>VWZW01006552.1:362378-518468 GCA_013397115.1 Edolisoma coerulescens
TTTTTTTTTTTTTTTCTATTTTGCAGCATGGGTGAGCTCTCTTTCTATGGGGATGGTCTTCTTCTGTTCCCCTATAGTCAGCATATTCACAGACCTGTTTGGCTGTCGAAAAGTAGCTGTTATTGGAGCTGCGGTAGGGCTTGTTGGACTCCTTTCGAGTTCTTTTGTAAGGTAAAAAACTTAAATTCATAACTTTCAAAGTATTTTAATCAGTTTTTTTAGTGTTGTAGAGGTAATGTTGATCCAATCAACAGAATACGAAGGGATAAACGGTGCTATTTTATATTATCTGTAGAAAACTTGTTTTATTTGGGTTTGGTTTTGTCTTTCAAACTATGACTTGTGAACGTTCAACTTAAAAAGTATTTTTAAAAATATACTGTTATAACAAGACTCCTTATTTAACAGGAACCACGATGTATAAATATATTAACAGCAAGACTAGTGCTATAGGATGAACAGTATTGTCCAGGATAAACTTGTATGTTTGCTTGATGTAGATTGTTTTTTAACAGGTACATAAACATTGTTATTGTCTTCCCTTCCTGCCCTGTCCCCTTAATTTTCTTTTGAAATGGTTTTAATGCTGATACAAACACAGTAGGACCTACAGGAAGCTGTTAAAATTCTAGTGAAATTGGATGTTTTCTTCTGTTCTTACTGGTCCACTTGCCAAACAAGGAGATAAAAGAAAACCTCGGTGTATTGACTATATTTAAGGCTTATTTGTTTTGGGGTTTTTTCTTCTAGTTTACAATTCATTTGTATGTTTCTGTAACTTTTGCAGAATAAATCTTAAGAAATTCAAGAATGACTGATTTGTTGGATGTACCCTGTAGGAGATGAGGAAACAGGAAATTTACTTAGTCTAGTCATTGTCAGAAATTGGTTAGTGAAGGTAGGGTGTAAGAAGTGGCAGGAAAATAAGCCAGTTACCTCTAGTTCACAGATTTTTTTTTTTCCCCACCCTTAGCAGAATAAGTATAGGAACAATCAAGCTACATTCAGAAGAGCTTTCTCCTTAGATACAAATGTATTTATACAGACAAAAAGCTTGTGAAAATGTTTTTTCTGTGCTTGAACTCTGAACCAGATGGATGTGAGCTGCTGTGATCTGAATGGTTAATCCTGGTGCAAATATTTGGCTTAATTCATTTTATTAAACAAACAATCAAACCCCCCACTTCTTAATATGTTTTAAGAAGGTTCCTACTAAACGTGAGGTAAAATCCAAAAATATGCCTTGGAAAAGTCTTTCTTCCTCCTTGCTTCCTAGTAGTATGTTGAGTGATGAATACTAAACCACCCTTGTCATTAGATAAAGATCATTCTTGTGTTTGTCTGATACCCAATGGAACAAGGGCACAGAAGAGACAGGCAAGAGCGAGTTGTTTTGTAAAGGCTTTAAAAATATTTCAGCTTCTAAACTTTGAAGAGCACTTTGAGAGGTGAATTCTTGCAAGAGTACACGCCAGGTTGATGTGCATACTTGGTGTTTCATTATGTTACTTACACTAAAATGATTTATGCCCATGATGTTATCAGTTAATTAAAGGAGTATAGTTCAGATGTAGAAGTCAGTGCTCTAGAAGTAAAATATTGTGAAGCAGACAGATGTTACGATGATCTACTGCTTTTGCATTGCACTGATTTCTTAATATAGATTTTATGTCTTAGGAAATTGAGATGTAAGAGTGTTTATAATGCAGGACAATATTTTAATATGCATATTGTGCTGCAGACTTGTTGAATGAATTTACATATGGAAGCAAAAGTTCACTGTCCTTACTGGACTATGTTGCTCCTCTCATTTTGTAACTTGTGGTTTTATTTTTCCTGGTTATTTTCCATTAATAAAGGTAATAATCTTTCCCCCATATGTTGTTTCTGCTGGCTTATGTTGTGTATGATCGGTTTCAGAAATTGATAGTTTAATATAGAAAGTGACAATATTATGTTACACAAATAATTATTTTTCACTATAATACACAAAACCAGAGTTTCTGGAGTCAGACCTTTGTTAGTCAAATACTATTTTCTAAGAAGTTCTTTAATTGCATAGGAAGCTTGTGGAGTCTATTTCTGTATAGACAGGTGCTGGCAGGTTGCATCCTGTGATGAAAAGCACTGCATAAAGCATTCATGCTCCTTAAAAAAAAGTTAATATATGGGCTGTTATTATTATGTATTAACTGTTTTCCAGAACTGCTTTAAAAGCAGGTGTTAACTAACAAAAAAGGGGGGGTGGGGTTCACTGAAAACAGCATTAAAAAAAAATTATATAAACTGTTGTGTGCCATCTCAGAAATCTTGTATAAAAATTTCTTGCACAGTGCCTCCATCTAAATGTTAAACAACGTTTTCTTTCACTAATGCTACAGCACTAATTTAATTAATTATACTGATACTCTTACTTTATACTTTTTACATTTCTTGCACAAATACTTTTTACTGATGTCACAAGTCTGTCTGGGATCAATTACAATGGCTCTGCTTTATTTCAGTTGTAGAGTAAATGGTAATGGCAGTGAACTTAATGATGAAGATCCACCTTACTATGAGATGAAATTTTTCATTCCTTATTAACAATTTTTTTAGTTCTTTCTTAGCATATTCAATATGTATCAAAACACTGAATTTATAATATTTATTGAAAAGGTGACTCGTTGTCTAAAAAAATTAATACCTAAAATGTCTATAATTTAATAATGTATTATATTACAAAATTTTGTCAATATGTAAGTATTTTATTTTTCATTATTAATTATGTTTGCCATGTTTGTTACTTTATTTTCATAATAAACTGTTTACTTGATTTTTCTGGGTTCATGAGGAGAGTTCAGTATTACGTTTGAACTACTAGCACAGTGAAGAAACATGTAAATCAAAACAGTACAGTTTTCTTTGGGGAAAAAAAAAAAATCCAAAAACCCAGCGATGGTTGAACATACATTTGGCTAATTTGCCCTGACAATGATTTTTAAAACTTTTTTTGGCCACACTATGTGATGTAATTATAATTGAATGTAATTTTTCTTCTTTTACCTATTGAGTGAATTCTATGAAATTTTCAGTGGAAGGAGATAGAATAATTGCTGAATTAAGCTGATACGGTGCTATTCAGCTATAAGTATGTACAAACTTGTAACTCACTTGTTGGTTGATTGAGAAACTGTCTTGCACATGGGAGGTGAATATGAGCATCCACTGCCTTACCAAGCACTAATGATTTGTTCTTTTCTTTTGGTACAGCACCATTGAACCTCTGTATTTCACCTACGGGATCTTGTTTGCCTGTGGCTGCTCGTTTGCCTACCAGCCATCCCTGGTCATTCTCGGGCACTATTTCAAGAAGCGCCTTGGACTCGTGAATGGCATTGTCACCGCGGGCAGCAGCTTGTTCACAGTGTCACTGCCCTTCCTCCTGAGGGTCCTGATCGACTCTGTCGACCTGTTCAACACCTTGCGGGTCCTCTGCGTCCTTATGTTTGTTCTCTTCCTGGCTGGATTTACATATAAACCTCTTGTTCCCACCACCAAAGACACGGAGGGAGGAAAGAAGGGAAAGTCCAAATTTCCTCCTGTGAAAAAGATTTGCAATTTCTCTGTTTTCAAAGTTCCCAGTTACCGAATCTGGGCTTTTGGGATCCCAGCTGCACTTTTTGGATACTTTGTGCCTTATGTTCACTTGGTAAGTGCACATTTCTTCCTACATGTGATATGTTTGAAATTATACATATTTGCTTTTGTGTTACTGATTTAGAAAGCAATTGGTGATAGGAAGCCAGATTTAAACGGCAAGTTGTGTTGGGGAGAAACACAAAATTAATTTGGATGTTGTCTTATTAAAAGAGTGCTTTAATCAGAAGTATTAGTTAAGCCAGTTAAAATCTTTGTTCTCAATGTAAGGCTTAAAATACTTTAACCATGAAAAGAGAGATTTGAAAAATATTCTATACTATTCCAAAGAGAATTCTTTATTTTGGTACTCAGCTGCATAGGTTGTCAATGACACTTGTGCGTTTTAGAGGAAGTGTGAAAGGAGTAAATAGCAGGAAACATGTTAGAAGTGTAGTTTTTGTTCCTTTGTATTGAGGTATGTTCAAGTGTCAATTTTTAGGATAGACTGTATTCACCATTTTTCAGGTTTATTAAAAGCAAGATACCTGGACTTTTCTGTCTCTCAAACTTTAGCCTTGTAGTTTACTACTACAGTATTAATATAACTGCTTCTCTTACCCTGTCCCTCCCCTGCCAGGTGAGCTGTGTTTTGCTGCTCTCTACAGCAGCTGATGGAGCTTTGGCTTCTGGTGATGAGGAAGGTGTCAATTAGCCATTTCTTGTACATGTACTAGAGTTAATTTGTTTTGCTAGCTGATTTTTTTTTCTGTAGTGCACTCCTAAACTAAGAAATTTAGGTAGAGCTGGGAGATGGATGTATTGCATCAGGCTGGCTGACATGCACTGCACTGCTAAAATGGTGAATTATTCTTGAGCAGCTTGCTGGTGATGCTCTCTAAACTGGTGTAAACCAAAAGGCTTGAAAGGGAAAGGTGGGGAAAAAGCCCACAGCCTCCAACAAGATGCTCCTTTTAGACCATTGCATATCCTCATATTAAGAGTATTTGATAGAGTATGGGCTAGTAGAACTCAGTATGAAAACAGAAGGGTCATTTTAATATTCATTATTCACCTATGATAGAACAGTGAGATTAATGATAATAAATATCTTTACTTCTGTCAAAAAATCTTCAATGCCTTAAAAGCCATTTTTTTTCCATATAATAAGTTGTTGTCACTGCTTTCTGGTAATTGGTTAGATTACTGACCCTGCATCAGATATTTATCTTTTAAATTACCTTATGGTGGGGGCTAGTGTGTTTTTGAGCAGCTGTAAACTGACTTTTATTAACGGTTAGTTCTTGTAACTTAGTTTTTAATCATGTAGATCTTATTGTATAACTCTTCAAATTAGACTATTTCAAAGAACTATACAATCCAGATGACATCTTATGCTATTTCCCCATAAGCTTTGTAGAGATGTTTTGCAATAAAATGGTCTTCAGAGGAGTAGAAGTCAAGTGTTGTAGAGAAAGCTATTGGGTAGGTCAAATGATTCTTAACGCCTGCAGAGAACTGAAGAATAAGGCTATACAAGCAGGCCAAAGGAACTTCTAGAATATATTTATTGAACAAAAGGCTTGTGGTTTTTTTGAAGATACTTGTATTACTGCTTCTTGTTTATAAATCAGACTAAAGCAGCTAGTTGACTTGTAGAGAATAAAACCCTTTATATTATACTATACTACATAATATTATAATGATATGATTTTTCTTTTTATAGGGTACTCTCACTGCTGTTGAGTGCTTCTCCCCCCNAGGCTGTTTCTAGTATAGTGTTTGATAAGACTATAAAACTTATTCCAGTGTACTGTTAGATTCTAATATTTTAAAGATTACCTCAAAATTGTCTGAAGATACACTTTTTGCTCAGAGTTTCAGAGAAACTGTGATGCTTAAGTGTTTATAACATAAAATCTTCAGTGGCAGACAGGCACGTGCTTTGTACGCCCCCTTTGAGAGGGGAAGCTTCACCAGCTCTTAGTAGAACTTTGAATAATTCTTGTCAAAACCCCTCCCTTCTGAAACCCACAATTTTTCATTTTAATTTATTTGTATCTAAATACTCAATTTTACTTCAAGTCCCTGTGGATCTGTATTTGAGAAAGTGAATGAATCAGTGTTTATGAAGGCACAGCATGGATTGTGCCTTTCAACACAGATACTTCAGCTCAAGTAGATAGCTCTGGATGTTTTTTATCCTAGTTTTGTCTGCTTCTGGTAAAAAAGCCACACTTTATGTACTTCCAGAAGTACGTATAAGTATGTACTTAAAAATAAGTCAAAGGCTATAAGAAAAAATAAGGCTTTTCACTGGTACATCTACCAAACCAGAGACTACTTTCCTCAGCTTTTGAAAATGAAAGTTTCTATTTTTTCATTGTTTATTGTATTTTTAAAACTCTAGTAATACTGGAAAAGGGTTATGGTCCTTAGACAAGTGACAGCTTTCATAATGCTAAAATTAATGAATTTTTTGCAGTGTTAGGGGTGGCTGACAGCAGCCAGGCTGCTGGACAGGGGTGCTGGTTGCAAGTGCTCTAAGAAAAAAACATTTATACAGTGAGTGTCATGCCCTCTGAATCTCTTTGCTCTCTGACCTGGTAGCTGCACTCACCAAGTCCCATTTTTCCCACCTGGAAAGACAGCTTCTGCCAGAATGGCTGCTCTTGACCATGTGATGGAGCACAGGTGGCACAGACCCTGCGGGTTGGGGTCCTTGCGTGTCACCGCTCAGCCCATGGTGGCTGGGGGCTGCAGGCTGGGTGTGCTGTGGTCACTGTCTGGAGTCACTGTCCGCCAGCCTGGCCCTGCGCAGGAGCTCCTGAGGTCCCAGCCAGGGTCTCTGTGTGCTTCTGGGCCAGCCCCAGTCTCTGTGCCTTTTGCGTTTTCTGAAGCCTGTTGGAGAGGAGAATACATACTGTGAAAACCTGTAGTAAGAAAGAAGTAAGAACTTTTTTGGGCTTTGGAATAACAGAATTAGCCAGTTAACTCTCTGCACTGTATTTGCTATGTGGAGTAAAAGCTGTTAAAACTGAAGAAACAACCTGCTCATTAAGTAGGCTCTAATTAAAATTAAATGCATTAACAAATCGATTATATGGCATGCTAGATAGGAACTGGTAACTCTTGCCAGCTCCTTGACATGAATCCTGACTGGTAGATACCAGGCATCAGATTCTTTTTGGCTCTTGCAAGGGAGAACCAAAAGGGAGAGCTTTTCTTATCCCAGTTTAATTGGTGTCAAATTCCATTAATAGGTGTTCCATTACATGTGACTTGGGAATTGGGTTGAGATAAAGACTATAAATAAGTTTTGACTTAAATTTATTATATACCTTCAGCATTAATTGAGGTTGTTGAAGAACAAACTGATAAGTCATAAGATTACTAAATCAAATGGTTATTCCTCTCAATTTTAAAACCAGTCCAAACTAGTGATTGAGAATTTTTTTTTTTTTTTATGCCTCTCTAAAATAGGCAGAGAGACAAATAAAATCCTTGTTTAGTCTATTTTGGTTTAAATTGTGAATTCACAGCAGCAATCTGTGGAATTAGTGGAAAATGCTCTTTCCAAGTGTTTTTAGTAAGGACTGTCTCACGAGAAAATGATGAAGTTATTTGAAAGAAAGTATACCTAGTCTCTGTGCCACTTGTCCTGTGTTTGTTTTGATAAGAAATAGAAAACTTCTGTTTTTCAGCAGTCTGATGTTAAGGGTTTAGTGTTGTTTTCTTACCCTCAAGAAAATACTCAATCAGGATCATGCATCCTTAATTCTTAGGGGCTTGTTAGGTCATTTCTGTTAAAATTTGATACAAGGTCACATGCTTGGTAGCTTACAAGATGTAGTTGCTTTTTGTGCTTTATTTAGCAGGGTGAAAAGAAATACTGTTTAAAATGGGTGTTGTCGCTGCCTAGTCGTCTCTAAGCAGTGACTAAAGTCGTTACCAGGTTTCAGTATGAATTTAGGAAAATATTAATTATGACACACTTACAAAAAGGGGCCCAGTATTGTGTTGTTTTGATGTAGCAATATTCAGCCACTATGAGGAATACTGCTAGGACTGAGAATATCATCTTAATATTTTCAGTGCAGTGTTTCAGTCCTGCAGTAATTTGTCTTCAGGTGTTTACAAGTATAGTTTGATTTAGCAGTTACTTTTATTAAATGCCTCTTGCTAATGATAGGTCCTGCCTTATTTGTAGTACTTGACACCTTGCAGTTTGAAAAACTGAATTTAACAACCAAGCAGTTAAACAAAATAGTGCACATACTTATTACGTGTCCTACTTCCAGAGAAAGCAACTGGACGGTGGATAATGCAATAAAAATGTGTCTTGATAACGTTTGCCTTTCTAACTTTAAATATTTTTTATGAAGAAAATACTCCTAAAAAATGACTAGATATATTTGAAAATTAGGCTTATGGCTTAAATACGGCTGCAGGCTTGTATACAAAGCTACCCATTAACTGATATGCAGTGTGAAAGTTACCATGACACTGACTGTACTCTTAAAACTTCAGAACAGCTCAGGAAAAAGATTTCAGTATTTCTCACCCTGCTTTGCTGCCTATTTCTTAATTTACTATGTAAATCTGACTTTTCCTTTTGGTGCTTATCCATGCTCATATTCCATGATGGGTACATACTTGCATATGTAGAGATTTTTGGTTAGCAGTAGCTATGTGGAGTGTATGTGTTCTCTGTCTGTTTGCTTCATGTTTAAGAGACGAAAAAATGGTTTGTGTCTGGCCATTTTTTCCAACAACTTTCTTAGGAGAATCTGTCTTGGTAGGCAAATAAGTACTGGATTTAATGTCCTCCATAGATACATGCTGACGATTCAATGCCTCATTGCTTCTCTGAAAACTGCATGTGCCAGGAAGAGGTTCATCTGGACCTCCAGGAAACAGGGAAGTGAGATTGCAGACCTAATGCTTAGGGGAAAAAAAGGTAGATACTGCTGCTGAGAAGCAAAGCATCACCTTGGACTCTGCTCTAAGATTCTTAGAAAAGAAAATGCATCTCAGAAGGAAAAGTAAAGGTGCTTCCAAGCAGTTTTATTCATGGGAGAGTCATGAAGCTGGTTGGAGTCGCTGTAGAGTACATGTTAGTCATCAGAACTTTTTAATGCGTATGAAACAAACTCATTTTCTTGGCTGCATCACAAAATCAGACAACTTGGATAAATATTAGTCTGTCCTCTGGGTAGCTGTGTCTGTCTCCAGATCTTGTGTTTGTCACTTTAAAGTTGCTGAGTCTAGTACTATGCCCACATAGTCTGTCCTTGGACAAAAAGATAGCGCTGTCTGCTGGTCGGTGCTTCCTATCTTTTGCTGGAACATCCATTTTGTTCCTGCTCTTTAGATAAGAAAAGTAGTCTTTTTTGCTTTAGAAACATCATAATTAACAGGAGGACTTGCTGATATGGATCATAGATGACACGGACTTTTTTTGCCAGATTTGATTCCTCCCCCTCACCTTCTGATCTGTAGTGTCAATTCTGTGTCTTTTGTGTGATTTAACTGTTCTACAACTACTTTATCACCTTGGAGTACCCTTTTAAATTGAACCTTGAGGATGACTTGGCCTTCTGCTCTGTTCTTTATGAGCCACCTATTTTGGCTTGTCTCTGCCCGTTTCTCACTCTGTATCAGTGATGTGCCTTGTTTTTGTTAACAAGAGATCAGATTCTGCTGTGCAAATTCAGTGTGTTTGAACCTTTGCCCCCTAGAATATGTGCCAATAAAAACTGTTGTATTGTGCAATCAGCTTGGAGAAATGAAGAGCCAAGTTCTGGTGAGATCCTCTATAGTCACAGTTTGCCTAGGAACTTGTCTGAAATTCTCGCTATGTAATTTGGAAGCTGTATTTGCTTCCATATACTCTGGAAGTTTCTGAAACTTATTCAGGACAAAATATTCTATCTATTCTGCCTATTAAGAGAAATTGACATTTTCCACTTGTAAACTGCACCCTCCCCAGGCAAAAACTGGGTCGTTAGGAACAATTATACTGGAAAAATATGAAGGGGTTATAGAAACCACCTAAGATTGTTCAGGCAGATCTGAGCTGCCATATTGGGATAAGCTATGATAGTCAGGATGAATCTCACTGCAGTGTTTGATGTTCTGCCCAACGAGACCCTAATCATCATCCATAACATTGCTTACAAATATTTCTGTATCTCTTCAAGCCTCCCCTGACGGGAGAACACACTGATGCTGTGTTCCCTAAATCTTGTCAGATGTGACATCTCTAAATTACATCTCCTCATTTGAGAAATGAATGCTTTAGTTTCTGCCCTTGTCCACAGACAGTGGCAGTGGCTCTGTGTTTTCTGCAGTGGGAGACTTGTTCAAGGAGCCATAGTAGAAAGGATTTACCTTGCAATATGTGAAGCTGTTCAGGTTTTGCATTGTGTGTAAAGTCCTCATCCTACACCTCTCTCCTCCCTTTAATTCTTATGCCCCTGGATTCCACACTGGAGACAAATGGAAGCACAGAGATAAATGTTTTCCTCTATGTTTGAGTGCAGAGCATGGTGAAGAGCCTGATGTATACTGTAAGGACTCTAGTAACCAAAAATCTCTAAACTTTAACATACAAAATCTGCATATCCACAGTAAAGTGCATACACATAACACATCTTGTAAGGCAATAACACGTCAGCTCTTGTAAGGTAAGTACTGTCTGTGTTTTGTGAACCACCTGTATTATGTCATAGATTAGCTACTTTTAGAATGTTGTGTAAAAGAATGCTTAATATCTAATGGGTGTGTCTGGATTTTTTTTTTATTAAAACTGGAAAAAACAGCCTCCATCACTCCATTCACTTGCTTTTTTGGACTGCTGTTCAAGAAACCTCTTCATTTCTTCAGATCTCCTACATCAATCATTTGTCTGAAGTCTATCATGTCTTTTATTTCCCAGAATCTGCTGTTAGTCTTGTAATGGTAGGAAAGTATCTTTTAGATTATGTCCAGTACTAACAGTAACTGTGTGTCAAACAGATTTCTCTATACTGTAGGTAATCTAAAAAAGCTAAAACTAGGTATAGCTCTCAGTGTTAGCACTACTACCTTTCTCATCCACTTAATCTATCATATTTCTTTCTTCAATGGAAGACTAACAAGACACTGGTTTTGTAAAAGTCTGATGTAATTATTAAGCAGATATCTCTGAGACCCAAAATCTTCAGTGGCTCCCCATGCTTTACTTGCTTTTCTAATCTTTGCATTTATCTCCCTTCAGATCTCAACATCTGCTGCAGTTTGACTGCCCAGGTTAGTGAAATTTTCCCCCTTTATCCCACTTCTATTTTCCCACTTCTGTCATTATCCTGTGCACCCATTTATCTTCCAGTATTCCTTAATGTTGACCTGGCAGTATTTATTCTTGGTTAGATCATCCTCTTTGGATGTTGGGGGTGGTGGTGGGAAAAGAAAGAAATGATTTCCTGCTTTATACTTGTAATTGCTGTTGAAAGCATATTTTAGATATGTTTTTCAAATAAGTGCTAAAGATGAATAAATAATATAGGTACAGAAAGAACAGAAACAAAAAAAAGAATAAAACAAAGGTTTTCTGGTTTTTTTTTTAAGATGTAAAAGCAAATGAAAGTTTTAACAATAAATTAGGTAGCAGGTATGCTCGGGTACAAACTACATTTTGACCTTGAAGGGTAAGAACAAAGCAGTCTCCCTCAGGTCTGTGCAATACTGGCAGGTTGAAAGGTCTGAGTTTTATTGTGATTTCCTTTGTATCAGTCTCTAACAGCACACTACTTCATGTACTCTGGCGTAATACAAACTATTCTGATAGCAGATGGAGCGTACAGTTCAAAGTCAGAGTAAATTGCCAAGTGTGTTATCCTCTTTTTTTTGTTTTAATGCTATTTTAATGGTAAATTCAAAATCCTATCTTTGGACGCTTGAAACATCTTGACTTGGACTGAACTCTTCAAACTCTTCACATGCCCAGAAGCCTGAGATCACAGCTGGTTTTGCCCTGCTGTCCTCATACAAAGTAACAAAAACTCATTGCCAAATTCATTCATTTATATACAGACCACCTTTTGTGTCCAGTTCCTGCTCCAAGAAGAGCTGTATGGAAAACCTCTTTGCTTTTTAAGTCCTATTCAGACTTGTGAATTTCTTACAATGTGTTTTGAATCTTCCATTGAGGAGATGTCAGAACCTAGCTCTTTCTATTTCATTGCAGTAATTGTCAAGCTCTGAGCTATTTTTCAGGTTCTTTTCTGATGACTGAATTAAATTTGTCATAACTACTCAGAGAATATTTCCTAGAAAAGGGAGAGGTGGTTTTGGATTGCTCCAGGCAGGGAAAAAAAGAGGAACATAAATGTCTGTATCCTGAGCAGGTACTGTATCTCTGTTATGAGGAGGGGAGACTGTCATGTTTTCATTGGGATTTAAGTGAAAAATTTTGACTACTTGATTCAATTTCTCAAGACCTTGATCCGGTAGATACTTGGCGGTGTATTTGGGACTTTCTTGAATTTGAGTTGAGGTGGTTGAGTGCAGAGGTGGTTGAGTGGAGGTTTGAGAATCTGTTTACATTTTACTTGCCTAGGTCATGTGGTTTGAGGAGTCTGGTCCTGAGAGACGTGATAAAAGCAGCATAGATGCTGTTGTTGAGCAAGGAGGTCAACCTCTCTTAGGATGCTACAGTAGCATTGTACAGTACTTGTACAGGATATCCTAATCCATTGTTTTGATATTCCATAATTTCTTAATCATAGCGTATCATATAATGTGCTCGGTTTTAATTACGTAAGTTGTAAACTGATAACATGTTATTACATTAGTAAACGCCACAAGGATTTGAAAAGAATGACTTAAGTTTTTACAAGTAAGTGGTAATGTTAGAAAATTGCTTCCTTCAGTCATAGGTTTCCTTTTAATCAAATGTGCAGTGGAGTTTTACCAAGCTGGAACTAAATGAAGAGTTTTTAAGTTGTAACACTCAGTATGTATGCGTGACTATTCTAAGACATCCAACAAAACACTTCGGGAATCATAGAAAATAAGACTTGGAGGTATGCTGGTACTTTATCCAATTTACCAAGGTTTTTTGAGTACCAACTTACTTTAGTGTTGGACCTTTTTAAATATTTCTTTTTGAAAATCTTTTTCCATAAGTCATGCTTATCTAATTTGTTTGTGGCCAGGTCTTTATTTTGTATTCTGTACACACGGTCCATGTAATAATGAGTAATGAACAAAACAGGACATAAAACAATCAGCTGAGGCCTTACTGTTACTGAGCAGTACATGAAGGTCATGTCATGTCCTGAATGGATGTATTTTATTATTCTTGTATTAGACACGTATTCTAAACTGGCTCATAAGAATTACGTTTGAGAGAATTCCTAAACGCTGACCAAAGTCAAGATTTGTTACATCTGCCCTTCCCTCTGTTGGCAAGGTTTGCTACCTACCATGTAATAGAGAGAAATTAGGGTTGGTTGGTTGGTTTCTTTTTTCCCCCACAAATCTGTGTTGATCCTTAGTTTGTGATGTTACCTGTTAGATGTTTACAAATAGTTCTGGTTTTGCTTCCTTTTGTGCTGTTATTCTGGAAATTCAAATGAATGCGATTGACCTGTAAATCTCTAGGATGTGCTGATAGTAGCTGATTCTGGACATAGTTGGGTTTTGAGAGTAAAATAGGCCCTGGAAACACTGCTTTAGGCCACAAGAAACAGAACTAAGACTGTAAAATATGGATTGTAGTCACAAATACAAATAATTTAAAAAAAAGTTTTAAAAGGATAAGTTTTATCCAACAATTTAACTCTCATCCCTTGTGTACATAAAACTTCAGTTCTTGTGGGTCTCTGACTTTATTCTTCATCCTTGTGCTTAGTTGCTGTGAGCTTCCAAAGATGTGTGTGTGCCTTATCTGTCTTGCCTGCTGCTGCCCAAGCTGCACCAAGCCACTTGTTTCCTTCACATGCTCCTTATGATAACACTAACAGCTCTGAGATTTTTTAAAATTGTTTTTATTCAGGGCATATGGCTTCAGGACTAGCTGTTTTTGGAAAAAAACCCCTCAAAACTATTTTAACTGTGTAATTGTCAGCCTTGAGTTTTTTCAAATTTTTAATGCTTAGGGTTTTTATGTTAAATAGGCTTAACAGTTAACCAGTTAACTGTTGTGTTCAGTTTTACTTAAGAAATTCAGATGATGCTTGTTCTGAATCTTCATGATGTATGAATTATTCTGTTTAATCTGCTTTACTCAGTGGAATAACAGTAAATTTCCCTATTGCCATGTAGTAAATCACCTTGTTTATTTAATTTTCTCCTTGTTCTCTACATAGTTTAAATTGACAAGAGATTAAAAAGAGGTATTACCACTGTTGGGGCAAGTGTGTAAGCAGGAATTTTTTGAAGATGCTTATGTGCATATTTGTCGTGTGAAGACACTTAGCTACAGTAACATTTCATAGAAATTATCTCAGGATGTTGGCACTCCCTTAAAAATGGATCCCTGTTAGATATTAGTAATGCTATTTCTGTCTCTTAACATGAAGATCATCTTTTCTGTAGAAGTTCAGGAGTTGCTGGCTTGTTTTGCTGGTTTTTTGCTCATCAGTAAAAGTTTCTTTGGTGGTGTCTGGACCAGAAATGTATTTGCATTAAATGATCTTCCTGGTGCCCAGTATCATAAAGCTTGCTGGCAACCAAGTTTCTTTTTCTGTTTCTCACCCTCCTTACCCTCATTTTTGTGGTGAGTCCATACGTTGGAGAATAAACAGTGACTTATCCAGAGTTACTTTATACTCTGCTTTTTAGCACTTTCTGAAACTCCCAGTCATCTAGGACAGTTCACTGCAAAGAAATAGATCACCAGTCCTGGCTACGGTGTTGATCCAGCTGATGGGATGGCCAGGGTGCCACCTGGACTTGGTGGGGCCACTTCTCTCTGCCCTGGAGATAACTAAGTTGCATAGAAAGTGAGAAACTTATGCACAGTCTGTCCCTATAGACCTTCCTGGAAATGGGTTGGGGGTTTCAGGGCTCTTTGGTCTAGATTCCCCCCTACAATCCATGCTGGCTTCTTGACCTCATTCCTGTGCTTGCACCATTCTGTTATGCTTATCTCCAGGAGCTAGAACAAGGACATTTGTCCTGGAAAAGTTCTGCCCTACCTTTGTATGGCCCCCTTCTCCAGCCACATCCTGTTCTTTTTCACAGTATGTTATTGCCAACAATCCCTGGCTGTTATTACCAACAATCCTTGATTGGCTCCACAGCTAGCCGGCTATCAGTGTTTGAGAGATGCATATGGAGCCCCCTTATCTTCTAGGCTTCTACACCCCCATAGCTCTTTCAAGAAACTTAATTTGGAGCAGTTAGGAATAATATCTCCAGTGTACGAATGGTATCAGCAGTACTCTGCAAGCATTTCCTTTTATCCTTACACTTGTTTTCAGTGAAAGTGTCAGACAGCAGGACTTGCATCAGTAATTGAAGAAAATGGTGGTTTTAATGTGCTTGGAGTTTCCTAGGTTATAATTTGCTGTTGGCCATCTCTTTTGGTCAGAGAGACTATTGCATTTAGCCTACTTAAGCTTTGCTTGACTGGGAATCCCCTAAATGGAATATACATGGGAAGAAAGTGGTTGACAGAATTGTTTCTTACTAGTTCATAACCACTTCTTTCAGATTCAGGTTCTTTGTGTTTGGAAAAAAAGGAGCTACAGCTTTGCTCAGATTGATGTCTTTGATTTGCTGTGTGAATGTAGTTGAAATGTGTGTGCAGTAAAGGGAAGGTCTTAGCAAAAGCTGTGTCTTGGTTGGTTGGAGAGAGGTCAACCAAGACTGTATATCAGAAAGCATTCCAGCCACTACCACTAGCAGCCACTAGTGGCTGATATCTCTTCTAGTCTCATTCTAACAGTAATGGGAATTTGGACAACAAGATCTGTGTGTTACCCTGATAGTAGAGAGCACAGGTATAAAGCAGAATGCTGGTGCCAGAGATGCATTCAGTTTTAGTCTGCATTGTCTATATCTTGATTTGGAAAACTGGATTGTACAAGGATAAATTAATTTTTAAATAATGAAGAAGCCATGCTACTCTGGACTGTAATTTTGCCTGAACCAACCAGGTCTTTTCTACATTCCGAAACATCAGACTTAAAACTCAGCATGCACACAGCCCTGAGTGAAGAGGCAGCTACATTACTGAGAACAGGCACAACACAAAGTGAAATGCTTTGGCCTTTTTGTGCCTGGGTCCCCTTTTGGCTGCTGTAGACAATGCCTGAAGAGTCATATAATTACAACCTGTATAGTTCTGCAGTGATGAGAACGTTAATGCCTGAGAAGGTTCACAAGCAACTGCTCATCGTGGGATTTTTGAGTAGTTCTAACAGATAAAAGGCTGTGGAAATCTGAATCTTGCTTGAACTACTTCATAAATACATTTAACTTAGAGTTACACTTACAGTACTGAATTAGTCCTGAATCTCACTGTATTTTCAGATACTGCTGTTGCTTACAGCTTACTTAGTGACTATGTCACTGAAGATTGAATATGCTCTTAAGGGTCTGAGGATCAGCTCTGAGAGATCAGACCAGGTTGCTCAGGGCTTTGTGCACTTGGTCCTGAAAAACCTCCAAGGAAGGAGACTGAACAAGCTCTCCGTACAGCCTGTGCCACTGCCCTCCTGAGGAAAAAGTTTCTTCTTATATCTAGTTGGAAGTTTTCTTTAAGGTTATGGTGTGCTTAAGAGCAGTGAAAGCTAAAAAAATAAATACTAATTTAGATATTTGAAGTTTGGGATGAGTAGTGGTTATTTTCTGCCTTAAGGAGTTAATAGAATCAGTATTTTCCCTCCTTGGTCTAAGAGTGGCAGCATTTCACCCCCTGTGCTACTCTGAGAAATCCAGTTACTCAGTTGTAGGTGCAGGGTTAATAGTTATCTAGATATAGAGCTTTATCTTGCCTCTTGAAAAGCCTCCAGGGAGTGGATGGATCAGGCCTGCTAATTAAACAGTCTGGAGGCTGCAGAAACCTGGAAGTGGAACAGGTGACAAAAACTGCAAAAACACTTTGGCTTATCTCACCAGCAGGGCCAGCAGGTGTTGACAGGCACATAAAGGTAGGGGTGGGAAAACTGACAGCTTTTCCTTTTCTCACCTTTGGCAGAATGGGAATAAGTAGAACAGCTTATCTTTTATGTTTAAATGTCATTTCAAATGAAAAATTGTATCAGGTTCTGTTCCCAAATGTGTCTTACAAAGCAAAGAAAAAACCAGAAAGAGCAAGCACCTGTCTTTAATTTAAATTAGAAGTTTTTCTTTAAAACTAGAATAAATGCCCTTGTTTTTTTTTTCTTTCTTACAAAATCAATTATATTGGACAAATTAATATTAGATTCAATAGGCTTTCTGTGACATGTAAAAAATACCCAATAGATTTTATACTTGAGAAAATTGGTCTTACTTAGCAAGTCCTGTTTTCTTGTTGGAAAAAACGGCTTGGCTTGTATATTAACATTCTGGCCAGGAAAGAATCTAGACTATTGTGCTCTAGAAGTATTTACTAAAATGGAACTTTTTCATTTTATAGATAAGAAATTAAGGATTCTCTGATTTTCAGTGATATCAGGCTGTGGTTACCTTGTCTCTCAAATGTTCTTACTACATCTTTACTTAAAATCAGTTTCTTCTGTTTGCTCTTTCACACCTCCGAGCTTTCACTTGTTTTTACTTGTTTTACTTTTCTTGTTCAGAACTACTTATGAGCACAGAGATTGCAGGACTGTGCAAATGATTTTGGCATATTTGGTGTTGCCAAGTATGTTCCAACAAGTAATAATGCAAAAAAGTATCTTGTGGGTAATTTTGTAGTCTCTGGGGTTGATTAAAAAAAAAGCAACAAACAAACAAGAAAAACCACAAACAAAAACCACTACGGAATTTTTTTTTTTTTAATAAAAAATCCAAATCCTTTAAGGCAGTCTGGTGAGATACATTTATTTTTTTTATTTTTTTTTTACCATTACTTGAAAAATTGGAATTACTGATGCTGGTAGTTCATTCTGTTATGGTCAGTGTCCTGCTGTCAGGACCATTGATCAGTTGCTTTAGTTCTTCAGGCTGAAGTGGCTGGTAAATCATTCTTCCAGTCTGCTCTGTTCATTGCTGCTGTAGCTGCACCCTCTCGTGGGAGTGCTTGCTGTTGTGTTTGGCACTGCAGCTGGTTTCTGCCCCTCTTCCTCCTTGCCCCTGGACATCATGGATGTTGGGATGAGACATTCTGGAGGGCCTCTCCTACTTGCACTGTCTGGTCTCCAGCTCTCTGCGGCTTGCTCCTGCCCTGAGCTATGTTGCAAGTGTGGTAGCCTGTGTGTCTGTCTTAATGCACCGAGCAGAATTGCAGTGATTCCCATTAATCACTCAGTCCTGCACACCTGAAAGAGCCCCAGCCAGGGAAGCAACCAGTTTCAGACAGCCCGTGTGGGTTCTGTGTTACTTTGAATGCATGACTAGTAAATTAAGTCATCTTCTTTTTTTTTTTTTTTTTTTTTTTTTTTTGTGTTAGAGCCTTCTTGTTTTCCTGAATTAAGTTCATTAATTGTGGATAAAGCAACAATACATTTCAGATTGTTTTTTATTGTGTTGCACTAAATACTCCATTCTAAAATCTAATGTAAAAGCAGAGTAAATCAGATGACCATTTGTAGCTGAGTTTGTAAGTCTGAGATTGACAGATTACTTCTATTTGATTCAAGTTTTCCAACGTCTATCTTTTAATTCTAAAGCAAATTTATTTTTTCTTTTTAAACAGATGAAGCATGTAAAAGACAGATTTGATGACAGCGTGCCAGAAGAAGTGCTTCTGCTGTGTCTGGGCATTACTTCAGGAGTTGGCAGATTGGTCTTTGGCAGAGTTGCAGATTATATTCCTGGTGCAAAAAAAATTTATTTACAGGTATGTCTTTATTGTTTCTATATTCCTTCAGAACTGTGTATTCCAAAGGCTTTGCTTTTGGGTACTATTAATAAATAAGCAGAATTAACTGATTGGAGATTCAAATTTGAGAAGTTTCAAAACTGTAGGAAACTCAGTGTATGGTTTTTGAGACTAGGAGCCTTTGATGCAAAGAAAGAAATTACTGATCATTAGCACGTGAGTGAGAACCTTTGGGGATTCTCTAGGTTCTGCTTTCCCTGTTTTATCTCGTGATTTCATAATGATTGCAGAAGGGGGAAAAATTGACCCATGTTTCTCTGTTAAGGATTTTGGATCTCTTGATCTTTGACAGGCACTAATTGGTGTCAAATATGTTCTGTGCATAGTACACAGGGGTATGGCCATGGGAATTTAAGAGGTTCTTAGTTGAGGAGATTTTGCAGAAAGAGTCCCGGCTTCCAGAAATGCTGAAGCTTGGAGATAAGGGAAGATATACACGTCTTTCTGTCCATGCTTAGAAATGATGTTTTTTGAGAAACTAGCAGTGTTAGTGTTGGATTTTGGAAAAGCTTTAGTTGGCTTTCGTGTTGGCAGCTGCGAGGTGTTCTCCATTTGGTCTCTTAAAATAAATAGCAAGGGAGGCATCTAGTGGGGATTGTCTGCACTGCATTATGGAAATCAAAAATTCTTAGGAAATAATTACCTTTCTGCTGGAGTATTTGTTATCATGAATAAATTTAGATTCCCTGGTGTTTTATTGTGGTTAGGTGGGACATTGATTTCCAATGCTGACACATAGATGGTGCACAGGCAAAACTGTTACCTCTTTTATTTTCTTTTAAATTCTGCTTCATTTTGCTGAAAGACAGTTTTATTCCTCTAATCTAAAACAAATAGTCTAAGGTTGTATTAGAGAATCTCTGTAAGTATGCACGACTACACCAACGTATCAGGATTTTTTTTAATGGAAAAATTGTAATGTTTTCACTTCTGTTTTAATACAAGCACCCTGAAATAACCACTCTTAATACTGCTATTTTTACTTAACTTAAAACAGTGAGGAGTGTAATTACAGTGTTTCAGCTATTTTAAACTCTTAATATTTCTATGACTTTTATTTGTGGAAAGAGCAGGGAGCAATTTCTCAAAAAATGTTAGTGCATGAGAAATGACCTTACACAATCACTGTAGGATTGTGGATTACAATTGCATTTTCAAAGCTTGCAAAATGGGTAGTGGAATTTCTTTGCCTGTCATGAGTTATATATGTTTGTTTTATCTTGTTATGTAACTTCTGATGATGGTAATCCATGGAGACTGATTATATTTATGTTAAAGTAAATACAGGCAGGCAATTTAATTCACTGCAAATGCAAGGAAGTTCATCTGGTCCCTTACAATTTGCAAATTTGATGCGAGGCGTTTTTATGTTTTTTTCCCCTGTTCATATTTAGGTGGCCTCATTCTTTTTTATTGGGCTGATGTCTATGATGATTCCACTGTGCAAAGTCTTTGGAGCTCTTGTTACTGTCTGTCTCTTCATGGGCCTGTTTGATGGGTGCTTCATTTGCATTATGGCTCCTATTGCCTTCGAGCTCGTTGGGGCCCAGGATGTCTCCCAGGCCATTGGATTTCTGCTTGGACTCATGTCAGTGCCTATGACTGTTGGTCCACCCATTGCAGGTGAGTGTAGACAGGGTTTGTAGCTGTAAATGTTACTATGTTTGCATGACTTTTTGGCCATGTTTCCTGCATCATGTGCAGAGCACTGACATTGGAAGTTTTCTTGGATTGTGCTTGAGAAGATACAGTGAATTTAACTGCTACTTGTGGGTTATTAATTTACTGCACTCTTCAAAGTTTGCTCAGTCTTTTTCATTGCTATGCAGGTATAAAACTTTCCTCAAAATAAAGATAGACAGGTTTCCAGTTGGATTTAGGACCTGACATTTTCCATGCTGTGTAAGTGATAGCCTATTGGTTGCTTGCGTTACAGAGGGCCTCCAAATTAACATCTGAAAATTAACTGGATTCCAAAATTTGCATTGTGAGGATAAAGGCTCTGGTCTCTTTAATTGTTCCTCATAAGTAGGAACGCTGGCTTTATTCATTCTTTGGTGGGAGACTGACAAAATACAGGTTTTGAAGATGAAAACTTGGAAGTTCTTGGGAGGTAGAAGTAGCTAAAGCTGTATTCCTCACTACTGATGATTTTCAGTGGTAATTTACCCTGAGGTCTGGTGAGTGCTACTGACAGGTGCTTCATAAGACATAATTGAACTATGCAGCATTATGAAGGACAAAATTTTAAAACTAGAACAGCACAGACTGGGTGCTTCCAGATCTGGATATACTGTCGCAGCTATTAATACTTAAATAGAATTTGACTGATGGGAGGAATTTGGAGAGAGCAATTAGAGTGAATTATTGGAAAACACACTTTTTAATAAGAGGCTATGAGGGATGCAATAAATGAAGTATATCTAGAATTAGAGGAATGGGCATATTGATCAAAGGTAACTGTTACCAAAAGAGGGAGAATTTCTCTAAGTCTTGGTAAGATACAAGCGCTGGAGAAGCTCAAATGAGCAACTTTCAAATAGGAAAGATGATGCATGTTTTTAGTGGATGGTAATTAAGCAATTTTTAATTGGTCAAGGGGTGACATACTGAGCTCTTCATTACTGCTCCAAATCAACTCTGGAATACCTTTCTACCTGCATGTACACCTCTGTTTGGCCATCAGGTTGCCAGGCTCTAGTGGTTTATAATCTGTGCCAACTCTTGGGTTTCTGAATCTGTTTTTTGTAGACTCCTGAGGCCCCTTTATTTATGATTGGTAACTTCCTGCCTTTCCAGGTCTGCTGCGGGATAAGCTTGGCACCTATGATGTAGCGTTTTACCTGGCTGGAGTCCCTCCCCTCATTGGAGGAGCTATTTTGTGTTTCATCCCCTGGGTCCATGAACGGCAGAAGTTGAAAGAGAGAGCAAAACCTGTTGATGGAGAAACTACTGAGAAAATGCTGGAAAATGAAAGCACTTTGGTGTTGGACACAACAGAAAAGCCAGCCAAAGAACTGGATTCTGGCTTTTGATGCCTCTTTTTTTTCCCCTGTACCATCCTGACCTCCTCCTACTGAAGCTAGATTTCTACTTTTTGGCTGAAGATATTATATGATACTGAAGAAGTCTTGAACTATTGCTCAAATTGCAAAACTGCTACAAGAATCTTTTATACCATTGAACTTTTTTACAAGTCTTTGAATTTGATTTCAAGACACATTTTCAAGGTATTTGAAGTTTTGTAGCTTTAGTGTGTACGTGTGTAGTGATTCTGTGTGTGAAGAGAATATTTTTCTAATCCATCAGAACTGATTTCTGGAAATGTGAAAGCTGTTTTTCCTTCACTGACCTGGGATTCTTCAATGATATCTATGATCCATCCACTGCAGGCACACCCCTAGGTGTTTATACTGGATAATGTATGCTCTTATGACTGATCTGTTTTTTGAAGTTTCTCATGCTGTTTACAGTCTTTTATAATTCTCTATCATGAATACAAATATGCATCTTTTTGCTGAAATGATTTTTTCATTAGAAAGCTAAATTATTAAACAACTGTTGAAACACTCACTGTGTTTGCATTCACCTTTCACAGTAGCCCAGACAAAGAACATTAAGGATGGCATTTTCGATGGGCTCAGGGTTTGAATATGGGCAAACCAAGCTCCAAGTGCAAACATGTTCAGAAGTAAAGCTGCTGAATAATAGATTTTTTTATTATTATTATCATTTGGTGAAGGCAATACCCTTAAGGTGTATGTGTGTAAATCTTTTTTCAGCCAAACCTCAGAGTAATAGATAGTTTTGAAACTGTACTGATTAATTCTTTGGAGCAGTATTGTGAATTAGACTAAACTTCAAATTATTCTGTTGTACTTGTTAGGATTTCTTTTTTTGTTCTTAAAACCAAGACAGCTTTAAAGGATACATTCTAAGTGCAATACCAAGTTGTTTTTAATGTGGAAATATGCTATTAAAACAACACTCAGCAATTAAAGATTTTTGCACTAAGTGAACATGCAGGTTTATTACAGGTCTTTATAGCTGTGCTCAGTTGCCTGGAGGTTATATGGCTCTGTATTTTATTCAAATATAAATAAATGTCTTTGCATGTCCTATTTCTTGCTTAACATCCTAAACAAATGGCCCCATTGCTTATGTATTCTTAGGTATTATGCACTGTTTGTCAAGCAAGTAACCTCTTTTTCTGAAAAATGCTTAAAAGCATAATACTTTAAGATGAAAACACTGCTTTTCAGTTTATCATAAAACACTTCTAAGCATACTGCTTATCTGTGGATATGGTTCAGCAATCACTGGAATACTTAATCATTCTTTATTCAGGTCCATTTAATACCATTTAATATCCATTCAATAATTTTTGTTGCCTCATTTAAAACTGTCATAGCAAAGAGTAAACTAAATGTGATCTGGACAAAATGCATATTTAAGTGCTTTTTTAAATTAGTAACTGTTCTTGTTCTTTACATAAACCATGGAGGCATACTGTTTTGGTTTTTTTAAATTATAACCTTTATTGTCTTTTCTATTTTCATTCTTCTTTTTCCAGTGCTGTAGTAAATTGCTCAGAGAACCCATACAAAACAGCAATACTATTGCATTTAAGGTTTACATCTAGCAGCTGACAGAAGTTCTTTAAATATAATCATGCAAAGCATCCTAATTATTGTCGACCAAAGCTCAGACTTTATTTATATTGCAGAATTTCAATCCCTACATTGCATGAGTGAGGTCTAAAGTAATTGAATCTTAAAATGTTAGAGAGACATATGTGGAGGGACTCGGAGGTGGGGGGGGAAAAAAGCCAATCTGGAAAACTGAGGTCCCTTCAGGTTCACTGGGACTTGTGCTTTGACACATTGTAAGTACTTCTAAAAATGTCATTAAAATATGCATAGTAGTGTTAATTAAAATTACTGCTTTCATTACAAAAGTGATGCTGACAGCCAATGCTGCTCTTGTCTGGAGTGTTTCTGTAGAACGTGATATTCAGTATTATTTTCCATTTGGGCAATGCAGAAGGTGTTGTTGGTTATGTGTGGTAAAAGACTCTCGTTTCCTGTTGTTATTTCATGAAAAATTAGTGTTCACCACAGATCTTGCATTTCACATGTTTTTAGCCCTGAGTTTTATACCAAAACCAAAGCTGCTGCTTTTTTTATCACTGGTGCAATTTGAAATGATTGTGACCAGATATCTTGGTGTAATTATGGCATCTTCACAATGTGCTGCTCTGTATCTCTGTAAATTATCTGGGAGAATATATAAAATAATTGTTGTTAGGTTTTATAAATGACACAGGAATGGTATAACAATAATATGGATTAATTATTGCCATGCTGTTTAAAAAAAATAAAAATCCAAACTCTCATATTTGAGTAACTAAAATTGCATAAAACTTATAAAAATCCCCAAAACAACAAATGAAAAACCTGCAAAAACCATGACTCCATGAGGAGGGTACAATGACTAATTGTTTAGGAGTGATTCCTATGGTAAAACCAGCGAGTGAGTGGGATGTTGGGTGAGAAGGAAGCAGAGTTTAGGGGTAAGGAAGCTCTGCTGGTGGGATGGTGTTGGAATAATGAACCCCTTTCTGATGCCAGTGCTTGTTTTGCAACAATGCTAAAATTGGAAAGGCTTTTCAGAGAAGATAAAGTAAGTTACTATGTAAGAACTCTATTAGCATCCTTTCTGTTAGCTTGTGTCTGTGGGGGAAATGTCCAGTAGCAAATGCTCTTTTCTGGACAGAAGCATAAGGTGTTTGTGTCCTAAAACTAGGTAAGATGAAAACAAGCTCAAATTGTTTGTGCTGAGGCTGACCAACCACTGAGAAACTTATTGAGAGATACTAGATTCTGTATGCCTTGAGGTTTCAAAAATGAGGTTAGATGAATCTCTTTAAAAAAACTCAAATAAATCCCCAAACGAACTAAAACATGAAAAACCCTACACAAATAGCAACTATTTAGTAAATTTATTTTAAAAAATATTGAATATTGCAGAAGTGGAGAAAAGGACTGAATATTCAATTTTATTTTAACTGAATAAATGTAAATAAGATTTTGTAACAATTTATTTTTAGGTGTGAAAACCTGTTCATGGGAAACCTGCTGCAATCCTATTTTGATGACCCAAATCATGCCAGATTTAATCTTGTTGGGGGTAGATTCTAAAATTAAAATTATATCTTAATTCATTAAATCATTCTGATATATCCCTCTCTTGAGAACAGTTCATAGAGTACCTTCCACAGATATTATTCTTCTATCCTATAAACAGAGTAACTATCTTTTTGTTGAATGTTCTCAGGGTAAGTCTTTGGAAGAAAATGAGTAGAAAGACATTCACTTAAAATGGCAGTGTGAAATTTCCAGTCCTACCTGATGCTGTCATGTAATACACCAGATCTTGAAACCAATACTAATTTTGAGCAAGGTTTGATAAGCTTAATACCTTTTCAGTAGGTATGAGATCCTTTTGATCTTAAGAAAACTGTTCAGCAAAGAGTCTGAAATAATGGAAACCCTTTGGGTCCTTACTTACATCTCAACTATGCAGCAGTATCCAGTGTATAACTAATAAAGTATTGCTGGATTTGTCCTGGCTGCTTTTGAAGACCTATACAAGTCTCAAACCCAGACTTAAAATTGTAATGTAGATAGAATTTCTTGCATCCAGGTCTTTGTCTGTTCAGCATTAGCAGTTAAATTATTTTTCTAGTTTTATTTCCAGTGACCATTTATTGTCCCTGAAAATTGCTCCCACAAGTCAAAGCTGCTATAGCTGTTCTGTAGCCTTTCTTCAGGGTATATTTGGCATCAGATGAGACAGACAAACTGACACTGTTCTCCTTTGGCACTTCATGCACAATGTCTGGGCACACACATTCCCCCCTCCCTGCAGAGACACTGGATTGTCGAAGTGATGCCCACCACATGGGATATGGGTGGTACTTTCCAGCCTTCCCTGCATGAAACCCTTGAGCAGCCACAGGCTGGCAGAGCAGGCAGGTTTTGGAGCAGTGGGAGGTGGGAGGTTGGATCACCCCTGCTGGAGGCAGCTCTCGCAGGTACCGGATCAACGCTTTGATCACAGGCTCGTGGTGGTAAAAAAAGGGACGCTGCCATTGAAAAGCAGAAGTGCCCTGCTCATTCCTTGCCTCGGGTAGTACATGCCAGAGGGACAGGAGGTGCTTCCTTGCAGTTCCAAAGTGAGTGTGTCAGATTGGGAATCAGTGCTACAATCCTTCAGGTCATCCATACGGGTCGGCTGAAGCAGCCACGTTCCCCGTGTGCTGGCACGGGGCAGTTCCCTGCCTCGCTGCTGGGCCCTCTGAGCAGGGAGCAGAGGCGATGCCTGGTCTGGGGCCTGGATTCCCCTTTGGAGAGCTGGAAGTGTTACAGAAGTCAGAAAGGACCCTCTGCTATTAAGAGTGTGTGTGTGTACGTATCTATAAATACATTGTATTTTGACCAGGGTGTGCACGAATGTTCTGCATTTCACTAGGGGAGGTGTAGTACTGGAATGTGAGAGGTGGCTGAGGAAAAAGTGATCCCTTTCTTTGTGTGTCTCCTTGTTGACAAGCACAGCACCATTAGGGTTCCAGCCAGCCACTGAGTTTCTAGTCATGTAAACTTTGGCATATGTGCAGTATGCCTTCTAGTCTATATATGTGGTGTCAACAGTTGTAATGTTTTGGAAGTGCATATGCTAAGATTAGAGTGATTTTATACTAAAATGTTTGCTAATATTGGCGACACTGACATGTTTAAGTATCTTTATAGACATCATATTTTGTATGTTGCTTTTGATATTAAAGGATACATGTTTTGCTAGCCTTAACTCCAGTCTTTCGACTTCTGCTTTGTTAGAAGGGTAAAAAATGAATGTTTAATGTTTTTCATGGTGCTAAAGTAACTGTGATCAGTCTCAAATTATTCAGAATAAAGATGGTAGTTCTAAAGTGCTCCATTTGTTACTGCATGCATCATTCTTAGTCTTGGTCTTGTGTAAAACTTGTCATTTTGAAAAGTAACTTTATCTTGTATTCTGATAATTTTTGAATTTAGTGTGCAGACTTCTGTATAAAATTCTTTACAGCTTTTAGTGTCACTCTGGTCTGACTGAAATGTCCCCATTACTTTTGCTCCTAAATTAATATATGGCGCAACCCATTTCATTCTGATTGTACTGACAATCCATTTTAAGACTAATGATTTATAAACCTAAACTACTGAGTTGCTTGTTTCTGAAAAATTTATCTTCTCTATTTTCCATTCTGGAGCTTAATATCAAACGTGCAGAAACACCTCCATTCACAAAAGGCAGAAGGCAAATTGAGGGAGGGACGGAAACTGTGGTAAAATAAACTTGAGTGGTGTTTTAAAAGAATTCTGATTTTGCTTCATGAACTGCCAGTGTAATTCAGTGGGACCTTTAATCATTTACTGGCCTGCTACCAATTTCCCTTTGACTTACCTTGGTGGTATGAAACAGGAAGTGTTTCCTCATTGACAGCTTCAGTAAGTCCCAGGAATTCATTCACCTTTCCTTTGTAGTAGGGCCAAATACTTGATTTCTTTAATAAATATATCTGATGGTATGGGTGAAATATTCCCTTTTCACCTGGGGTTATTCTCTAGGCTGCTTGTAGTTCAAATTAAAATTTGAAAAAGATGCCCAAGACCTTTATAAGTGCCTGGGTGCTGTTGCCATTTGTACACTCTCAATGTACAAAGCTTCTCTGTAGGTGTGTAAAACAACAGTGAGGACAAGAAGGGGAAGACATTGCAAATACTGCTGTACCTTTTTCAGGAAGCTGTTTTTATAACTAGGCAAAATACTAACATCTACAACTGTGGTTTGACTCATGTATGACTACTATTATTTTATAGTTGAAATTATTTTATCTGGAATTGTCTGTACCACTGGACCTATGAACAGAAGCTCAGCAGTGTTCTGCAGATATCTCATGGTTCAGACTCTGCACTCTTGCCAAGGTATGAATGTGGGATCGATCAGGTTTAAATGTTATCTGTCAGTGTTACTTGTAGCAAGCAGCTACGGGTTTTTTTAAATGCCTCAATGCCCGCAGGCTCTCCCGAACAGGAAGGTACTTGCAACATGCTTGCCAGTGCCAGGAGAACTGGGAATGGGTTGCTCACTGTCCATGCACTGTTATATCCCTATATCTATATCGCAAAACAAAGCAGTGCAGTTTGGAATTATCTTTTGAGATGTTTGTGACGCTTAAACTTACCAGGTATGGAGAAACTCAGAGCCTTTCTTCCAGGGAGCAGCACCTCACTGCCAGACAGGGAGCATGAACAGAGACTTGCTGCACAGTCTGTGAGCTGCTCCACGTGAGTGGTGGGAATTTATGTAGTTTTAATACTTGATACTTTTAGTACCAGGCATGTTTTAATGCCTGGCCTTAGGAGACCCAGCAGCTCTCTCCCTCTTGAGAAGCTTTATTAGCGTGGCATAACAGAGTCATTGTAGAAGACAAAGACCTTTTATGATCGGTTATCTGAAAGGTCGAGTGCAGTTTAAGTGATAACACAGATTAAAAATAATCAATGCTGGTTTATAAGGGCACTTCTCCAAGCACTGTGGCACAAGCCTGCAGCGGTGTGGAGTGCCAGCAACCCCAGGCATGTCGCTCCCCAGGGCCGAGCCCCGTCCCCAAGAGGAGACCCCGGCGGAGGGGGAGGTGGTGTCGCCCCCCGGGCCCGAGCCCGGCGCTCCTCCCGCTCCTCTTCCCGATCCTCCTCCCGCTCCTNGCTTCATCGAGCCGGGGGAGGCCGAGGCGGAGGGGGCGGCCGGGGGCGGCAGCTGGCGCTGCGGGCGAGGCGTGGACGGCGCCGCGCTGCGCTGGTGCATCACCGGGGTGCTCTGCGCCTCCTTCCTGGGGCTGGTGAGTGAATGAGCGAGGGCGGCCCGGCGGCTGCGGGGGGCGGTGCGGACCCTTCCCCGGGACGGGCGCGGTGACCCCGCACTCTGCCCTGCAGGGGATGAGCATCGCAGTGCTGGGTCCCACCTTCCCCAACCTGGCCGCCAATGTCCGCAAGAACGTCAGCGACATCTACTACATCTTCGTGGGCCGGTCGCTGGGCTACCTGGGTGGGTCGGTGATCGGCGGGGGGCTCTTCGACTGCATGAACGCCAATCTGCTGCTCGGTGAGTGCTGCCCCGCCGGAAGGGGACATCGCCCCGTCGGACACTGTCCGGGGCAACTCGGGCTTCTCCCCAGCGAGCGCAGCCCCAGAGGGAGATGTGCCGCCTCTACGGAGCGGTGCCGAGCCCCGGGAACGGGAGGGCCCGTGGGCTGTGGTGCTGCTCCCCCCAAACCCCCGCGGTTGTGCTGCCGCTCGCTGTCGCCATGCTCCGCCCTGTCTGATTCCTGACACCGCGTGTGCGGGCACCGCTGCTGTCCGGCATCGCTCCCAAGGGCCCGGGCCCGCCGGGCACATCAGCAGCGGGAACTGGGATTGAACTGACAAAATCTGCGTGGATTGACCAAATGCTGCCTTTGGCTTGCACTGAAAAGTACAACTGGACTTTATTTAGCTTGTATCAAGTAATGTGCATAGTGTAGGTGCTCTTGGAACATACAGGCTTGTGTAGTGACACTCTACAAGACGTGAAACAGGAAGCTGTGTTTTGGCTGTCCTGTGTGCAGCAGAAACCTCCAGCAGTCACGCTGAGCCGCATTTCTATGGGGGGGAGCTTCCTCAAACCCTTCCCTTACTTAACACTCATCAGTCACGATCATCTTCGTGTCCTGGACAAAAGTCTGTGGATTTTGACTGGAGGGTCTTAGCCAAATTTTAACTTATTTAAAGTGGGAAACATTAATTACTGTCTGTAATGGTGGGAACATTTAAACTGTAGGAACCACAGCTGATGATCTTTACAGTTTTCTGGACTTGTGGAAACTTGCTCCTGTAGGAGCACAGGACCGGCTTTGTCCAGGCAGAGCGGGGCTGCTCAGCCATCAGGCTGCCAGGAGCCAAACTCAACATCCAGAAAGGAGGGGCTCCTTTTAGAGTTGCGTTAGTGTCTCATTCCCGCAGAGATTCTCAGAACACACCTAAAATAGCAGAAGTCCTTTCTAGTGCCTTTGTGCTCTAAGTTAGGGATTAGAACGAGTACCAGGGCTTGCTCTTTTTCTTCTCCTTCGTTCAGGGAACTGTGCCTCCCTTAAGGACTGTGCTGTAATCACATGGTCAGTCCAGAGAAGATGTGAGGATCCCATTTTCCACTGCTAATGGTTGAATTAAGTCTCTTCTTACCCCCATGTGCCTGTCTCCTATAAGGAGCCATCATGTCATGAAATGTCTGTCTCTTCTCTCTCTCCCCCCTCTCTTATTGTCTTCATTTTCATGGATCAGTTCTTATTTGCTCTTGTTCTAAGACACTTGTACCCAGTCTCCCCTCTGTCAATTATCTGTCTGCTCCAGAACACCTGCAGGGTGGCTTTCCTTCAGCCTCCTCCTTGTGCACCTGACAAGGTCAGAGTTGCCTGCGTCTCACATCTGAGACTTTACATTCTGTAATGGAATCAGTACACACCTGTGGGAGTGCATGTTAACTTGAAACAGTTTAGCATTTCCTTCTTTTCCTGAGGATAGCTGTCTGTCAACAGTGCTTGGGAAATGATGGATCTCCTAATCCTATCCAATGTGATAGTGCTGATGGCAAGACCACAATTTGAACTGCTGAACCTGTTCTCATTTTTATTATCTGTAAGAGATTTTGGCTTGTGCAGTTTTACCTCCCATCTCTCAACTGCTGGAATGCTGCTACAAAGAAAAACTCTATACGGAGGAAAAATCGAAAACATCATCTGTCTTTGTCAAGGAAACTTTTAAGTGCCAATCTTCAGGTGTGGACCTGAAGTGCACAACTGAGCACTTGCTGAGAAGTTACTTTCCACATCTCAGTGGGGCACTTGAGGAGCTTAATACTTAATACACCCCATCTTTAGTGTTTTTTTCATGCAGCTCAGCATGTACACCTTCAAAAATGTCNAGTATTGCTAGGACTTTAGGGTTCTGGACATTGTTGCTCTTTTTGTTTGGAATTAATCTAAATTCTTAATTACATCAGCCCCCATTGATCTTTCAAGTGTCTGCTGCATCTATGATCATGTATTGATTTGAAAAATAATAGAGACAGCTGAACAAGCTTTCTAACAACCTAATACTGTCTGTTCAAGATATTAATTGCAGGTAATTTTGTTATGGAGGTAATTACAGGCATAGAATTGAACTGCTGAACTTCCTCCCAAATGGTAATAAAAGCAATTTCCATCTGCTAAAAAATATTTTTTGAAATGGCGTGTTGTAAGCGTAGCCAATAATGGCAAAACTAATACAGTTAATTAATTGCTGCTTAATTTATTATGAAAAATTTTGTAGTTCTGTCTAAAACTCCAGAAATCCCTTTGAATACATCCCTCATGTGAGAACAGAATATAAATGAAAGTCAGCATCTTTATATGGAGGTCACTTGGTGGACAAGGCACAATTACTTTATAGGATTTTAAGAGCTTAATGATTTGGGATCTTTTAAAAATGGAGCCAAATTAAACGTTGTGCAGTTCTCAGAGGACAGGCTTGACACTTTCAACCCATGTTTTACTGGTTTCATGGTGAAGTCACACTTCTGAATCAGAAATTTGCAGAAGACTTCTTAGTGTCCTAGCAGGAGCTGCTGCTCCCTTTGCTTTAGCCAAACAGGTTTGTCATGCAGAGTTTATATCCTGATGAAATTCCTTTTTTTTCCCAAATGAAAAATGATCTGTTGAACTTTCTGGCTGCTACTGCTAACCATGGATTGAGATACTTAGATTGCATCACTTATTAGGATTATCCCTTATTAGGATTAACTTCAATAATCATGAATTTATTTGTATTTCTTGGTCTTCTGTGTTATTTAAATGGAAACTAGTAGTATGTAAGTTTTTTGTTGTGTTTTTTAACCTTTCCAGCGTTATCCATGCTTGCAACAACGGCTGGTCTTTATGGGATACCCTGGTGTAAGGAATCTGTGCTATTAACAATCTTGATGTCAGTTATTGGAGGTTCCATGGGAATTCTGGACACAGGTAAGGGACCCTGTGGTCTGACTGTCCTTTGACCAAAACAATTGGAAACTTCAAGCATACCAAAACAGTTGTTGGTTTTTCTTGTGATACATCTTGAATTAAAAGAGGAGAGCTGTTTTACCTGGCTGTGATTCTCAGATTAATCTGGTCCTGAGGCTTCCAGTGTTTGTGTGGGTGTGACAGGCCTTCCTTTAAGGGGTTGGGGAGTGGGGTATCTCTTGCTTCTTGGAGAAGATCAATTGGCATTTCAGTGGGCCATTACAGCATAGGAAGTGCCCTGTGCTCTTTAAGCAGTGTTTTCTTTAAATTACTCATCTACAGGAAGCTGGTCAGGATATGGTTCATTAGCATTAGCTGGGCCTAAGTCCTGAGCAAAGCCCTGGTGTTTGAGAGAGGGATTCTTACAGCTGCTGTTGGAAGAGTTGCCCACCTACGGCTGGCTCAGCAGCAGCTGGGGATTCACTGCACCATGGCGCCCATCTCCCTGAATTAAGGGATATTTTCCACCTTTGGCCAGCCATGCTTAGGTGGCTGGGAATACAAATTTGTTTTGTCCCCCAGACTGTAATTCTGTGGCATGTGCATACTGCAAATGGCCTGGGCAAAAAACCCCCCAAACCCAGCGCTTTTGCTGGAAAGCTGTTCAAACCCAGTTTCTTAGCAGAGGCTTATGACTGGACGAAGATGATCTCAGGGGTCTTTTCCAACCTAAATGATTCTATGACCCTGAGATGTGTTGGTGAAGTTGCAGAGAAAATGTCTACAGGTGTGGTCAGAAAGGTCAGTTACACTGGAGGTGTGAAAAATGAACTCGCACAGAAATGAGTCCCCTGGGCACGGCTTAGGAAGGGTGGGTTAGGGATGGCTGGCTTTAGCAGGCAGTTTGCATCAGGAGGCAAGGCCACAGCAAGGGATTTGGGCATGCTTAGAGATGCCTGGGAAACGCTGGCATACTTGCACATGGAGATTAGGAAATGCCCAAAAGTACATCAGTTAGCAGTGTTCTGGCATTGCTGTAGCACGTGGTGGTGAAGCAACACCAGGCAGCCACTCCTGGCACCTCTCCAGCCATGTCCCAGCAGTGTGTGCTGACTCTGCTGCCCTCCTGCAGGAGCCTGTGGATGCTCACTCACCAGCAAGGTGCTACTGGAGCTGGTTGATCACCTTCAGGGCAGGGTTATTTCTGAGAAAGAGCTGACTCGTGTTAGTTTAGCCACCCTAACAGCTCTGGAAGCATCCCAGCCAGGGCCTGGCTGTGGCGGCTTGGCTGGTTGGCAACACAGAGGAATGTTGGCTGCCCATGGGAGCTGTCTGCCTTAACTCTGTGGGGGTTGAGGGAGCTCTGCTAAGATGTAAAAGAGCACGGCACAGGATCCAGTAGTGAAGAAATGGTTTTGCACGGCACAGGCCGCGTTAAATAAACTCAGTGCAGAGTTGTATTTGGTGCCTCTGGTGAGGTTGTTATACACGGCACTTGGTTTAAAAATCCTTTGTATGGGAAAATCTTGTCAGCTAACAGTAAAAATACCTTCAGTCGGTATACAGCTTGGATCAGACCTCAGAGGCAGGGACACTTCCAAGCCAGAGCAGGAGTAGCAGAAGAAACTCTGAGCAAGGCAGTAAAGCAAAGCTGAATTGATTTGGAAGAGTGCTGAGTGACAAGTGCTGCTGTACTGCAGCACAGGAATGTGATTGCTTTGTTTTCCTGCATTCTTCTGAGGGACTACTTCAAACACCTCTCTGAGATCTTACTTCCTATCATTATTGTTGATCTAATGGTGTTGTAGTTTGGTGTTTGCAGCGGTATTGATGTAAACCCCTCTGCTTCTGGAAAGTCATTTGAATGCAGCTCGGGCAGGCCCAGCCCATCAGAAGCAAGTGATTTGTTATTTTTCCTGGGATGTTGTTTAATGAGGCCTCTGATTCTTAGCATTGGGCATGGTTGCTTTTGATACTTAAAGAAATCAGAAGCAGTTAAATTTCCCTTTTAAAAAAGAATGAAAAATGCTGCAAATTGTCAAGTAGGGTAATTAGAACCATAGAATCATAGGGTCACTAGGTTGGAAAAGACCCTTAAGGTCATCGAGTCCAACCCTTAACCCAGCACGGCTGAGGCCAGCCCTAAACCATATCCCTAATGCCACATCCACATGTCTTTTAAGTACCTACAGGGATGGTGGCTTAAGCACTTCCTTGGGCAGCCTGTTCTAATGCTTGACAACTCTTTCCCATGAAGAAATTTTTCCTAATACTCCGTCTAAACCTCCCCTGGCACAATTACGTCTGGCCGTTGCTGCTGGATTAAGCCCACTGCGTGACTCTGTTTTGACTGCTGTGATTACCCTCCTAAAGCTCAAGTAATCACATGGATTTAAGGCAGAATTTCAGTTAACTGCTGTTTTGCACATTGTATTTGCTAAACCTGGCATTATTGTACATTGAATTAGCAATATAGGTTATGGTTTGGTTTTTTTTTTCTTTTAAACAATATTTGGTCTTGGACTAAAATGAATCTTTCTCTCTCTGATCTGCAGGTGGCAATGTACTGGCACTGAATACCTGGGGATCAGAGGCTGGGCCACACTTGCAGGCTTTGCACTTCAGTTTTGCTGCTGGTGCATTTGCTGCTCCGATCCTGGCTAAAATGGCCTTGGGGGGTTCTGAATCCGAAGAACTTCCAGGGGCCGAAAAGACAAACCAGTCTGTCCTGAAGTCTGTGCCGACAGCATCAGCTGCATCAACTACACCAGCACTGAAAGACCATCATGATGAAGATTTTTTGTGGTCCTATGTTATCATAGGGACATATATTCTCTTCATTTCCATCTTCTTTTTTGTTTTGTATTCAAAGGGCAGCTCAGCTCGAGACAAATCAAAGGTTTCTGCGCAGAAGGGCAAGCTTGCCAAATACCACTGGCCTCTAGTTGGTCTCCTGTTCTTATTCTTCTTGTTCTATGTGGGAGCAGAGGTCACTTATGGCTCTTATGTATTTACTTATGCAATGGTCTTTGCTGAGATGAAAGAAAGCGAAGCAGCTGCTTTGAATTCTGTCTTCTGGGGTGCGTTTGCCATGTGCAGAGGAGTGGCAATATTCGGTGCTGCTTTCCTGTCCCCTGCCACCATGATCCTGATGAGTCTCTTAAGCTCTGCTGCCTCCTCTTCAGCCCTGGCCTTCTTTGCGCATTACCGAGCCTCGCTGTGGGTGGGAACTGCCGTGTACGGAGCATCCATGGCCACCGTCTTCCCCAGCGGCATTTCCTGGATAGAGCAGTACACGGTCGTTGAAGGAAAATCGGCCTCTCTGTTCGTGGTGGGCGCGGCGCTGGGCGAGATGTGCATTCCTGCCACGGTGGGCTACCTCCAAGGCAGGTTCCACCACATTCCTGTCGTTATGTACACTGCCTTTGCCACTTCTGTAATGACAGTCCTGCTCTTCCCCATCATGTACAAACTGGCCAACGCTCCCCAGGAGAACAACTTGAAAGAAGTGACTGACAGCGAGACCCGGGCGGCTTTGTTGTCAAACTCGAGGCTTACTGAGGATGAGGAGGATGAGGATGAGGAGGATGTGAGAGAGTGGAACGATGCAGACTTTGAGGTGATAGAAATGAATGACAAGCTGAAAAGCTCTCTGATGGACACCTCCCATAAGATACCAGGGGACTCTCCAGCTGAAGTCTCTCTCCAGCCCCATCTGGATGATGTACTGGGCGATTCTCCAGTGGTTGCTGGTGGCTGCCCTGGGAGACAAAATGGGAATGTTGACTGGGAGAAGAGTGAATAGAGTCAAAGCTGACTTTTTTTTTTTTAATGGAAATGCAATTGAATTGTAGCTGTTGTCAGGTGGTTCAGGAATCCTTTCATAGTCGTGCAGAGCTCAGCGTGTTCATTTGCCCAGCCCTTTCTCCTCTTTCATTTTCAGCCTGCAGGGATGTGTCTTGGAGTGGGAAGGTCCTCAGTGATGTGAATGGGGCAACATGATAAATGTATAGGCTATGCCAAAACTGTTAACTAAACATGAGGCATGCATCTAAGGAAGAGATGCTGTCATAACTGGGAAAGAAGGGGATTGCTCAGACTACTCAGTTTTTTGGGGTGGTGAAAGGTGCAGGTCTGAGGTGCTTTGTCACAAAAAGTTTTCATGAGAGATCTGTTATTTGTGATGCTGAACTTTCTTACCTTGTGAAGGAGGAATGTTTCTACTGTGTTTGAAAGTTGTGTGTGATCAGGAGATCAGTTAAAATTTCTGGTGGTGCCCAGCAGCTGTAAATTAATAACCTTTTGGCAAACTATATGAATTTCTGGTTCTGAGATAAAAGACAAGAAAAAACTGGAAATTATTTCTTAGGAGTGAAACCATGCCTTTGGGTCATTTAAAAGCAGTTTATGAGAAAAGGCACGAAATGGGTCATTGTTTATCTGCTCAAATGCGTAATTCCAACCTACTGAACAGTGGCAACAAATCTAAAAATCTAAAGTATTTGTGATTTTAATTATGGCACTACCACTGAAATCAAGAAATGTATGCAGAAGATGGTAAATTATCATGTAATCTTAGAATGGTTTGGGTTGGGACTTTTAAAGATCATCCAGTTCCAACCCCTGCCATGGCAGGGACACCTTCCACTAGACCAGGTTGCTCAGAGCTCCATCCAGACTGACCTTGAAAACTTCCAGGGATGGGACATCCACAGCTTCTCTGGGCAACCTGTTCCAGTGCCTCACCACCCTCAGAGCAAAGGATTTTTTTCCTGATACCTAATCTAAACCTACTCCCTTTCAGTTTGAATCCATTCCTCCTTGTCCTATCACTACCTGCTGTTGTAAAAAGTCCCTCTCATCTTTCTTGCTGGTGCCCTTCAGGTAAAAGAAATGGCTTAATTTATGGTATTTTTAAGCCAGTTGTTTAAATTAAGGTTATAGCAAATTCTTTGGCTTCCTGTGCCAAGACTTTAACAGGGTAATCTGTTACAATGAAGACTTGAGAAGGAGAGGGAATTATCAGTGAGATAATCCTTTCCACTATGACTACTTGCCCCTGGCCAGTTGGATTGGTGACATTTGGGTTTTATTTCTTTGGGGGATGACATGTAGACAGACTCTTCCTAGCGGAGAAGCTGTGGATTGTATGTATAGGTTCATTGCTGCCAAGCAGGCAGCCCTGGGCAGGCACAGCCATGCCAGCGAGCCCTCCCAGTAAGAGCGGAAAAAACCCCAAAAAAACCAACCAAAAACAAACAGAGCAGCAAATGGTAAAATCTGTGTCTGAACAGTAATCTTGTCATTTGTCAACTTGGAACTGCGTATTTATTAAGTCTGTGTGATCAGAAGGTACTCTGGAATTTTTAACTCTGCACTTTTATTAGAATTTTTCTTGCTAAGGGGTTTCATTTAGTAACAAAAGAGCTCTAGGTGTAACATAGCACAGAATCTTAGATGTTCCCTGGATTTCCAAGTCTGCTTCTGTTCCCTCTCTTGTCCTCCAAGCATGCAACCTAGGCTTGCATGGCTTTTTCCTTTCTTCTGAGAACTTAGAAGCCAGAATCAACCTGTAGTGAAAAATGTGTATTTCCTTGTTTGCACCTTGCCATGTTACAAGGGCCTCCCTCTCCCTCTGCTGCTGGCACTTAAATGCCACTGTGTTTTTGCCAGATTTCTTCTGTGGCATCTTTTTCCAGTGCAATGCATGAACCTGCACTTTAAAATGAAGCGTTGTTTCACTTGTGGCATGAGGTTCTCTCTGCTTACAGGAATGGTAAAGGCCTGTAAATGGCAGTGCTGGCCTAGGCACAGGTGCCAGGAGTGAGTCCCTGTGGCCCTGTGTGCTCGGGTGGTTTGACGTGGAAGCAAACAGTGTGGGAGGCAGAGGGACTGGCTGGAATGCGGGCAGCTGGAGCCTGCATTTCATCATTTTTCCTCTTCCCATTTTTCCTCCTGCATGCTGCTCTCTGTGCGTGTGGAAAGGAGGGGGTGTCAGCTGATGGTGAGGACAAATCCCACTGGTGGAGGAGGACGGAGAAGGTGCAGGACACACAATGAAAGAAATGGAAACTGTTCTGTGGCAGCTCCCCACTGGAGCTGCGATCTCCCCGGCTTCACCTGCGTTGACATTGCTATAAAAAAGCCTCCCCGTACCTGAGATCATATTGCCAGAAGAAAATGATTTAAAGAAAGATACTGGGCAACTGAGAAGATTCTAAACTCCCTCAATTCATATGCTAATTTTTGATGAAATTCCAGATTGGAATGTCCTACACATATGACTGTTCTCAGGGATAGTTTACATGAATAGTTTACTTTACATCATTTGCATAATCAAGTACTAAAAAACCCCAGAAAATTAAAGCTGCATTGGGAAATATGCTGTAATCTCTTAGAAGCTTATCTACTGCATATATACACACACTTATTTGTGTTTCTGACCAGCATCTTTCCAGCAAATGTAAAAATATTGCGCAAAACAAAGGGTTGTTTTTTTTTTACTGCCTGTATTAACTCCTGTGTGAGTAACTTCAGTTCATCCCCATTCCCTCCTTAAAAAGCAGGAGGCCTGTGTAGTAGGAATGGAGCAACAGGCTGGAATGCCAAGGTAAGAGCAGCCTTTTCCCACAAATAAAGGATCTAAAAAAGAGTTGCTGTAAGACAGTGGAAGTTGAAGAATTATCTTCAAGAATTATCCATGTAGAATCACTTTCCATTGATGTGTGGAGACCTTTGCCTGGTTGACATCTAAATTTAGAGTCATCTTTACAGGACTTTGAGCCTTCAGTGTCTTAGTTCTGGTCTTAAACTTGAATTGTGATAGACTGACAGAAAGCATTCTCCTTATCCCCTAACCAGCCTGCTTTTAATAGCAGGGGCTACCCTTGACTGAAATGAAATGCCTGAAGCAATTTAAGTTTAAAACAAGATCTAGGACATTTCCAGTGATGAGTCCAGCTCACAGCAATTCTAGGCACCCTCGATGGTCAAGGCTTAGCTCCCTGCTCTCAGATTTTGGTGATCCTCAAGGCTTGTTTTTAGACAATGAATGTTAGTTTTCACGTGTTTAAATTTCCTTCCCAAGTAAATTGCTTCCTGACATATACAGTTGAAGTGAGGATCTGTTTACAGTGCAGATCTATTTTAAGTTAAAGGTCCTCCAGAAAGCTTAAGTACGTACATGTTAGGAGTTGAAATTACTTGGACTAACTGTATTACACTACTATTGCCCTGCTTGTGCTAGAGAAGCCATCTCTCTATTGAGGACAAGAGCTTTAATCCATGGATTAGATACCTGAATTTGATAATCCTGTTTTTGCTCACAAACCCAGGAATAGGTTGAAGATGAGTGCTCTGCTCCAGTGTGAAAGGTAACCTCCTGCAGCTAAGTGTCATTTAATACTTCATTTATGCTGAGGCACTGCCAAGTGCTGGACTGTACTGCAAGCACTCACACTCCTGGCATTTGCACTTTTATTCTGTACATGACCAATGCTTGAATGCAAGACCAGGCAAAGTCTTATGCCTTGGTATTTGTTTCTTTTAAGTTACTTTGCATACAAGTGCATCGCAATCTGTGGATGTTCTATTATATATTTAATAGTTTTTATTCTGCTTGGTGTGGGTTTTACATTGTACTGTGTAATGTGACATTTAATAGACTGACTTGTGTCTTCACTGTAACAAATTCTTATCTGGAGAAGGCACTCAGGTTCCTTGAGGTAAATAAAGTTTTGTTCTATTTTTTAAACCTTCTCTGGACTTTTAAATTTAAAACTCAGTCCTGTTTTGACTAATGGAAAACTGGAAATGTTTCTCTTCTGGTTTGGGGAAGGCCTCCAAGAATTGCAACTGACGTTTTAGATCCCGAAGGTTAAGCTGGATTCTTAACTTTGATTTGAGCAGTCTTGTTTTTACATTACTGTGTGTGCCAGAGAAGGGAAACAAATTGAGGGTAAATATTAAAAAAAAACCATGACATTTTTTACCATATCATTTTATTCAACTTTAATATGGTTTCCATTATTAACTTCTAAAACAAAATGATTTCCAGTTTAGAAAACAATGCACCGACCACATAATTCCTTTTCCATTTTATACAGTTATACAAATATTCTAAATACACATTTTGTCAAGATGGTGGCAAATAAGATTTAACTGTACAGTACATAAGGAAAGAAAATATTTTAAGCATATTTAGAAGCAATAGAAATGTCTATACAAAACAAGCAAAAATGGAATAAAATTTTATATTTAAAGTATTGCAACAGTCCCACAGGTTTGTAACAAAAATGTCTTTGCACAGTTCCTCACAATGCCCCATTAATAGCTAAAGCAAGACAGCAATTTTTAGAAAATAATTTTCAAAATGCTACACATGGTACTACTGCTTGCACAGTCTGATCAAAATAACAATCTACTTGGAATCAAGCAAAACTTAGGAGGAGATATACCAACCAACTTTAAAATTATCTGTATAAAAGTCATTGCACATTATTTTACTCAGTTGTTTGAAAAGTAAAAAAGTGTATTTACAAAATATTTCGCAGACAAAATTATAAAGTGAATGGATAATATATAAGTAACACGTCTTGATACTGACAGTTCAAGAACACACACAAATGGTTTTATCATTTCAAGAGGTTTTCAGTGCTCCTTCCTCCAGGAAGTAAACTTGACTTCTACTTTGAAATGGATTTACAAGATGTTACACAGAGCTATTTCAACATCAGCATTATAAAACAGTATGTTAGAAACATGAAAGGAAGAAGAAATTTGTACATCTTAAAAAGTGAGCTATTCATAGATCAACAAATGGGTTGGGTTTTTTTTTTAATTTAGTTATGGTAAGTGTTCATTATTCTTCAGATAATAAACCCAACAGCTAAAATGGAAATCCTGGACTAGGTGAGAATTGAAAAAGCACCATGCACAATAGTCTTAGTGTGGTAAACACGGAAGAAAAAAAAAATAGCACCTGGAATCCTGTAACACAGATCATTTAAAACTGGTCAAGCAGCTGGCGGAGATAGGGTGCCTTTGACAGTTCTCTGCTTACTCTGGAGAGCTTGAAAAGTACTGGGCAGTTGAGGGAGACACACTGGATCTGCCGATCAGAGCAGCCTGTGCAGTTCTTGCATATCTGGATTACACGAGAAAAAGCAAACCAATTATTTTAAACGACACAAGCGAGGCATAAACCACTAGGGACTGCTAAATCCTCAAGACCATATCAGCAGAACAGGCACAGCCTTTCTGCACAGAGCTTTTCCCCAACATGGAGGGATCCACAGCAGCTCCCTTCTCTGCTTTAGCCTCTTTGGCTGCTGCCAGACAGCTCATTTGGCCACTGGTGGGTGGCTGGCAGCATCACCCACTGAACTGGGCAGAGAGCAACAGCAGGACACTACAGCTCGGGTTTCAATCCTGCTAATTAAAAGTTCAAGTAGAACTTGAAAAATAAGGTAAATAAATTGACTGGATTTAAGCAGGGCAGTGTGTTCTATTTATGATAAACTTTCTCTCTATAAAAGTTTCCTAGTGAAAAAAGACAAAACTCTTATTCTGCAGTTTTTCTCTGCAGAGAAAAGGGACTTAAATAAATTACTCATTTCAAGATAAGCTTTAATTAGAGCTTTACCTAGTCAGAGTCAATCAATCCCAACACAGAACAGGCCACATAAGTTGCACCGCTCTCCTTGTTCAAGAAACTACTTGTTAATGCTGCTTGAAAATACTTTTAACGTGAGATACCTGATGAAATAAAATAACAGCAGGCACAGTTTTTCCAAAGGTAGATTCCTTTAGAAAATTAAAGGCCTCTGCTTTGCTATTTTATTTTTATCCTTTGCAGCATTTGCCACCTCCAACAGTTTTTCCAAAACCTTAGAAATTTGCTTCCAACCACACCTGTGTTTTGTAACACTAAACTGTTACACAGTTTATCCTATCATTTGCATAGCCTGATCAACAAACCCAAATTGTATCCCTTTGCTTTTACAACTAGTTCTTTTCCTTCTTTCAATGTTCTGTGCTGATGCCAGGCCTGCATCAGCACCAGCTCCGTGCAGACCAGAAGCTCAGACTGACAATGGCTGGAGAGGGGCAGCCCCTCTGGGCCCAGTCCCACATGCGGCACCTCAGAGAACACCTGAGTCCTCTGGCCTGCAACTCTGACCAGAAGGAACAGGACTTAAACAGCTGGTTCCAGGTTTGTAGTCTCAGAGCTACATCTACCCTAGCTCTTCTGAAAGAGCTGGTTGTGGCTGGTTTAACTGCAAGGGACCAAACTAAATGCTACTTGAGACATGTCCTACGGTCAGGTTGTGTTGAGGGGAGAAGTCTCTGGTTTTAACCTAGAGCACGTAAGTTTTGAGTGCGGTTTAAAACAATGTACAGCTCAGTGTTGTATCAGTTTTCTGCTGGCTCCAGCATGTTTATAATCCCAAAGGGCTAAAAATTTAAGGTGTGAAGGCTATATATGCCTTCATATTAAAATAAGACAGATACTCTTACAGAGACATCAAACGCTGACTGGGACAGGATCCCAGGCCTTGCTGAATTGTTGCGTTGTTGCAGAGACAAGAGAATGTTCTAATCACTCACTGATCCTTCTGTGGAGCTGAACCAGTCTGCCAAATTCTGATTTATTCCAGAACAAGAGCAATGCAAAGGGTTCAGAGTAACACAGGAAAACTGCAGAACACACATCTCCTCACTGCCATTTACAATGCAGATAAGAGCAAATATTACAAAATACAGCAAGAAGTCCACACCTTAGTAATGAAATATTTATGAAGTGAATTACAGTGGGTTTTTAGCAACCCCATGAGAACCTATCAAATCAATGCTTAGATTTGGGAACATTTACATCCCTGACATTCAGACAAGTCTTTAAAATGGTTCACATGCTAGTGCTAAAAATAAATTTAAACTAAAATATTTATTAATTATAAAATATGACAGTATGAAAATTAGGTGAGGGTATGCATCTGTTTCCACAAGGGGAGGCATTGTGCTTTGCTGTAATATATTCATGAGCACAGTCAGCTACCCTCTTAATTGACTTCTAGCTCAAGGGGAAAAAGCAGCTTGGAAAATTCCTATTGAGAGGAAAGGTAACAAGAAAATCCCCCAACTAAACAACACACATGTCATACATATAAATAAATAAATTTTCTGGCACAAACATTTTTGTTTCTAGAACATCATCTGTTATTTTAATGCAAAAAAGGCTGAATCCTTTATACTCTCACAGCTGTCTGTCATGATAAAAAGGGATCTACAAACCATATAAGATACTCTTAAAAATCAGAAGAAAATGAGAAAAGCATCTTCTGTTCTGCTCCCCTCCTTTACCTTAGCTTTCCACAAAGCCTAGGAGAGTAACAGCTGCTGTGCTGCCTTCGACAGCAATGGAAAAAGCAAACAAGCTGGAGCACATTTAAGACACGGACCATACTTCCAGCTTCTGTTGGGAGCATTCAGTAACACACTGCTTTGAAATTTCAGCCCCTGTCTCTTGCTGACAGACATCCGACAATGCTTTAGTCGTACCTGGACCAGCTGTTCTTGCTTACGCTCCAACTCTCGGATTTCTTGGTTGAGAATCACTGCCACATGCTGTGGCTGACTTCTGCATTTATTACAGATCCCATACTGGGTCAGTTCATCACACACGGGACAGTGTAAGGTCGTGAAATACTGGGAGATGGTGCCTTTGCGTCCTTCTAGCTCAGCGCGGGCAGCTGAGGCAGCCTTCTGAATCTGTTACGAAAAATAATTAAGAGGTAATGAACTTCCAAGACAGCAGCTTGCCTTATTCCCAGATTGCGTACTTTTTTTTTTCCTCAAAGGAGTAAGAAAGTGCAAGATGGCTTGCAGGGCATGGGTTCACACATAAATTATGAACATGGATCACAGCACTCTGAAGAGCGCAGTACTGGCCCTGAAGTGATACAATGATCAGAGCCCTCCCCCACACCTATTTCACAGGGAATCTGTAACCAAAAAAATCCTTGGTCACATGCTTAACTCCTGATCTCACCTCAAACTCTGCCTCCTGCAGCTGTTCCATTTTTAGGTGCTGATCTGATTTGCATCTAAACGTGCCCTGGCTGCAGCCCCAGTGGCTGCCTTCTGGATCCTGCCTGCCCTCGAGCGTTTGTGCTGGGCAGTCCTGGGCACAGCTCTGCCACAGTGCTTTAGTCCATGGCACTAGCTCATGCTCTCATTTCCTCGGACAAGGCTCCACCACTGGCCCATCACCCTGGGAAGCTCATTCTCTGCACTTGCTCCTGCTGCTGCACGACTTTTGCTTTGTGCTATCCTTCACTCTCCTGTTGCTCTGCTCCCTGTGACTTCCTTGCTGTTGGCCTTGCAGAAAGCCAGGGCTCTTTTTACCTTTTTAGAACAGGTTGTTGGAGATACTTAAGGTGACTGCCACGGTGCCATTGGAAAGGTAGAGAAAAGAAGAAGAATTGAATTCAATCAAGGCTATATGGGGAAATATAGCTATACTGCTATATTGCAGTGTGAAACATGATGTATCACTATGCTGCTGAGGTCTACTCTGAGCAGTGTAACCAAACTACACAGATACACTGTCTTTCACCATCCCTTTTTGCCTGGGGAATCACAAACTAAAATCCAGCTATCTAATTCTTCTTTTCTTGCATCTCAGTGACTTCTTTAACTTTTAAGGAAGTCATGTTTGGGTATTATTGGTTTTAAATTTCTGGTGATAAAAATTTTTAAAGTGTTCCTCCTGCTGGGGCATGCCACCTTTTCTATACAGAGGAAAGATCCTCAGAAAGTTTTGGGAAAACTGGAGTTCCAATATCTGTTACAGAGAGATTTAAAAGGTGATATGGCCAAACAGATGCACACACAGTTACTGTTAAAAATACACAGTTACAGCAAAATATTCTCTAAAACTATAGAAGTAATCAGAAAACAGAAGATGACAGTGTGATCAACCCTGCACAGAAGGGCTGTCTGAAAACACTGATTTACTACATGAAAAAAAACCTCACACAGAAGATCTAAGAATCATGACTGCATTTTTGAGCATCAAACACTGCTTCACAAAATAACCTTTGCTGTTGCTTCCTATCGACCTCATTCCACTAGAAGTCACAAGAAGGGCAAACACTGCACACAGATGCACTGCACTTGCTAACTCTTGTTTGAAAACACTCACCCGGGGCAGCTCGTGGTACCAGCTGAAGACGTCTATGCCAATGAGAGAGAACACCCTGGCCAGGGGGGGCAGGATCTGCTTGGTGATGTAGTAGGTGGCGTTGAGCCTCAGGCTGGGGTCCTGCAGCACCTCGATGGGCCGCCTGACAAGCTGGATCAGGGGCAGGCCGGGCATGCCGTACACAATGACGTAGGGCACTCGCTCCCCAACGCGCGGCTCAGAGCGACGGTCGTAGGCGAGCATTCTCCTGTCAAAACACGGCCTTGAGAATGCATCCAGAGGCACACTCAGAGTTACTTCATTTGCCTGTAAGCTTCCCCATCTGATTATATTAGTTGCTCTCCAGACGACTGGAGTTAGTGCCTATTAGGAAGCACAGGACCAAATTGTTTCATTTTTGTCTTGTGATCAGACCTAAATTTTAGAACTTGGGACACAAGCCCTAAAGACACATTCTATTTCAAGTCACTTGGATTTGCATGCAGGTTGTTTTCTAGCTACCCCTTCCTTAAGGAAATATTTTAATAAGGAGCAGCCAGGGTTCTAAAAAGAGCTCAAGTACAATTTGCTTTCTGGCCAAATTGTCCTTCGCTTTCCAAGACTGCTTGTTCAGTAGTATGATACCTGCTTCAAATTGAATTATCTTTTGCTCAGAAAGCAAAGGACAATTCAATTTGAAGCAGGTATCAGTTCTGGACTTGGATGTTATTTTATTAAAAAAGCATAGCTTCATTGGAAGACATTTGTATTAAGCAAGGTGGAAAAATGTTCCAGCTTATGTCTTCTATTTATCTATTACTGATAAATGATATCAACGGGATTAAATATTAACTTTAAGTAAGGTAGTTCATTAAAAATGAAAAATTATGCCTGGTAATGTATTTCACAGCACTAAGAGACACCACTATCACAGTTTGTAACATATCTAATAACTCTGAGTGACGAGTAGTCTTGGAGAGTCCAGCCCTTGTACAACACCCACACTGTGAGTAATAGAAGTGAACACACTGTTACAGCATCCTGACAAGACTTTCCCTCTTGAACGTGTGGCTCTTTCCAGGATGACAAAAAGGCTTTCTAGGACCACCTCTTTTCACACACAGAATAAAGTCAGGGACAACTGCTTCAACAGTATTTGAAGGAGACATCTCACTGCTACCCATAACTTGACAGTACAAAGGTCAAGAAAAAATATCGACAATCTTCTACCCGTAATGTGTCAGTACAGAGATCAAGAAAAAAATACCTATGAGCTCCTACCCATAACCTGTCAGCACAAAGGTCAAGATAAGAAATATCTATGATTAGCACTTTTTGATCTCATTACCTGGTGATTTCCAGAGCAGGTACACAGGCTCCAGGTTTGTATGCTGAGCTCCCTCTGTACTCTTTTGCAAAGATGAAGTCTTGCATGCTGGCTTTTCCTTCCAGTAACTTCATGCATTGATTCTGAACATACTGCTTGATCTGACTTATGTCCCGTGTCTCAAATAGCAGCTTGATAGAACACTCAAGTATCTTTACAACCAAAGGAGAAAGGAGAGAAAAACATGTATGTTTAACTAAAAAATAATTAATTCCAATTAATTCAGTAAATTACATGGAAATACAAATACACTGCTTAGAAAAAGTACCACTGGTGAACTAGGATATTAATATGACAACAGGCTGCAATCTCTTCCATTCAAAGACATTCACAAACACATTACTGGACAACTTTTTCCTCAGTTTGCCACATCTTTCAAAACATCATCCACGCTCCAGCACTATGATTTTTTCAAAAATTATAGAAATTTCCAGAGTATGAGAGAAGATGTTTTTCCCTGCCATCTAAAATATTTTGCCATGACTTTAGTAAACACTTCTATGTGGTTACCTTTTTTACTGGCATAAATTCCTTTTAATTTGGCTAAGAACAAGATTTCCTGATTTCTTTTTAACCTCTCAATACACAGCTCAAAATAAACAGGCAAGAAAGCATATTTTAAAGGAATTCTTAGCCGAACTAGATTTATGTAAGCGAGCTATTTGGCACACAGATCAGTGTGTCTCACTCATCTGGCAGTAATACTTTCAGTTAAAGTGAACTGGATCAAGAGTGGTCTTTTAGAGAACTTACATGGCCCAAGGACTTTTTTTGGGGTGTTTAGGGGATGAAATGTAAGCTGTAAAATGCAAGTCCTTGTAATGCTGTAAAAAAATCTTCAATTTATCTTTCAAATGGCTCATACTAGAAAAACAGACGAGGACTCAGACAACTCAAAAGGACTACAAACTGTAAGAAAAGACAAATATAAAATGAAAGAAGAAAACTGTAATTTCATTCAGGGAGAAATCTATGAATACTTTACCTTGGAAACAGCAGGACAGGAGTCCCTTCGGACTGTCTCTATGCCTTTTGCATCAAATACTGGGTCCTTCTGGTCCAGTGTTTCATACATGTAACCCACGTACCTCTTTTTAGTTTGCAAGACACATGGCAAGTAGACCTGGAATGTTTAGAAAGAAGATAGCACAATCTGGCATATGTTGGGAATATAAAGTGACTTTGAACACAGAGGGTTTCCTAAGGAATACTGTGCTTTGTTGGTTTGTTTGTTGGGGTTTTTTGTTTGTTTGCTTGCCTTTTTTTTTTGTTAAATCATTACAACTGATAAAATAGGTCAAAGGACTCTTAAAGGATGGCTGAGGAAGTTGGGATTCTGTGGTGCTCTATTCTTAAATCACTTTATATTTCATTTAGCTGAAGCTCACATGGAAAGTGTCACACAGTATAAACTGTTGCAAGTACCCTTACTTTTCTGGATTGCACCTGTCACCATTTCTAATGTAACTCTATTATCTCTCTTAAAAAGACAACTTTGTTTTTAACATCAGAGAAGAAAACATTCCCAGCAAAAGTAGTGGCTTAGAACTTCCTGTTTCAAACCTTATCTAATAAGGAGGTGCCAAAAATTGCCTAGTAGCTCCATTCGGGGAAAGCATGCTTTTTAAATGCCTGTGCTTGGAGAACAGTCTTTTCAGGAATTGATTTTTAGGGTCATGGTCTCTTTTGCTTGTTTTCTCCAACCTCTTATTTCATTCTTGATTGTGTAAGTATTCCTTGACCACTTTTAAATAAAAGAATGGAAAACAACTTCTTCTTTAGTGTTACTAGGACAACACCACATCTTCCTGACTCTCATGGAAGAGGGAGCAGTGAGTTTAGGTTGCCTCAGGCTTACAAATTCTGAATGAACTTGGTGAGTCAGGAATGTATTTTGAAAATATCCAGACCACCTGAAGTAAAGCTAACTGACCTGAACACCTTGCTAATGACTTTACAGGGACAAACTTTCAGCAAAATCAGTAACACATTGCCTTAGTCTTCTATAAAAGATTTGTTGTGGTGAATATTTCTTCCAGAAGCCTACTGAACGCATTTCTATGATTTTTCCTTTTACAGCTGTATGTATCACATGGACATATGCTGAAGTGTGCTAAGGCTGGCTGAAAAATAATTATCAGGCTTGTAATTAATGCGCTGGAATTGAGGATGGTGAACACTTCCTCTACTAAGTTGCACACATTGATTTCATTGTAGGTATACAATACCAAACTGAGGGAGACATTTCCAAAACTGATGAGACAGGAACTCAAACTGCCCGATGATACCAGCACAAGCCTGTGATGTGAAAGTAGGAGGTTTTTTTTATTGTTCATACTGTAGTGCTCCTCTGAGAAGGTCCCTGTGGCATTAAGCAGCTTGCAATATACCCACAGAAACAGCACAGCACATGACTTGTTAAACCTTATGTACATTAGGGTTCAGAAAAATATTTTCTCTTCAACTTTTTTGTGTGGGTGTTTTTTTGTTGTTGTTGTTTGGTTGGTTTTTTGTGGGGGGTTTTTTTTTGGTTGTTGTAATTTTGTGGCTTTTTTTTTTTGATAACACCCTACACATTTGAAGCAAAATATTTTCCTTTTACCTTTTCAAACTTCAGTTTAACAGGTTTCGGGTTTGTTGCTGTTACAGCTTCAGCAATTTCTTGACCAATCTTAAAAGACTGCTCCTTTGTGGCTCCTTTCAAGAGTACAAACATGCTACAAGAAATAAGACATACGAAGTGAGCACAGATCTGTTCAACATAGTTCCTGAAAATTATATGCTATAGTTTCCTGCTAGAGAGGTAGGGATGCTGCTATCAGTTGTACTCCCTTCCTTCAGCTAGAAAAGACAAAAATCTGAGAAACTTTGGTGTTCAGCATGAGATGAGGAGTGCCAAAGGGCTGGTGAATGCTGTGACTATGTGGTGAGGCAGGGAACACGAGTGCTCCCAGGCACTGCAAAACTGGAGTTCCCAGGAAAGAACTGTAAAGAGCTCTGGTATGCCATTTTTTCCCTACTGTGGGCAGCAACAGGATTTTACTTCCTTCCTCCAGCAATTATTTTTTTAATGAAACCACTATGAATTCAGTATCTTTGAAATGTCAAGTCTTTCATCAGATCTGGCTGAAATCAGTCACTAGATTCACAAGTTATTAAGAAAGGACAGCCAGACAAGCTTTGTTTCCCAATGGCTGAAAAATTATCCAAGTGTGGAACAGAGATGGATATGCCTAGAGCATGGCTATTATTTAGATGAAAGACTGACCGAGAAAACGTATGTCAGGCAGCCTAATAATATCTTTGTATGCTCTGGTGGCTGCTTTTGAATTGTATCCACTTCTGAAGCTTAAAACAGTGCCTTCCTCAAGGTGCAATGCCCTGTGTTATAAATACTCTATTTTCCAAAATAAAAATGGCATCAGAAACAGGCACAAAAATAATAATTTGCTTAATTAGATTTATATTAATTCACAACTGAAAAAATATTTCCCCTCCCCCCTTTCTGTTCCACATAATTTTCAAAAAAAAGGAAATCTTCAAAGTGCTAAAAGAAATACGAGCAAACTCAGTATTATTCACTTTGCATATTCTGCAAAGGCAGTAAGCAACATCCAAAGAAGATCCACATACCCTTCCCAGCATCACAAATTCACCTTGTTGAGACAAAAGCAACATCTATCTATGAAGATCTACTATGATTTTAAAACATTTTAAGAAGCAGACCACGAATTACCTGTCTGTATCACCATACACAACATGAGCACCCCATTTTTTTGTATCATTCACCAGTTTAATGGCACGCTCCAATGTTTCTCTGGCTTTGTGGACAATGCTGTCTCCAATCTGCAAAGTTAAAGATAGATTGAAAATCTTTATTCTGCTGCTAAACCAAATACTAGCTTTTGGTAAACACAGTCTAACAGTGCTTCATTTTTTAATGAAAATTATTGTATTGATACAATATATTTTATTTCATGGCTTAAATGCATATAATAAACAAAAAGGTTGCTTAACTTACCCCCAAAAAACAAGAACTAAAAGAAAAATGATCAAAAATTATTAAGTATTAAAATAAAGAAAAAGTTGTTTTAAACTTCTTCAGAAGTATTAAAAACCTAAGGAGCAAGACAAGACTGCTCAGGATCATTTTCTCTAGTTTTTGAATTCTGCTGATTCCTATGAAAACTATGAAAAAGCTACAATGTTTTGTTTTATTTCCACTATAAGAACTGTAATCCAATCTACCTTTGGAAAGAGATCTACAGAAATGCCAACTCCAAATGCTCCTTTACAGGAAGAAGAAAAAGAAGAGCTTTACATTTTTCTAGATGACCACAAATAAATTCTAAGTTGCTGATTTTCAGTACTACAAATGAAAACAGCTTTTCTGAAGGTATTTAATTTGTTTCAAATAATAATACTATGTTATCTGACTAGTGTTTTTCCAACATTTTTGTCTGCAACCCTTACCTCAGTGCATGGCATTCTTCCAGAAAAATTAGCAGCAGTATAGCCAAAAGTAAAATTAGCTATATATTTAAGACCCAACTGACGAGCTTCAAGCATTCGAGTCACAGCCTTGTCCTGCTTATAGGCCTTCATTGACTGTTTCACCATTATCCTGGTCTTCAAGATTTCTTCTAGCATCCTTGGCAGCACACCCTTTCTTACTGAAGGCTGCCATAAAGAGAACAAAGGAAAACATGGTGTTAAAAAGCCCAACACAAATAGTTAAGAGTAAAATCAAACCCCAGAACTGTTAATTAACCACTGATAGGAAGACAAATTAACTAGCAAGATGCCCTAGCCACCAACAGTTTGGCTTTTCCCACAAATATTACAAGGAACCTAGAACACAGGCAAAGTCCTTAAGGACAGAACCAATAGCTTTTTGTTCTTTGTATTCATCAGCCCTGCTAATGCAATGTTTAGATAACCTTATCAACTAAAATGGGACTTCAATATTTAGCTGTTAATTCTCAAAGTATTAAATGCTGAAGGAATACTATCTTTTAAAAATCCTGCAAATATTCTTTACTTAGAAGTTTTTGTTTTATATTAAATACATGTATGCTGGTGATTGGCTAACTATTTGTAACAGCTTCAGGCCATATTCATTACACATCAGCCAGCAGGACACATAACAAAATGAGAACAATAGAAAGCAACTCAGGGAGTTTGATGTCCCAGATCAGTACTTTTTCTAAGAAAGCATTCTGCTATACAGGCAGGAGAAGAATGAATTGTTACACACAGATAATTACTGTTTGATCCCCAAACTGCACAAGTAAAATATTGTTTAATTATAGATGAAATAAGCCCTGAGTATAAAGGAAAGCATAAAGACATGAACTGCCAGAAGTTCAACACTTGGACAAATATCAAAAACATTGTGAAATGAGAGACTGAACCTCCCCTTTCTGTCTGCTCTTAATGCAGCAAAATATAAACCACAATATCAATTCGATCTTAAGCTAGTCAGCCAACAGGCAGTGAAAACGCTGTCACAGAGAACTAATATCATTACCTTGACAAAAGCTACTCCACTGGGTGACACTGTGATATCATGCCTAATCTGGTAAAGTAAGTCAGGAGGTACTCTCAGAGATGTACAGCCAAATTTGAATGCGTCATACCTAATAAAGAGAAAATTGAAATATGAAGACAATTCACTCATTTACAGACTAATCAAGCAAAAGCATCGGCTCACATTAAAATGCTGATAATGCCAGCAAGGACAGAGTAATCTCAGGTATAAACAAACATAACATCCTTTCAAATTTCTTAGCTACATACAAAAGGTTCTAGGAACAAAGTAGTAATAAACAGCTAAATTCCAATGCATGCATAATTTATCATTTCTGCTCTGTGTTATGAATTATTACCAAATACTGAGTTAGTGGAGGCACGTACTCAATACTGTAATCCCCTATGGAACCGTGCATGTTTACCAAGTACCACACTGCACTTTCTTCCTACAAATTTAGAATTTCAAATCAGAAACCTGAAAACCTGATGGTGACACCTAGCAATTATTGCAGGCATCTTTCCATTCTTCAAAATACTGTTTATATTATAGAGTAATTATAAAGAGCAGTGAGATCTTTTTCCAATTAACAGAATAACTGTTAAGCTCAATAAAAGATGCTACAAAGAATAACTCAATTCTACCTTTTAATTTTTAGTAGTTAGAACCAGAGTGAACTACAACTGATACAGGAACAATCACAATTCATTAAGGAATAACCCCAGTCCAGTCTTGAAGACAGACGGTGGATTTCTATTAATTTTAACTTATTCTGAAGCAATAATAAAAACCAGCACGGCAACAATAATCCAAGAGGTGTACATACACACATGAACAGAGCTGTTTCGGGGGGGGCATTTATGAGAACAGAGTCTAATTCTATATTTAATTAAAAATACATATTGATGTGTATACGTATGTGTGTGTATACACACATGCACACACCCACATGGTAGATTTTTATCATCTCTATTGTGTAACAGAAAATGGTGCTACTCATACGTGCCCATTGTTTCCAATGGCAACCAGGGGTTCTCAGTACCTTAGAAAAGACACTCAAGTCTCTATGGAATCAAAGATTGTGAGGAAGAGTAACAACTTACTTTCCTAAGTTTTCAACATGTCCCAGGCAGGTTGAGAAACAGTAGTTGTATGCTATGACAATGGAAGGATATAAGGACTGGAAATCCAAGACAAGAACAGCATTGCTGTAGAAGCGGGATTCTGGCTCCATTATCAAGGGGACACACTGTGGGGCTTTCATCTGGGCTCGCTGCTGGACACTGGGAGTCACAGCTATGTAGTTCATTGGCTTTGCAATGCGCAGCATCACAGACTCCACACGGTACTGAAAACCAGTTTGGATATAACCATTATCATTTTAAAAATGCAGAACAAACGTGTTTATTAACTAGTGCAAATACAGGCTTACATTTCCTGAATTTAAAGCACAGATAACTACTTTTCCAAAACAAATAGCCATGCTCTTAATGTACATTTTAATTGTATTTTATATCACTAGATCAACTTCAGGTCCCTTCCAAACCTAACCATTCTATGATTCTGTATTTTGTATCACAAATAGTGGAACTTTCCCATGTGTTTCCTCTTCATTTGGCCCTAATCATTGAAAATCGAGTACTTTTAATTTTTATCTATGGGAAAAAAAAACATCCAACAGGCTTCAACAATATATCTGGATGGCCATGCTAGAGTCAGTGAACGAGCATTAGCTGAACTGTAGTACTGTTAGACTTGCAGATTGCTGAAAAAAACAAAGCATAATATGCAGTAAATGCACTGGGTATTATTCTTTCTCCCTGATACCACAAGTACAACAGGAAGCATAAAACAACAAACACCTTGCTCAAGACATGACAAAATGTCACATGTGTAGCTGGCAACAAGAGAAAAAAAACCCAGCCGTATTTATTTATGTATTACTCAATGCTTTAGTAAAGGCTTTACAAGCACAAATGGGCTTCACTGTGTCCATTCACAATAAAAATCAAAATAGCTGAAAACCACATACATGGGTGGCAAAGGACTGAAAATCGCAAAATATCAAAGAACAATCCTACATAACCCTAAAATCTTGTGCTTTGTAAGCAATTAAATCACTATTAAAGGCCGTCTGCCTGACACACTACATATTCAGTCATTGTACCGAATGGGTTAGATATAATTTCTTTAATGTTGAAGTTACAAATGAACTTACAAACCCAACAGCTTTAACAAGACCCTGCACCTTAAAAACAGGTTGGGGTTTGACATGCAGTTAGGGAGCAACATAAACTGCTACTGCTGCCTTGCACTAATTGCATGCTAATTTGTGTCCAGTGATGAACTCGGATGTGTAAGAAGATGGTCAGGGACCGGTTCTGGCAAGAGGTAGATTTTGGGTTTTTTTCCCCTAGTTTTCATAGCATAATAGAATTGAGGTTGGAAAAGACCTCTAAGATCACCAAATCTAACTGTTAACCCAGCACGGCCAAGGACAACATCTACACACACATCCCTTAACTAACTCCAGGGATGGTGACCCTGGACAGCCTGTTCCAATGCCTGACCATCCTCTTGGAGAAGAAATATTTTTAACATCCAATCTAAACCAGACCTGGCACAAACTGAGGCTATTTCCTCTTGTCCTATTGCTTCTTTTCTGGGAGAAGAGACTGACTCGCACCTCACTACAGCCTCCTTTCAGGAAGCTGTAGAGAGCGGTAAGGTCCCCCATGAGCCTCCTTTATTCCAGACTAAACAACCCCAGCTCCCCCAGCTGCTGCTCATGGGACTTGTGCTCCTGACCCTTCACCAACTTCATTGCCCTTCTCTGGACTCACTCCAGCCCCTCAATGTCCTTCTTGTAGTCAGAGGCCCAGAACTGGACACAGGATTTGAGGTGTGGCCTCACCAGTGCTGGGTACAGAGGGACAACCTGGTGCTGCCGGCCACACTGTTTCTGACAGAGGCCAGGATGCCACTGGCTTTCTTGGCCACCTGGGCACAGCTGGCTCATGCTCAGCTGCAGCTGACCAGCATCCCCAGGTCCTTTTCCTCTGGGCAGTTTTCCAGCCACTCTTCCTGTAGCCTGTAGCTCTGCATGGGGTTGTCTGGAGCCAAGGGCAGAACCCTCATACAACTGGCCTCAGCCCATCGACCCAGCCTGTCCAAATCCCACTCTAGAGCCTTACTATCCTCCAGCAGATCAAGACTCCCTCCCAACTTGGAGTTGTCCGCAAACTGATTAAGGGAGCACTAAATCCCATTGTCCACATCATCAATGAAGATATAAAACAGGACTGGCACCTCTTGTTTGTTGCCCACACTGAGTGCACTGGTGCAGGTGCACCGCATTTGGGCTATTGATCCTAACACCTTTTTAGGGGAGAAAGCCCTAATCTCTACATGACCATTCTCAGGTCCATCTGTGGTTTCTAACACATCAATAATCCTTTTGTCTTTGCTGCCATGTGGATCTCCACCCCCTGCCTCCACTGAGACAGGAGACCAAAAGACTTTGCTACGACACTGTTTCTCAACCATTGGTGTGATGCTCCCAGGTTTATCTCTACTGAGTCTGGTCTTACTCCTTTCTCCCTTCAAATTGAGTTTAAAGCTCTCTCAATCAGCCCTGCTGACTCCTGTGCAAAAATCAGCAAGTTCTTCCAACATCTGACTAATTATCTGAATGCCTTTGACCATCTCTTGTTAGATTTGTTTAGTCTACTATGAAATATTCAAGATGCCTAACACAATAAAATAAAATAATTTAAAACAGTTATTGTAAAACTCATTGAGAGATACAAACATGGAAAAATAAAATATCTGAAATTGGTTCTTCTTACTATTCCATTTTAATGTGTTTTTTAGCTAAGAAGGGGTGTCTTCATAAAAGGTAGTGATTCTTCTGCGGGAAAAAAAATTATTTGAGGTGACTGGGAGTTGTTGCAAGTGCCGTTTTTGTGATCTAGAAAGTTTCAATGGAAACAGAACATACGTGTGCAGAAGGGAAGAGAAAAGAACAGTCAGGATAGAAAATGCAGCATGCTTCTGTTGCTCACTCCCACTCACAGACATCTGAGAAAATGACAGGCAGAACAGTCTTTGTGGGCTGCAATCATGACAGTTTAAGCATATCTATGTTGGCAGGATGCCAGTCCCACACTCCCTGTCCCTAACTGTGCATTTCTCTCCCCCTGCTCCAACAGTGGTATTTTCTGATAATATGGTAAACCAGACTGGGGAGCTGAACTGGCAAATACCTACTGAACACTACCATGGTTCTGCTGGATGGTGCCTGCCAGCCTGCTCCCCTTTTCCCCCAAATATAGGGTCATTACCAGCAAGACCAACAAGAACCTGCTCTGGGCCAAGAGATGACACAGGCAACTGCAGCCAAAGGAAAAAAGGTGGCAAAAGTATTTTAATAGGATTCAATTGTTCAGGAAACTGTAGCTTCAGACACTCCAATATCTGGCTGGCTTATGATAACAGAAGAGCTGTAACACTTGACCGAGTAGCTGACTCTTGTTTCAGGCACTGTTCAGGTCTCACATGTAGCCATGAAAGCAGTACAGGTAGCCTAATCACCCAGAATCTGGGCAAGGAAAGCCTCTTTGTTTGAGAGCCTGAGAGACTGCTAGGCTCTCAAACAAAGCACACATCTTGCTCTGTCCTGCTTCCTTTTCCCTCTGATGCCGGTATCAAAATAATAGAACCACAAACATCTTGCATGACATGTATTTAATAAAGCCAGAGCCCTTCTTGTCTTACTGTAAAATCTCACCCAGAAGTCTGCTGCACCAGAAATGTCACTTAGAACATACTCAATGCTGCTTTGTCTGCCCTGGAAGAAACTAGTCTCATCTTTCTAAAACATGCTTAATTATATTTCTTAATGTTTTAGAAAGCACTCATTTTCAGACTCATTCAAGTGTGAACAATACCAGCTCAAAGGGAAAGCTTAGTGCTCCTGAAGTCAGTAGAAGAGATTCACTGGTGTGATTACATTTGGGGAACTCTATTTTTAACACCTATTTTTAAACTCTGAGACTAGGCAATTCAAAAGCAGCAATAATAGATTGAACAGTATTCTTTATGTTTCAATTTCATGTTAATTCATGTTAAAAGTCTTCTGTGACCCTGTGAAAATACACATATGGACTGAGAAGATACCGAATAACTAGAACATTTTGTAAAGACTATTTTGGTTTTGTGAAGTATAAGGAGAACAAAGTCTTACCTGGGAGCCTCTTGTTAATACATGTAAGAACTGAATGCCAAAAAGTCTCGCCATCTCACTTGTTCTGTCAATCAAATCCAGTTTCTCTAACAACAGGAGATTCCCACGAACCCGGCTAACATAATGATCAACCATTTTCCATCTGTGAGAGCGAACACCTCGTTATGAACAATCAGAAGAGTGCTGCTCTTTCTACTAAGCCAAATGTATTTTTATGGTAACCTGTTACAAACCAGCAAATAAAAATTTCCTCTATCATGCAGCTCTTTCAAAAGTGTGGTGTGGTGTATATAAATATACATTTACGTATTCTAAAGATGTACACAGAATGTGTTACAGCAAACTACTGTTAAGGCATCTCACAATGACATACTACATCCTGTTCTCCTCACTGCCCCAAAGGATTACCAAAACAGAAACAACTATCTCCTCATCTGTTTAAATGTTTTTTAACTGAGTGGACCTTTGTGGAAACATCTTTCTGTATTAAGAATGCCTATCACAGCTGAACATAAATTCGTAATTTCAGTATAAACTATGTTTCCGCTTCGTTACAAGGTTCAACTTTCACAGAAATGTTATGTATGTCACGAACAACGTGCAGATCAGTCCTCAGTTTCACAAATTGTTCGTATCACACAATACCAAGTTGCTTCAAGAAGAGTGAAGCTGAATGTGATACATGTCTTATGAAGGTATTTTTAAGCAGCTATAGCTACTGTCTTACCATCTTGTGTGCTGTTTTGTACTACTTTTAAGCCTAGCTTGCTTGACATGCACTGTGAAGTGAAACAGAAGCCTGACAGTTCATTAAAAGCCTTTCTGATGAATAGTATATACAAAATAAAATGAAGACATTACAGAACTTCAAAAAAGTACATCTATTCAGATATGTTGAAAATGTAACTAAAAATATCTTGTTGTAATATTGAGGGTATAACCGTATAACAGAACATCCAAGTAAATAGGTTCATGTTGCTGCATATACACCGCTCTAGTGCCTGAGCTAAACTAATTATTTCTTCCTACGGTGACTTTAACTTACACCTATCCAATGTTAAGAATCTGGCCTTAAAATTAGTTAACAAAATGGATTAATAGATCATTACCTGTAGACATCTGCCTTATTGTCAAACCAATCAGACAGAACTCGGAACGTAAATAAAGGAAAACGATGATGAAGAACATGAAAGCCCACATTTTCAAAAGTGTAATTTGTTAGATTCACCTAGAAAAACACAGCGGACATGTCAAGATGCATGAAGGCTGTCATAATAAAAATATCTCTACTTTTCAAAAACTGCAACAACTGAATTTATTAACTTTTATTAGTATTTTGTTAAAAAAGCTAATATTTATTCTTAGAAGCTGCTAACTATTTACAAGTCCGGAAAAAGTATCCCTTATCAATTGAAAAGAATACACAGAACTAAGGAGTTCATAAAGACCAGGTCTGAACTTGGTCAGAATAAGATTTGTAAAGACTGGGCTGTTTGAATATTAAATGTAAAGTTATAAATGGAACAAAAAAAAAGGAAAAGAGTAAATCTGACAGCTTAAAATACGTTGAAGTACTTAATGCAGTAAAAACACCATACTAGGCAAATTCCTAAAACAAGTAAGTTGTTCTCAAAACCCATAAATCAGTGAAAAGGAGAATCATTAAGAAACACTACTGAAAAGTAAGGGGTTCAGTACTTTAAAGTTTAGCGACATGCAAAACCCATTCTCACAAACTGGCATGCTACTCTATTTGAAAAGGTGTAAAAAGAAAAAAAATCTAGAAATTACACAGTTTACATGAAAATTTCAACAAAATCTGCAATAATTAGAAAACCCAGTAAGTCAAAACATTAGCCTTTTAAAAAATTTACCTCATGTCTCATCATTCTCCAAATATTCAAGACAATTCGCCCAACAATATTTATTTCACTCATTGTATCCGCTCCATATTCATCCAGCTCGGTGGCAAATCTGTTCTCTTTCTTTTCATCTAAAGACATTAAAAGAGAATATATTTAGACAAGTTATAGGACAGTCAAGACCAGATCAAGCCATCCCTCTTCCAATTTGTACTCTCTAGAAAAATAAGAATTCATAAGGATTACTACTGATTACACAAGATTATTTATTTACCAATCATCCACACAATCTCTAAATAAAAGTCCCCCAGGTTCTTCTGCTCTTGGTCTTTGCAGAGAACTCTTACTTTGGTTTCACTGAAATAATGTCCAAGGCAATATATTCTCCACAGTGAATATACTGGTTATGCAATGCTAAATGTTACTTGAGAGTTAGCTGCACACGCAGTAGTGCACAACATTAAAAAAATTATAATTGCAAAAAAGTGATTTCTGCCCTAAGGAGTTTATAACTCAAGGCTTTACTTGCAATGATCTTACTCCAAACCAGGTCATGGGAGAGAAAATTCAGTGTCTTTCATACAGAAAAAGCAAACCCACTGCAGTGGGAGCAGGTAGACATGAGTTCTGGATGGCACAGGGAGAAGGAAACAGGAAGGAACTGATGCAGATGCAGCACTCTAAATCTTTCTGTGAGACAGCGGTGACTAAAGTACAGAAATATATCCTCTTCTGTCATCCTTGATTCTTGTCATGTTTTGGAATACTACAGCACAAGAGAAGACAGACTTTTTGGTATACATTTCTTTAAACTATCTCTTTTTTCAGTCATTATAAGTCCACAGTTCTGGTGTTCTTTCCAGAGTTTACACAGATGTTTTTTAAAATGTACCACACAGAGTAAAATCCATTAGGAAAACACACCAATCCTCAGTCTTGTTTCTTATTAGTTTAATGGAAGAGAAATCACTTAAAGGCAATTTCCCCACAATTCTAAATCTACACCCATTTTTTAACTGCTGGTTGCTTTGTATTCTGCCACCACTCATTTATCAGGTACAGCACAGCCTGTACAGTACACTGCTAATAAAAAGCAGAACATTTTGGACAGAGTGGGTAGAAGTGTGGTTACACACTGCTTTGCAATAACGATCAGAACTGAACAATTAGATCCTCAGACAGCCATGAAGCACATTCACCCTTGATGACAGAAGTAAAAATTGCCTGAAATGCTGCAGAACTGCTGTGAAACAACATAATACAGACTAATTTTGTATGCTGCTCTCTAGATGTGTACCATATTAATTAAAATATGATTAAGAAAGCCTATTTGTCATTTACTGACCTTATCAATAAATCACAGATCTTTCACAAAATTTAGCAGACCTTTCATACACTTCACCAAAATGCATACTATCTTTTTAACCTACTGTTTCAGATTTTTAAGGAGGAAAACCAGCAATTTCTCTTTCTATGTTTGGATGGAAAAAAAGGCCCACCTTTTTAGGTTTAATGTTTAGCAACGTTTTTTCTTCTGCTTTTCTTCACTTTCACATGCTGGATCTCCTGTGAAAGTGAGAACCTTGTATTTCCTTCCCCTCCATATTTTTTTATTGGAAGCAGAAACTATTGGTTAGTTTTACTTTCTGCAGTGTCATCCCAGTTCTCTTTTGACTTGTTAGGGAAATTTCCTATATTAAGTTTGCTTCATGTCTTGCTGGTAAAAACAGGTAGCAAAGTATACTGTGGTCACAAGAGAGACCCAGTGCCCGATGAACTCTGCCTGTGACGAGCACCACTATATTAAAAAACCTGCACTACTCTACAACTGGTGTGCGAACTGGATCACCAGAACCATGTAAGCCTCTTTGGAAACTATGTTGTTAAGAAGCAGAACTGGACATTCCTCCTATCTTTGAAGTGCATGAGACGAAATAAAAAGAAGTCTCCTCTTATCCTCTCTTACCCACTCCCTAACTTTGATCTGTGATGCAAAGGAGGAAACAGGAGGCCACAGTGCGCACACAAAAAATGCCACTACACACAGGCACGGTACTCACTGCTCTTGTGATGTGTCCTAATGACTTATGAATAGTTCACTTGTAAATGGCAGAGGCAGCACCAGACTCAGCCAATAAAGCAAAACCAGAGAGAAGTCCAGCTTTCTTTTTGTTAAGTGAAATCACACGAAAGGGAAGGAAAAGTCCCTTCCATCTTTATTTCGATAGGAGGAAAGAGGAGCATACTGCATGAAGGAGCACTTCCTGTTCTGAAAATACAGCATGTGAAGAAGGGAGGGAAATGTGAAGCACAGGGGTTGGAAAAGCAAAAGGAACACAGATGGGGTCAAAACCATGGACAAGGAGGCCACAAAGCAACAGAGAACACAACAACTTGCACGCATACGTTCATGCATGCAAGCCCACACTTATGGCATGACATTTTTGGGAAGAGCTCATCAGTGTAAACATTTTTTCATCTTTCTCTTGCAATTCTGTCAAAAAAGAACAATTACTTACCTTAAAATAACACCAGTTCTTAGAAACATTTTTAAGTGTTATGTATTCCACTTCTGAGTGTGCATCTACCAGTTGGCACAGGAACATCTGCACCACAAATACCAATGCTGTGCAGATCATGTCTATGTTCTGGATGCCCACTCGAGCTTCATGTCCAAAAATGTTAAGGGCTACAATCCTGGTTTCCTTCAATAGAACTGAACCTGTGTTGTGTGGGACTTCATAGTTGTAGGGAAGGAAGCCTGACTGTGAAATACATGGGGACATTACCATTAGGAATCATACAGTTCCCTTTCTTCTTTGAGGACCCACTCACATGTATTCCAAAATCAGTAACTTAAGGAAGAGCTTATGTCAGGAAGATGGGTACTATTAAGAGCTTTGCTGATCTCTTTGGTTCTGCATCAACTAAAATGCAGACAGAGCTGTCCTTCAAGACAAGAGCTGCAACAGCCTTTGAGAACAACAGCAGAGGCACATGTCCCAAACTGAAGAAATTGTTCAGCCATACTTCTAGAGTAGAGCAGTTAATCTTTGTGATCTTCGGAAGTTTAAGAAACCTCTGACTACAACACTTACTGTTCCTCTTACCAAAGACACTGCAAATCTTAAAATGTAATGGATCAAAAATTTTCCTGAACATCCTTCAGTACCTCTGAAGACTGCACCCAGAGGCATTATTTTGCAACTAGTATATCATCTCAATTTAAGCCATCAGGGGAATTGCATAACAAGGTTCATGCAATCAGTTACTATTCCTGAAGAATAATTTGAGAGCTTTGTGCTGAAGAAGGAAACTTATGAGCTTTCATGGCCTATTCATATTTAAACTATCATGTGCTCCTGTTTTCATACAGAAAGTATGTAAAAATCCACCAAAGTCCAATTGCCAACAACTTTCAGCTGAAGATACAAAATTTTTTCTTGTGTTTTCTTGTCTCTGGGAGGACCCTATAACTCAGTTCTTTTCTAAACATGTCACAAGTATTGAAAGCATCAAAAGAGTATACAAACATTTAAACCTCAAGGAACGAAGTGTGTGAACACAGTGCTTCTAAAACATCATCTTTTCCTGGCCAGGCACACAGGACAACTACATAAAAGATGATTCCTGTGCTGGGTATGCCCAAAGATTCAAGTAGCCCAGTATCAGGTTCTGTCATGTACTCAAAGGCAGATGCTTCAAGATGGGGAAAGCAGTTACTGATACTCTCTCTACAACTCTTCCAGCTTTTAACCATTTGCAGCTTTCTGGGCCAGGCTTTGTTTTCACATATATCATAGATCCCAATGGATTTTTCTTGCAAGAACTTATCTCTTTTTAAACCAATGTACACTTTAAGCATTTGTACTATCTTGTGACAAGGAACTCAAGAGTTCAGCAATGAAGAAATTAAAAATCAACTTCTATTCTGTAGTTGTCACAGCCTAGCTTCACTTGATTTCTGGTTCTTGCATTGGAAAAGACCATGAAAACTCTATTTCCCGTTACATCCCTCAAGATTTCCTAGGCTTTTACCTTTCCTACACAGTTTTGTCTCTTCTGGAATCCCAAATTACTAGATTACTAGACACCTTTGGACTATCCTTCTCATCTTTACCAGTTCTCCTATACCCACTTTGATGGGGGGGGAAGGTTATGAGGAGGCTACAACCTCAGTATTTGAGGTACAAGCACACTACAGACTTTTACATTTTTTACATTTCCATTCATTGCTTTATATTTTCCTTGATCCATAATTCCTAACATTTCCTTCTTCAACCATTACAAAGCAACAGGCTCAAGTTTTTAATGGAATAATCACAGTTAAAGCACTTATTTCACGGCTATTTAATTTCTGTACAGATCTTTGGCAAGAGCCCTGACAAAAGCAGCTTTTTCAACTACTTTGATTTTTAAAATATCCCTCATCCACATCACCTTGATGACTGTAAAGAGCTACAACAAATTTTTGAGACAGTTTTTAATTTTGCAAAGTTATCCTGACCCTTCTTGGGTGCGACAGCACATTTATTTAGCTGTTCACTAACTCCGTTCTTCAGAATGGTGGCTTCTATTGATTGGCTAAGTACAGACACTAGGCTTACCATTCTCATGCAAGTTTTCTTGCCAGTCTAAACAGACTTTTTTCCAAATGTCAAAGGACAGCATCAGCACTTAGGGACAATAAATTTGCCCAAAGTACAAGAATGGTTATTGAAAGTGAGTATTTTATTACAAAGCTGCTGTCCAGGACAATTGCTGCTCAGCAGAATTTTACGTCCTTGTATCCCAGCCAGAGAAACCACAAATCACGATTATGGTAGGTACTCCGAATGACTGAAGCCGAGGAAAGCAAGAGAAGGTTTGGTAGCAGAAACACCTCCAAGAACTGAAAACTCACAACTACAGAATGTAAGTCCAGGTTCATGAATACAGGACACACACAGAAGTGGAATACTACAGGAATTTGAAAATTCAGAAAACACCTGAATCTCATTGGTATTTCTAATATTTTTTTGGTGTGTGGGTGTGATCATACTATAACAACACAGGAGCAAGAACAAAAAAAGAGGCCTACCTCAAGAAATACTCTGCATTTATTTTTTTTAATTTGTTAATAGATTTCAACTTGCTTCTACTGGAACTGAACTGAAGCCCCATACAGTAACTTACCTGGCACACGAGAAATCATCTGGCATAAATCAACATTCAGTGCAGCAGCCCTCTGTAAGAGATAACCCCAGGAATGCATCTGGACTTCATAGCCTAACAAAATGTCTGGGTCATATCTAGAGAGGTGGGGGGGAAAAGAACAAATGAGCTTCATATCACTTAAGAAAATATTTTCCATGAACAGAGTACAAAGAGGATTGCATTCAAATCATGCTGAGTTTAAAAAAGATGCAGTCACAATCGGTATCTATGAAAGCTGCATCTGAACTAGGAGACAATATTTAAAACAGGCAATCTCTTAGGATTTTTAATAACATTTAACAGCAAAAATATTTAGAAAGAATATTTTGACTGGAATTTTTTTTTTACATACTTCTATTATTTCAGTCTTTACAAACAAAGATCAAAACTGAGGTCTCATTGATGGAAAAAACTGAGGTTTTATTGATGGCATCAGGATGTATCAAGCATAAACTGAAACCTAGCTACTGGCACGAGACAGATGTGCAGTGAAATATAGTCGTGCCTATGGAAAAGAATTTGCCAGTAGGTTAACTGGAATGTTTTACAAATAATAGTGTGTCACACACACTGAAGTGTAGCTTTGAATAATCAGAGGGAAGTTCAGGTCCTAAATGATGACCCTTTATTGGGAGTTACAATCTGTAGTTGAGTGAGAGCTGTCTAAACTGAAGCACAGAGAAAAGCAACCATATCTACCAGCTCTCTTCAAATACCTCTTTCTTTAAGACAACCTTCTTCCTAAAAGATACAAGAAAAACTCATTTTATGTTTTCCAGCTGGAAAATCTGACTGGCTCAAGTATGACAAAAGGAAAAGTCAGAATTTACTTCTGACACAGTCACTTCCAATCAGGCTCAGAGTAGAGCTCACTAGACAGAAGGACAAACAATGTGGCTTTAAAGACAAAGCACAGGCAGGATCCAGTATCACCTAACTTTAGAGCAGGCACTATTAAAACCAGAAGTCATGATCTGGTCACTTGCTCAATAGCCTGATTTTCTTGGGCTGGGCAGAAGGAGACTGGCCAAAGTAATGAGATATCTGTTATTTTTTTAGCAAAAAAAAGAAAGGAAGCTTCAGTGGGAAGAATAGCTGCTTCTTAGTTAGACTAAATGATCTTTAGTGTATTTTCCAACCTTGATGGTCCTGTGATTCTTTCAATGCAGCTAAGGGATTTTGAGTTCCAGCAGGCAGCATTCAATACAACTGAATGACATAAGGGCAGCTGTCAGGAAGTAGAGGACTGATGACAGGCTGAGGGTCCTGTACCCAACCCTACAACAGGATGCAGGCTTGTAGACCTCAGTTTATGGGAGAAGAAGGCAGGGGCCTTGGTTTATGAACAGGATCTCTGTACTCCTTGCATCCATAAACACATCAAAAAAATGCAAACATTTCCTGACTGTTGAATACAGAACACCCCTTCCCTGAATACAGAGTTAGTTGTATCAGAGACATTACAAATGAAGCTTCAGACTTTATCAGGAAAGTCTCTTCCTTGCTTATGCCACCCAGCCAAAGGCAATGACAACTCACTTTGAAGATACTAATTACTCTGAGAACAGCTCTAAAAAAGAGCTTCTCCACACTTCTGCCATGGGACACTAACTTTCTGTGAAAAATATTTGAACACTGTTACTCAGCATGGCTCTCTCTTTATTGGGCTTTTGCACCTGCCAGAAGTTGCAAAAATCCCCTTTATCACCTACCTCTACTTGTGAGGGAATGGTTTTGATACAATTTTGCCTAAAGCAGAGGATTCTAAAGTAAGTTTCTGATTTCTAGCATTCTACAGAAAGTAAAAGAACTAGCACTCCGCACTTGGGGGATATTTTACTACCTGCAGTTCATGTCGAAAGAGTAAGTCTTTGGTTTTGGAGACAGGAAATGATCATCAGGAGTGGAAGTGGTAAATTTACTCAGTTTGGAAACCTGTTCTACCAATGGTACAAACCCGAAGCTACTTGGAACAATTTATGGACAAATGACTGAAGCAAGCCTGCAGTTCATTCCAGCAGTGGAATCAGTGTCAAAAAGAGTTATGACTGCTTGCTGCTCTGCACAACATACAATGATTGCCAAATGATGCTCCAAAATTATTAATAGCTCCATTTAAGCTTTGAAATAAAAAGGAATTATGTCATGTTTCGTACAGGCATAGAATAAACATTATAAAAATTAACATATTTTTCAAATTAATTCTTGTAACTTAACTATCCTGGTCCTAGCATATTGCAAAACACTACTGATTAATTAAAATGAGGGAAGTAGTCATTCATGTTCATATTTGAAAACTGCTGTCATAGAACTCAAAAGGGAAAATACTTGTAGATTTAGCATGGGACAAGGCATTATGCAGGTGGGCTCCATGAAAGATGCAAATGTGAACCTGAAACTTGTGAAGAACTGCTTAAGTGGTACATAAATCAACATTCATTATGCCAGAAATTTGCTTTCTCTTTTAAACCTGCTCTGAACAGAAACAAGCATCCTGTTTGGAAGCAGCAAGTTGCCATAACCACATTAGCAGCTACCACCTGCGATGAAGGACACTTGCTTTGGGATTTAACTTGCCCAAGCAGGGCATTACTTTCTCACTTCCTATTTAAAAAAAATTTAGTGGGCTATTGTACTAGTACTGCAACTGAACATATTTCATCACTTCTGGAGGTAATCTTCCCATTATCTTTTAAACTAATGAACAAAATGACCTCTGTAATCCATCTGCATATAATCTCAACAACTGCTTCTCTAGTACCCTTCAGATGTGAAGACGTTTTTATAGGACAAGACATAAAAGCCTTTAGTTTACGATGTTTTCAGATACATGCTTTTTCTTATATAAATTGTATCTAAGCTAACTATCACATATTTTAACACAATTTTATGTAAATCCACACGTAGACTGGAAAGCTTATTAATCAAAAGACTTTTTAAAAACGCAGTGTGCTGGTTTGGAACTCAGTCTTGCCTGTCCAGGCCATTCGGGATTGCCTCTAATTGCACATTACTGAGTTACAGACTATCGCTTTACAGCACATTACTTACTCTGCTTTTCCATCCCAGCTAGGGTCCACACATGCATTAAGGGGAGTGTCTAATTTCAGCTAATTTTGGCATCTCAAGTTTTCTAAACTGGTCTCTATTGTCACTGAAGAAAAAGGTCTCTTTGGGTGAACTATTTTTTGTATTTTAGCCACCTCTTGCAGACCAAGATTCTGTTCTTTCTGTTTAACTTTCCTGGTGATGAGGATAGCTAGTTAGACACTGACAGTGAAGTATGGATGTTTAAGTTTCAGTCAGATGACTTATACAAAGCTACCTAAATGGAAAATCAAGGTAGAGAAGCTAGTAAATGGTCAGACCAAATCTTACTGTAAACTCCCTATAATCACAGTCCTTTAATGTCAGCTTGTCCATATTTAAAACTTGGATCCAAGTGGTATCCTTCTAAAAGCACGAAAACCAATAAATGTACTACCGGCAACTGAGTTGCTCAGATACTGCAGTAAGTTACACGTATGTTGTATTTTGTATGTACATCTGTATGCATTCACAAGCGTATCTTTGAATTACCTCTGAAAGAAAAAACCAAGTAACATTAAATTCAAGAACTCCTTTCTACTAAATAACACTTAGAACCCTGCACTACATATGCATAAGATCTACCTAATGCAACAGGTTTAACAGACCTATCAAATTTCTTGCACCTAGTAAGAGACACTGTTGTTTCTTGCTTCTAATTTGTTTGCTGATGAAAGAAGTCCTAATTTATGCAGCAGAAATGCCTCTCCTGCAGCCCAATCTCAGCTACACCAATGAACCAGTGTGACACTTGCCGAGATCTCCTGTGGTAGTCTATCTGCTGTTAGAGAAGAAGAGATGTCTGGAGCTAAAAGAGTACATTATTCCACATGGGAAAATGAATGGGCAAACCCAAAGTTTAGTTGATGTGAGCTTAGCTGAAGTGTAACTCTCACTGTCTCTCTACCCTTTTCATGTGGTGCCACAAAAACAACAGGCTGTGAGCTAAGAGGACAAGTTTTATATGTTTCGTCCTCCTGTCTCACAATTTTTACAGTATACTATGAAGCTGGTCTTCATCATCAGTTCAAGCTATTTTATTAGAAGAAATTGTAATGAGACCAGCTGTTACAGCTGCAAGAAACTAGTAAATTGTAATACTGATATTTGAAAGCTGCTGGCTAGGAATAACATGACAGGAATAAGAGGTGTGCTTGCCAACATATGCTCTTTTGTTAAAAGGATGGGCCCTGATACTGCTTTGCATGCTGTTGCCAGTCTTTCTGCAAAGATGAAAAGCAGCATTTATGCTGGCAGGATTTAAACACAACAGCATTAACATTCAACTCATACATGCTGCAGAGAGAAGAAATGCAATTATTTTCCTTTCCAGCTAAGGCATATATACTGCTATGACATCTCTTCCTCTTTCTCATTTGACAATTTTGTGAATGAACACTAAAGCTCCCAGTTATACCTTCCCTTCTATTATGTGTCTCGTTTTCCTGACTGCTATTTTTCTTCCAGCTATGATTAAGAGAGAAAAAAAGGNACAGACAAAAGCAGTAACTGTGCATAGAAACAGAATGCTTGGTGACTCAAACACATAACTGAAGTATGTGAAAAAATTTTTCCAGTTTGCCTTAGACAATAAAAATCCATAAAGTTGATACAGGACATTAAATACATATTTCTACAGGAAAACGTCACTGATGAAGATGATACTGGCCTGGAAAAAGAAGTTTAGATTAGTACATCTCTATTTTAAGAAGAAAACGTTGCTAGAGCATTTACAGAAGAAGAAATATAATGCACAGTATTCAAACAAAAAAATTCATTAGCATTATACCTTACAAGAAAAACATTATAAAAAAAATTTAAGTATTAAGCATTAACAGTTAATTAATATGCAAATGTTTTTCCCAAAACGTTTATGTAAAATCTTACATTAGACTCTGTTCATGTTTTTTATCAAAAACTATTTCAATGGAGACAAGGAGCTGTGGGTGTCCGGTAAGTCTCAAGTAGCAATGAATGTACTACTCTTTTTTTCAAGCCCACCGTTTTCACATCCTGTGTGTGTCAAAGAGATGGGGACTGTGCATTCTCACATGAATTCCCCAAATTTTGCTCCTCTCACACCTGCAGGACCAGCCCTTTTCTGCTATTTGGTAGCATCTGCACTTAAAGAGGAATGGAACAATTTGCCTTAAAAGTGAAGGAGAGGCCCAGACATTTAATTTCTCTTTCATGGGAATCCACTGCTCCATCAGCCTTGGACATCTCTAGTTTTCCTATGTTTTAAATCTCCATGCAAATATTCTTGTAGCATTTCCTTCCACTTCTCCTCCTCCTCAGTCTGCTTTCCTGTGTTAGGGAGCTATGTAAATTTGTTTACTCTTTTGCCTGCCTTTAGGTTCAGAGAGACGGTTCTACTTTCTTAAGCAGAAAGATTCTTCCATTTTTTCTCCCATCTCAGTACAGCTGACACTTCATGATCAACAGAGGGTCTATTGAAGAAAGCACTTCAGGCAGCACAACAGAATGCTTTAGGACAGCAATATATGTCAAGGCTCCATTTCAAGAAAAAAAAAAATTCCCCTCTGACAATTCCAGAGAGCCTACAACTTGGATCTCTCTGCTAGGACATCCCCAGTGGCTGCACAGGATTAGAAGGAGGTTGTCTCTCAGCTGCTTTATGCCAGTTTTGAGCTGAAGCCCTTTTTTTTTTTTTTGGTTTACAGCCAGAGGACAGCTTACCAAAGAAGGGAAATTTGGACCTGTGCAGGTGCAGCTCCCTCTCAAGGTCTAAGACAGTTGTCAGGCTACCAAAAACCAATTTAATGATGCTTTTCTTTGTTACAAATCTGCGCTGTTTCTTCTTCCCTCCCTCCTCCAAACTCACCTTCGTGGCTCCTTTCTGTCGGTTTCCTGACTCTCAAACCTCAACCTCAGTATTCCAATACCTTTTAAAATTAAAGTTGTCTCTACATAGACTTTGGTACTCACACTTGTAAGTACTCCCATTTCACAGGTTAGTCACTCTCAGTAATGACCTCCTAGAAACAGAGGTGCTTATTCTCCTCAATATTTGGACAAATCTGTGAATTTTCAGTATAAATGAAATCACAGATCACAATTCAAGAGAAACAACCAGGTCTTCTCCTGGTCTTCTAGAACTCAAGATGATTTATTTCTGTTTGCCAATGGCTCTGAGTTAATCAGAGACAACATCTACTAATCCACAGACGAACATTCAACCTGGTACTTCACAGATGCCTAGGTATTAACCTTACTGTGGTCATTCAGATCTAGCACACCCTAAATAACCTCACAGTAAAGGTATTGACTGAATCCAACTTCAGTTCATCAATTCCAGTGAACTTTCTGGAGCAATACTCATCTTCAGTGAACACAGAATAACTTTAGCTCTGCTATAAAAAATTAGATTTGGGAAACACTCCTCATTGACAAAAACCTAGTCAAAGAGACCAATGAGCTAAGAGTATTGCAGAAGTTACAAATTTTCCAGGAATCACCTTTGCCTCATCCGTGTGAAACACAGTGACCAAGAATTCTCTATTGGGCTCTTCCAGAGTTTACATGTATTGACTAGAAGTTATAGAGTCAACCACTATTTATTTTCAATAGCCAGGATAGAAAGAAAACAAAAGGCCTAAGCAAAGAAGTAGAAGGCTGGAACTTGAAACAAATGAGTATGTTTCCACAATTTCACATATATGGAATAAGAGGAAGAATTAGGCCAACTACTAAGAGAATGACTAGAAATAGGAACAAGAACTCTTAAACTGGACTGCATAAGATAATTCCTCCTGCAGCTGAGATTCTCTCTGTTCAGTGCTCCAACAAGTTGATAAAATCTGTTCCGATATTGACAACCAAGAGTGAATAGATAAGTCTATCATTCATTATGCTAGGAATGTGGAATTTCAGTCTTCCACAGCCCAAGAGGCCTAGAACATGAACCAAAAGCAGGCTGCAGTCGTGCTGGGCATGCTGTTCAGTCACAAGAGCCTATTATTGTCCAGCCTAAAGCATGTATCAGAATATAAGATACTGATACAATTCTCGGCTTGAAAATTAAGGTGATTTCGACTGTTGCTCCATGAAGTTCAAGTGGTAATATTTCTTAAATATGGCCTGATAGTTTTCTTTCTATAATCTATCAGACCTACTATTAAATGCATCTACCAGAACAGCCAAAGTACCTAGCTTGTGCTGGAAAAAAGTAATACTAAAAAAATCAACAGAAGATTGCTTAAAAAATAATTACTAATTTTCATTAAAGCTGCTTGCTTGTTCACTTCTCATTGAGGAAGTTTTTGCAGTCCACTACTTCTTAACCACGTACTTTTACCATACTTCCTCCTTCAGTTAAAGCTACTCTGGGCCTAGACACTTGTTTTGTGCTTAAGAAATACAAAACATTTACTCCAACAAAATTTCTTTTTCTTTTTGCCCAGGCTACAGAAAATAAAGGGGGAAAAAGAGCAGCAAACTGTAGATGTGGTCCAAGATTCAAAAACCATCTTTTTTGAGAGTCCATCAGAAGTCTGATACCTGAGATGCTATTCTAGATTTGGGAGGGAAGTAGACTAAGATGACAACAGCAGTCTGCCTCTCCACTGATAGACCAAATCTTTTATCTTCCAGGAATACAAGTCAACTAACTCAGTCTTTGCGGATGAAGTTGTTGCATCAAAAAGTTATGCTAGAACATGGTAGAGAAGATCCCATAAGCAGAGATTTCTCAGTCAGCAACCTGGTACATTCCATCTTGAAGTACACCAAAATTGCATGACTTTTTTCGTTCTGTAATGTCTTCAGGATGCACAGAGACAGACAACTTCTGTTCTTCAGCGATAAACATGTATTTTAACTGCTGAGTTCTCTCCACCATATTCTTTCTGTCCTGTCACTTTTTAAACTTCCACACAACTGGTGGAGAATTCTTCATTTATTGGCAGTTTGTCGTTCTGAGTAATTTTCCCAAGTTTGATGGAGCACTAGGTTTCCAAGAAAGAGAAAAATAATATTATGTTCCTTACCTGAATTTTGTCTTCTCTGAACAGGGATCTGCTGCTCTGCCAGGACCCACCCTGTGCTGGTTGCATTCAGCAACTCTTTTTGTATTCTGGCTTCATGGGGTTGGTCAAAGTCTTTCTCATCAGAGGTTTTCTGGTTGGAGAGAGAAAGAGTTGCAAATGTACTCTGCCTAGTTTTTTTTCCTGTGTCTCTATTCCAGCAGGGTGACTCAGAGTTTAAATCTGTTTATTTTCCTTGCAATTTTACAGCTTTGCACCTGTCAGTAGGGTCTGGAGAGACGTCTGTGATTCCACCTACGCACCAGGCGAGAGGGCTCCCAAACAGGCTTCTCAGCCTTGGTGGAGATGGGGAAAACCAGCAGTTTTCAAAGTCTGATGGAGCAGGGGATTTCCATTCAGAGAAGACAAAACTAATGAAGGAAACTGATTTTTCAATGAACCCTTGTTTTAAATTGCAGCAGTTTCAGTACCATGCAGGTTTTTTTCTGTCTTGCCTTAGAGTTCCTAGAAAACTCTACCTGTCTGGGGGGTTTTCTACAGCTCTCAGCACTGTTAATATCTACTATTCTGATAGTTTCAGAGAGAGGTGTGTAATGAATTCTGGGGTTAACAGGAAAAGTTGTATGTTAAAAAAGATACTAATATGGCTGATTAGTTTCAAGACTGTAACTCAGCTGCTTAAGAGGATCTGAATGTTCTTGCTGTCAGAGAAAAGGAAAAACAAAAAGTATTTTTATTTGAAAGACCACCATGCTTGTCCACTCTAGAAATAAGCCTTTGAGGAAAACAACAACAAAAAAAATCAGTATTTGAAAGACTGGCAAGGGTTGAAGGAACTAAATCTGCTGTTCCAAGCCTGAAAAATAAAAGCAGAACGTACAGATATGCTACCTTTTTACAATATTCACTACTTCCTGGAAAAGAGTTCTTTCATCAGTAGCGTAACTGACTTCTAGTCCTGTAACTCCAGATCTTGTAAGCAAGGGGGCTTGGTCTCTGCTCCCTAGAAAATAAAAGTAAAAAAACCTGTTACAACTTAGAAGGAATTTCATTACTTCAATCAACAATACTGCTTTAGAATAAAACATACAACTGAAAAGAAGTATGGAACACAGCTTATTTTTATCTTTAGTAATTATCACAATTAATTCCATGGACTTATTTTGTTCCTCTTGGGTAGAATAATTTTTTCTTTTCACTTTGTAGAATTCTGCCATAGTAATCTTGCACAAATTCTCAGATATAAACAAATCTGATTCAAGAGAATTTTCACTATTTTACATGTACAAGAGTCCAGCTACTAGAAAATTACTTCTAATAAGAAATATTAAATGGCTATATGACAGCTCACACACTATTTTCATGCAAAATATAATTTTAATTGCTATCTTAGAGTAGTGCTTTCCAAAATGCCTTACAGAATGAAAATGCTACATAACAGCATAGTTCTTTTTTTCAGCACACTGCTAAGTTATTGACAGAAATGGAAAAACATGAGCAACTGCTCACTTAGTGCACATTAAGAATGTCTGCATTGATAACATCTGAGTATATCTAAATTTGTATGCATGCAGGAACTCAGCGTTTGCCTTCCACATTAAAAAAAACCCTTTTTATATGAATAATGCACAACACATACTCTGTTTTCTCCATACAACGGATAGTATGATCTCTGTTAAGATGACATCGTAGATTTTAAGAAATGAAGTTTTAAAAGGCATTCTATTTTGACACATTTTTAAGATCTTGAGAATTAAGAAAAGTGTGCTTTCAGAAATAAATGTTAAAATGAGTACTGTGACTTACAAAGCAATAATAACACAAAAGGGGAAAAAAAGATGTATCTCAATGTCAAGTCACTCCACAGGAAACTCAAAAAGTTCTAACCAAGAAAGTATTGACAGCACACATCAATTAAAGCAACGCATGTCACAATAACATTTAAACACATCATTTTATTTCACTAACAAAACCAGATCAGAACCTTTGTTTTTTCAAAGTATCACTGGACCTTTTATAGAAAGCTTTTTCTTGATAAATTATCAGTGGCACACACCTAGGGAGCCATAGTGGCTATACTGTGGAAAAATCTCACTTAGCAAGGTAATGGAAATAAATTTTTTAAAGATAGTAACAAGCACATAATACCAGAATAAAATTCACTGAGAATAATAAGAACTTAGCTTAACATGATATAATATCTACAATACTTTGAAAAATAAACTGGTAAAAGAAGAAGCTGTTGACTTATTGCTAAATTTATTTTTAGTAGGTTTTCGTCCATGCTTAAAATTTTAGACAGTATTTTGTGGTTTGATAAACATTCCCAATGCCAAAGAAACCCTGAAAGAAAGAGGACTACTTTGGGGATGTTTTTTGGTTTGAGGTTTTTTTTGGTTGTTTTTTTTTTTTACTAGCCTAAACCAGTGGTACTCAACCTTTAACAGCTGGAGAGCCACTTCTTAATAAAATGGAGTTGTAGAGCACCATAAAAATCAAGTATCAACAGTGTGATTTTTTTTCCATCATGACACTTCAGTGTGTGATGATGCTGCCTTAATGCCACCACACATTGATACATCACGACATGACACATCAGCATCCTCTCTCCCAGCAGCATTCTGTCTTCAATCCCTTCTGGCTGCTAGGAAGGAGTGGGGTGGAGGGGTGGAAGGGGCAAAAGGGCAAGTTTTTCCCCATTCTGCCCCACAGCTGCTGGGTGGGAGGTGATCTCTACTCTTACCTGTGGGGGGATCCCAGCAGCTCCTTTTCTTTCCCCCTATGGGAGGGGGAACTTCAGCGACTCCCACACTGCTGGTCCATTTGCTCAGTGCTCCCCGCGCTGCCTGATAGAGTGGAGCGCCGATCAGATGCCTACATTGCGAGAGCCGCCTGTAGGGCCATGAAGAGCCACATCCGGCTCTAGAGCCACAGGTTGAGTATCACTGGTCTAAACAAAGCCAAAAAGGTACAATAGAATAAGGGCCCCTGTTTGGATCCTAAAAGGATCAGATAAAACCACAAAAATAACCCTTAAGTAAAATATAAAACATACTGTCTTGTTTTTAACATTTTCTACTTGTAGCTATCCAGCAACTTGAGTAGGAAACTAAAGGCAGGTTTTCCTCTTTACACTTTTAGAACACTGCAGGAGCTTGTCCACAAGTACGCAAACATGGATATTTTGCACACGCGTATGTTATTTGTGGTTTACAGCCCATGCAATAGTTCTTTGGAAGATATAAGCAGGAAAACTCCATATTTAATATGGCCATTCAACAAGACAAAATTAAATAGGATACACAGTAGTATAGATACTCTATTACATTTTGCTTGCTACTGTTTGATTACTATGAAATAGCATTTTTGTAAAACATATTAAGAAAAAAGAAATATGAACCTTGGCTTGAGAGTGTCCTGTCTCTATCAATCACTATAGCACCAGTGATTTCTTTTTTATCAGTATTTGGCAGTGCTGAGTCTGATGAGATGCAATAGAATAAAGCACAGATCGGATCAAACTCTGGGTCTGGTTCCAAATCTCGTCTTGTTCGAGCATGTAACTCCATACTGATGAGGGTAAGGTGCTGGACCTAGCAACAAATAAACACAGTACGTTAGTTTGTTCTGCAGGTTTCTTAAAAAAAAATTAAGAGAAGACTATCAGTGCTAATTAGGACAGTGCAGACATTTATATGGTGGTATTACATTGTAACTACAAGGTCCCACCTGAAAATTAACAGAAGTGATTAAACATGCATCTCTGGATTTCACTTTTTTTGCAAAAAGCACCATCTTAGGAAAAAATATGACTAATCATTTAACACATTTTTACACCCAGTTATGAAAATTCAGCATGTGTTTGAGTACCGTATTCTTCTACCAAAAGCAGAAAATAAGACAAAAACCAGATAATGTTCAACTTCAACAATTGTAAATTCCTGTGGTGTTTTCAAACAGCTTTGTATATTGAGCTGAATCACATTTCTGAACTGAAGAAGAACAAAGAATCACTCTTGGTTTTTCTTCTCTCTTCCCCCTCTCACCCAAGACAAGGATGAAGACTAAGTCTTACAGGAAGGTAGGGAGAATACCTGACTTTGTTTTCACTTGCATTAATGAACTTCCACATCATATTGCCAGAGCTTTTTGCAGAATGGTTTACATTAAGAAAATGCTAATCCCTATACACTGTCAAGTTTTGACTCTGCAATAAAGACAGTATTATTTTATACTGTTTCAACACTATGTTGCTGCTCTGCTGTCTTGCGCAATATTGCTCATAATGTGGATTAATGGAGAGGTTGGACAGATCATGAGGGAAAAGTTAGAAGTATTTCTATGTAAGCTGCCCTGGGGGCAGCCTGATTTCCTCTAGATTTGCATGCTGAATCTCTACAAACATCACTGAAGCTAAATTTTACTATCAAAGCTCTATCTCCATTTCCTCTAAGATCACTGGCTTCTTGTGGCTTCTCCCATGTCCTCTACTCAGCACTATCTCCCTATCTCCTCTATAAACTGGCCAACAGCTAATTCCAAGGCACAGGTGTGGAGACTAAGAGCACATATACACAGACTGCTTGCCCAGTCAGCAGCCAAACCCAGCAGCAGTGTATTTACATTACTTCCCTTTCTCCAGCACTTTGATTCCTCTCCCCACACCAAACACTTATTTACATTAAATATATAGAGACCTTCTTTGAGATAGGCACCGTTTCGTTAAATGTAGTAGAAACTGCCCAACAGGTTCAGATGTAACAAGTAGAAATACCAGGAGGGCCTGATTGATTGCTGCCAGGTGCCTTATTTCTTAAGGAAACAATCCATGAAAACTATGGTCAACTAGTTTTTCAAGTCATGTTTTTATGCAAAACTTACTATTTATTTCTTCTGATTTTTCCCTTATTTTTAAAGGGAGGTTTACCATCTTCTCAACCAAAATACTGTGAAGTGTAGTTCAATACTGTTAGAGGCACTTGGACATCAAGCTGAAACTGGTAGATCAACTTCTTAAAAGCTGCAGACACCACACACTGATTAATTTTTAAGTCATGTAGGAACCCAGGAGAAAAAGATTTTTGATTTCTGCCAGTATAAAATCGGCCTGATAAACTATAATTTTATAAAGTGACATGTAACAGTAAAGTTACCTCATGTAAAGATTTTGCTTCCTGCAGGTTTTCCACACTGACTTTAAAACCATAAGTATTATTTAAAGATGGTCCTTCAATCTGGGAAGTCTCTTTCTTTGGAGCACCGAGGGCAGCAAATTGATTCTTATCAGGCAGGGGAAGAAAAAAGCACAAGATAATGAGAAGACACAGGTTGCTAAACTCATATGTAGCATTAAATAATATGAAATATTAAATACAAATTTATCAATGAAAATGCAAGTGCTACACTACAAATTACTAAAAAGTCCCCAACTTTTTACTATCTCCTCATTTCATTTTACAACATGCAAACAACACTTGTATCTTTTCTGCCTTTTAGGAATACTTCTAATTCATAGCAAAGCAAGAGGCAGTTTGAAATAAAAACCTCCCAACCAACCAACAACTTCCAGAACCCTACCAAAAAATGCCCCCAGTTCCACACATACTGGCTTTCTTGGAAGTCTGTGGATATGGAAACCAGCAATTCTCTGTTCTCTCTTGAGCAATAATTTGTCAAAAACCCCTGTTTCAGTCATCACTTTTTAAGGCACTGAATTAAAGGTAGATTAAGTACCCCCTTGAAATAGGTGAATACCAGTATACTGAGAAGAAAAAACTACTGGGTCACTCCAGTAATGCACCTAGCCCACCATTCTGTTTCCAACATGGGGAGCAGAAACACTGTTTAGGCAAAACAAATCCAATCCCCTTCTGCTCTGTGAGCACAGCACAAACCGACCTCCTTGTTTTCAGAAAATGCTTAGAACATTGTCTGAAAACTAATACACAGAGACACATAAATATACAATGGTCTGGTTATACATATATAAAAAAGGGAAATCACACTAGAACTTAAAAAGGATGTTGTAACTCAAAGAGCAAAACAACACCTTTGCACAATGCCTCCTTAGTGTTTCATTAGTGTCTCACTACCCTAGAATAGCACCCTCAATCTCCAACTTACACCCGCTCCCCCCAAATTAAACTCATAAATTTATTCCTAACTTTGAGTGTGCTCTGATTCTACAACAATTGTACCCTACCATTTAAAATGTATTTTCAAGATCTTAACAGCTAAAAACAAAAACAACAAAGAAGAAAGAATGCAAATCTGTATATGTGGCATAATAAAAATACATCTGTACAAAAAATGTTAATTTACCTTCATTTGTGTGGTTAGAAGTACTCTTCGAAGACCATCAGTATTACCTCCTCTCTTGTGGCTCAGTTTCTGAGCTTTTGGTTCTGTAAACATATGAGTGAAAGACCACTTAGCCTCAATAGTATTGTCTAGGCATTAAACAACAAGCAAGAAACAAGAGAGGCATTTCCTTAACATTACAAACAAATATTACACATATAAGCAAATACAGCTTTATCCTTTATCAAAGCCAAAGCACAACTACTACAATTTGGTATTTATGGACATTTAGGAACATACAGTACAAGGCCAGTAAGTTACAAAGCCTCACATCATTATCATCTTGAATGCTGCAATGTTATTCACACTATGCATTGAGATTATTTTTGGAAAAATACAAGCAATATAGTCAACAAGATTAAAAAAATCCCCCAAATACGCAATACTTCTAAATTAAGCTTTTAACCAGCACTTCAGAGTTCAGATACTAGAGACTGTTCGGAAGCAAAAGGATGTTCTACTTCTAGACTTTTTCAAAAACTCAGTAGTTACTTTAACAATAATGCACAGAACCTTTCCTTTCAAAAACTAGTTTTAAATATATTTTTGCAGCGATATAATTTTTTTCTTACTATGTCAAAAGAAATATATTCAGATTTTTGTGTGTGTCTGTATTATTAGACACTTAACAGATTTACCTGCAGATAAAGGAGTAAAACCAAGAACTTCAGGAATTCCATCTTTTTTCCTCTGCACAATGGGTGTACTATGTAGGCAAATGGATTCAGAATTTCCAGGATCTTCATTAACTGGAAATGGAGATGTGTCAAAGGATGTCCTAGTGTCCTCTTGGGTGCATGGAGAATTTTGTGCACTTCCAACAGGTACTACATCACTTCCTTCCACGGAAGACAAAATAATATCCTGATTTTTCCACTCTGTGTCTTCTAAACTGCACTGCTTGGGATCTGGAGATGCCACCTGCTGCCAAGGTGGAAGCACTGGAGAATCTGGTGAACTGTAATTGACATAATAATCTTCTTCCTCCTCCTCCTCCTTATCATGTTCTGGAGCTGAAGTAGTGTGTGTCTTGCTTTCACATGAAGTTTTATTAGAGTCTACATCATTTTTAGTATTTACAGAATTTCCTATAGTGCTTATAGACTTATCACAGGTTTCCTTGGTTTGTGTTTTTGTATTTTCTGCCACAGAGGCAGGAGAGTTCTTTGTAGGCACAATAGGTCTTTCATCTCCCAGGCTAAACAAATTTAAATCTTTAGCTACTGTTATTACTTCTATAGATTTCTCTTCAGATGATACTGCAGAGCTGAAATTTTCATCTGCCTTTGCCAGCTCAGTGGGGTGATTCTTAGGCAATTTCTTGAAATGTTCATACTCTTCTTTGGCATGAAGCCATATCTGAACTTGCTGTTGGCTTGGAGCACACTTGCATGGCATTATGACTATTTTTTTGTCTTCACTAGTTTTATGGCTATTACTTTCTCTTTTATTAACAGCAGAGTGACCATAATGAGGAGGAGATCCTGGTCTAGGACTTTCTGTCATTGCTGAAAATGCAGTCTTCCAGAGTCGTAGACCTTCTAATGAGAAGTCCCCCTCAAACTCAAGAAGGTCATTTGGAAGTCTGGTTTCCACTGTGAGAAGCCGCCCTCCAATCTCCCTGTGAAAAAAAGTAGTTTGAATTACTGTTTTACTCTAAACTGCACTGCAGGCAGTCCTCCAGATGATAGAAAAGCAGAGTACTACTAACTAGTTTTCTCACTATGCACTTCCCATGGCAGTATTTTTATTTTACAAACCATGAAGGCACATTCCCACTTACTACAACAATATGCAATAAAAAACCCAAAGTGTCATGAAGGAAAATGGGTATTTGGACTGGAAGCACAGAAAATTTCAACTTCAAATGTATGTATATCAGATGGGATCTTTCATGCATTTGTACCACATAACAGCATAAAATTGTTTAAAGGAAAAAATTGAAATTTAATATAATCACAATCATATGTAGACAGAAATGCATTTAACACAGTACCTTGGCTTTTCTGGAGCATCTGAAGGATTGCTGCAAAATGGTTCCTGATAAACTGTTTCTGCGAGATCATGATCCAGCAAAGTTGCCATGATTTCTTCACGACTGGGTGGGGACATGAGAGGCTTAAGAATGTGAGCAGTACGAGGTGTAAAGCTTCCATTCTTTGATTGTGAGGGAGAACTGGTTGATCTTGGTGAACTATCTGGAGTTGGAGTTAATGCTTCATTGTTTCTTGAAACATGTAATTCTAAATCCTCAGAAGCTGCATCTATAAGTTCACCATCAGGTGATGACAATAAGGATGTAAAAGAGGTATTAACTGAATCAAGTGGTTGACAGGGTTCAAAAGTGGTTTCTTTTCTAATGTGGCTTTGAATCCAGTCTGAGCAGCTTGGCTGAGAAAGGTTAAGAAATCTCTCTTTATGTACTATATTTCTATTCAATTTGAATTTTTCATTTAAACAGGCTTCTGTCTCTTGGGTACAAGAGGTATCGATAAAACTAGATCTAGAAGTTGAAGAATGAATGGTTTTCCTCCATTGACTATGGCAGCGGTTCTCACCATTATCTAGTGAGGTCTTCTCAAAAAGCTCAGGGCTCAAGGAACCAGACCGTATCCATTTATTTGTGCTTGAAGAATGTTGCTTTTCTTCCTCAGATTTTTGGTCATTATGACATAGAAAGTCATTTTCTGTTGTTTGTCCAGAACCAAGATCCTGAACTGCATCACTCAAGAATTTTTGGGGCAAATTTTGATCTGCTGGGACAAACTGGCTTGCAGAATAAAAACTGCAAAAACCACTTTGCCCTATAGTATTAATATCAAAGTTGTAATTGTGGTCTGGAGATAAGCTGTCTTCAAGTGAGTAACAGCTTTCAAAACCAGGGTCTGAAAAAAAAATGGGGCTGTCATCAGATACAGAATGATCAATGCGACTGGTAATCGGCTGGCTTGAAGACTCAATTTTTGAAAGTTTTGCTGTTTTTTCTTTAGGTTTTGTGCTCCTGGGAGCACGAGATTTTCTTGATGATGTGACTGACCGTGACCTTCTGATGGCTTTATTCTGTTCAAGAGGACACGGTATGCCCTTGCTCAGCTGTGGTTTGTCTGGCAATGGCTCCTGTGCAATACTGGCATTCTGAGCTTTCTGCTGTCTCTTCTGGAGCAACTCTTTCAAAACAGCCAGACCAGACTGGCCTTCACCAAACGCTGATGGGGCCACTATATTCCTGTTTTTATACTGGGAGATGGGTTTTGGTTGCATGGTTGTTTCTGACAGAGGCCTTTGTTTTGTGGTTTCGGGTTTAAAATGTGACATATCCAAAATAAATCCTCTCTGGTTTTGATCGCAATTTAACTGTTTCACTGGACTCTTCAAAGACGTTACAAAACAGTTTTTAGGCAATTGAAGTGGCCCAGGGTTTTCCTCAGATGGCTTAAGAATAGAAGAACAAAGATCAGAATGCTTGGATGCCTCTGGTAAACAAAAAATCTGCTGTTGATTATTGTCTTTACAATGCAAATAGTTACTGGTATGTAATTGATCCATCTTTGCTGTGTCCAGAGAGTCACGAGTTTCATTTAATTTCCCAGCTGGTGGCAAATATCTGATTTGCAAATTTTTTATCTCTTCTGCTTTTGGGGAAGTCTTATCTTTAGAGAAGTGTGCATTCTGTGTCATGTGAGTTGAGTGATTAGATGGATCAAATACATTTTGAATGAGAGCAGAATCCTTCATTCTAAATACAGCACTCTGAGTCCTGGACCTCTGAGAGCTCATTTTTGGTACTTCCCTTCCAGATGCCACAGGAGTAGATGCGGAAGATGAATGAGGGTCTTCACGTGGAGCAGGCAAACACTGTGCATCTACAGGCTTATCAATTTCCATCAATGAGTGAAAACAGCCTGATGAATTACCCTGTGCATCAGCTGAAGGGAGCTGTGCTGATGGCAGACATCCAGCTGAATAGCCAGGAAGAGGACTGTCTTTGCGGTTGTGAAGTGGCTGAGAACAGACAGAGCTGTAAGAAATCTCAGACAGATCTTGGTGTTTCAGCACAAACTTGACTTCTGCAGCAGAGCGACCACTTCCTTTTTCATCTTTAAATACAACGCGTTTTCTTGAGGATGCTTTTTCAGCCATTTTTTGTTTTGTTCTAGGTTTCTTCTTTCCATCATCTGGTGTTTTATCAGCCTGATTAATCTTTTTCTTTTTCTTGGTAGATACAGTAGGGCTAGCAAATTTCTTTTTACATTTCTTAACCTGAGTTTTTGCTCGACTAGTTTTTCCTACACTAGTATTGACAGTCTTGCTGTTGTAGATATTGGCCCCCCTACTAAATAAAGCTTCTCTGTCTAGGTTGGTCAAAATTTCTTCTGCTTTTGGATCAGTGGGAGACCAGCAGCGAGGTGGAGATGTGTTTACTGGGCTTGTGCTTCTCTCAGAAAGAAAACCTAACTTAGACATAACATCACTATAGTTACAGTCACAGTCTTCAGCTTCAGCACTGTAGGAGGGCGAAGGAGGAGAAAGAATTGTATGAGTCCTTTTTCTGAATGATAAAGTTCTTTTAATATTTGTACTACCTGTTTTTTGTGGTTTTCCAGCTTTTTTCTTGGTTGACTTATGTTTTGCTTTCCGTTTGTGACTTTTCTTTGGTGTTAGTGGATAAATAGGATATTTGGTTGCAGGAGAGTCAGGAACTTTTGGCCAAAAGTCCTTTAAAGGTGCAAGCTTTTTATATAAATTCATCTTTTCCTCTGTGAGTACTACTCTTTCCTCACTAGAATCTACTTTCCCCAATTTAACAAGCATATTTTTTCTCCCTCTAAATCTATTGATGATAATATATTTAATAATAACAGGTGGCAATTTTTTAGAAAGTTTTCTACGTTTTCGAGACTTCTGAGACCCATCCAAACTTTCAACACTTTCTATCGGTTGAGGTAGATTAATTTTTGAGTTGTGTGTGACAAAGCTCGATTCACTGTCTTCAGTCTCATAATTTACCTTCCGTTTTGTTCGGAGCGTGTATTTATTCCCACACAGTCCAAATGACTGCTCAGTTTCAAGAGATCCATCTGCAAACTGGCAATCAGTGTAATTAGCAGTACTTGTAGGCATTTTGTTTTCAAAAGCCTCAAGAGGAACTTGAACTAAGTCACTAGGTAAAGCACTATCCTTATCAGGAATGTTACTGCAAGCATTACCTTGTGTATAGCAGCTTTCCTTCACTGATGCAACATCATTTACACTTGCAGGCTCCTGACGACTGATAAAACTATGCTTCTTTTTATTCAGTTTCAACCTGGACTGTTTGTTGCCTTGCTGTAATTTATATGTCACGGGAGCTAACTTCTGTGGTCGACTGAGACAATTAGAAAGAACAACACTAGGAAAGAACATATAATGTGCTGCTTGTTGACTGAGGCTTGGCTTTTCTGCCTTGTGCTCCTGAAATTCTTCATACCTAATTTTAAGCTTATTAAGGCCACCTTCATCAGTGTTATTTTCAAGCGAATGTACCACAGTTCGACTGCCTCCTGAACAAGATACCAATTCACAATTTTCTGTAGCTGTTGCTGGAAAAAAACTATTTATACTTGCACTGCTGGATTTTTCATTTACTTCAGATGACATTTTACCTTTGGAGTGGCTCATATCAGAAAAGTTATATAAGTTTTTATTCAACATGTTGTCACCAATATGGCGGCCCACATGCATAAAAGAGACATCCTTGTCAGCCTTTCTAATGCTAATGTACTTCCTACTAGGTATTGGTCTGTTCACTGATGAAATATCATCTTCATAGTCAAAAATGTTATTTCCACATGAAGGAACTTGGAGAGTATCTTTCTTGCTACTCTCTTTGTGAGAGTTTTCTGCATGGGTACTATTGCTGAACGGAGTTGGGTACTTTGCTGAGTAAGTGCTTTCTTTTGTAAGAGAATGGACTGAAAGTTCAGGTCTTGTTTCTGTGTTTGGTTGTGAGAGGTCTTCTACAAAATCTTCATTATTCAAAACATGGTTAGAAAGGGCACTTGTGTGTTTACACTGAAAAGTAATTTTAGCAGAAGATGGGGGTTCTAGTGTAGCAGCATCTTTGTGAAAGATTGAGGTCTTTACAGACATTTTGCTTGTTGCAATGACGGAGGAGTGAGTTCGAGAACTTTCATTATTCAAAGGATTGTCTGAAATGGAAGACAAGCAATTTTATTCTAGTTTTCCTGTAAAAAAATAACCTAAGGCATTAAAAATTTTAATAGTATTTTCCTGAAAGCCTTCCCCAGTTTGCAAGAAACAGAACTCTTGCAAATCACATTACATTTATAATCATGACAACTAGAGACCTGACTACATGAGTTGCTTTATCAAAATCACATCATCAGTACATTTGTCTCAGGCACTTTGTCAGTTATTCCTCAATGATAGACTTGCATACAATTGTCAAAAATTTCATGCTGACTTTCTGAAAGAAGGCTTCACAATCACTTTCAGATGACTAAATACAAACAGACTGATTTCTAGAAAAGGTTGTACCCTGCTTCGTCCCTGAGAAGTATGTATACTCATTGGCTCTGAAAAACAAGAAACTTAATTTAGATAACCTTCCCCCTGCAGAAAAGTCATGGCACAGAAAGCTAAAGTAGTATACCTTACAACACGGCAAGGGCTTTGTATGAACTGTGCTGGGCACTAAACACAGGTAGTTTCCTGCACTTTTATAAAGCAGAGCAATACAGCACCCATTCAGGTGTTCTTGCAAGAAGCTTGCACCAGTTACTTAGATCCTGGATTCATATCCATGTATTAATATTCCCACATAAATCTGAGACCAGCAGGTGCTGTGGTAACTTGTCCTGTGCAGACTCATCACATATCTGTGATGATTTTCATCTCTTTCAGTGATACTTTCATCACATTTATTGCAGGATAAGAATGGACAAGGAAGTGGTAACAAATTAACAAGTGTGTGCTGGCTCCTAACCTCACTGAACCACAAGTAACTTGACAGAGGTTATACCACCGCAAAGAGGCAGCTACCACAGAGCACCTGGCACACAGAAATTTGTTCATGTGTCCACCTCTTTAGCGGAAATATTGAAGTGAGACAGGAGTTATGAAATATGCTGTATGACCTGGAAGCATGTGCTGCACACTGACATACTAGACTGGGGATCCTTTGGGCCTTTACTGTAAACCTCAACCAATTTGGGGATTATCTTAGATTCATGCTGCCTTCAGCTTAGCAATTTATTTGCAGCTGGCTGAGAAAAATAAAAAGAAGTCCCAATCTGTTTCTATTAACATTTTCTAATGCATACACAGAGTCCCTGAGCTGTGAAACACAGCTGGGAGATGCTGCCTATTACTCTTTGAGGGTAGGAGTCCACAGAAAGAATGAGGATGATTAACTGAAAACTCAGAAAATGGGAGTTTGGTGGTGTCAACAAACACTGGAAAATACCTGGCTATTCAGATATAAAAACTGCAAAAATACTTGTCAGTCAGTCAGATCGTATGGACACAAATTCATGTGTGGATAGGCATTTTCTAATTTAGACGACCTGGACTGAGATCTGTTTTGAATTTACTCTATCTCCTATTATAAGAAATCAGTGTAAAAGTTCACAGTAATAAACTTTCTAGCTGACGTTCTGCATGTGGCATTTCACATACTTAAAATATGCTAAAATTTAAACAATTATTTAAGATACAGTCTCATTGGCCAGCAGCATCTCTTATTAAAACAAATTAGAAATATGGCAAATAAGGAAATTACAATTGTATATTTGACAAAAGCAAATCATATTAGCAGTACATCAAATCATGTATTAATCCTACCATTATACCTACAAAAGCAAAGGAAAAAACAAACTATGTTTTAAACACTGAACACAAAAGAACAGCTTTGGTTATCTATATAATAAGATCATATAGCTCACTTTCTCAACTGAGCATTATAATGTGACATGCAAATTTTCTAATGAAACAAATAATGTTATATATTTGCCTAACCTCAAAGTGTGCATTCTGTTTACTAATGTTATTTGACCAAAGACAGCACGTTATAAAGAAAACAAAAGATCTCTACAGATTAATTTTTTTTTTTACACATTTTGAAAGGCAGTTCCTTCTGCATCAGCTTTGCCACTGCATAGTTTTAACTCATGCAATCACAAATGTGAACACGCAATCTGCGGAATGAAACATAAGCCCAACAAAGGCTCACTATATTTTAGCATGTGTGGCAAACACTTGCAAAAAATCATCTAAATTTACACAGTAATACACTTATTATTTACAATTATCCTAGGAGGACAAGTAATCCTACAGAATCATTACTTTAAATACCATATTTGTTTTTTTCCATAAAGCTAATTAAACTATGTCCTTTTTTGGATCATTGATACAATAAGTAAAACAGATTCTGGTAATACATAGAGGGCACTGAGATTAAAAGACAGTTGTTTTTTAAAGAAGATGTTAAGGGCCTGCTTCTGAAATCTGTTAAGAACTTTTACTTCCAATTGAAACAAGGACTGAAAATGGTCAGCACTTTTGAGAATTAGCAATTTAATGTGGAAGTGAACTATGACTCAACTTCTAAAGCTGATTTTCTATTTACTTACCACCATTTTCATCTGCAGTTCCATCTAACTGAGGTATTGAGAGATTAGTTAGGAGCATATTGTTACCATTCCACTCCATTTCTTCCTCTGAAGATGAATCCTCTTCTGTTGAACTTCGATGCATATTTTTGCCAGCTGACCTGGAGGAAAGTGAAGGAACTAATTGATGCACAATACTTCTACTAGAAAACACCACGAGCCACAGGGAACATGAAAATCAACGGGGTGTGGGGCTACGTGGTAGTGTAATTTGGGGAAGCGAAAGGAAACAAACAAAAATTTTGTCACATTTCTTACTGAGAAATTAAAAATATTATTCAACGTTACTATTTTAAGAGGCAAAAGTGGTAGCCAACCATTTTAAACAGCAGGATTCACTAACTTAAGAAGATACAGAGAAGGCATTTAGATGCCTTATTTCAGTTCAATTTTACTGAGATTTAATTTCATTGCTTCTAAGTGCTTGACATTTGAAGACTAAACCAACTATGCAAATTGCTTCAGTTTAGCTGTTAGCGAACAGATGTTTACTTTTTTGTGGGTTTTTTTTGTTAAGAAATCTTTACCGTATTATAACAATTATCTCTCTTGGCAGGCTTAACTAAATCCCAACCAACAAAACTACGTTTCATTCCACCTCTCACTGAATACTCTGAAGCAGCTGTTGTTAATACTTAAGCTGCTTTTACTAAGTTAACTGTTCTACATTGCCATGTTTACAGTCATAAATTCACTGGGAAAAAAAAAGAAGAGAATCTACAAAGAAAAGCTTCAACGAATTTTTCGTGTTTTTAAGGTGGCATGCTTTATATGGGGATGGGGGGAAGGAAGAATATAATAGAAAACCAAATCCTCTAGTATATTATAACTGTACAAGCACTTAGGAATTTGATTTTTTCTTCTTTAAATAAAGTGTGAGATGGACAAAATTCTTAACAGAAATAAGCTATTCTGTGGCTACAAGAAAGAAATCCAGATACATATTAAGGAACTGAGGTTTGAGGGTTTTAAATTTGTTTGTTGTTTGTTTAAGTTTGTGTAATACCTTAAAAGATATAAATACAAATGTTTTGAAGTTACAGGAAGGAAAACCCACAATAACCTAAATACAGTTTACTTTTGCAGAACTCTTTTATGACTGGAGTTAGACCAGCATGAATTTTATGTATGGTACCACCCCAGACATCTGAATGTCAGCACTGAGCTAATTTAGATCAGGACAGATTTATTAATTCAGAAACAATAGGCTCAAATGTAACCACATAATTTCCACTCAAGTCTGGAAGCATGACTTGGAGAATCAAGTAACAAACACAGCTAGGTACAGTCTCCGTGATCTAAGTGAGCTTATTTGTCCCTCTTCTATGTTCCCAAAACATGGAAAAGTACAGCACAAAGCAATCAGCTCTATATGCAAATTAATATCAAACTGGGGATGTTTCTTCCAACCTGAATTATGCTGAAATCCCAGGTAAATCTTTGTCAACTTCAGTAAACCAAATGAGACTGGAGATGACTTCTGCAGGTAGCTTGGATTTTTCCTCATTCAGGCCCATCCGTTTGGATTCCAGGAAAATTTGTGTAACACACATGATACCACCATACATGAAGACCTACATACATGTAGGTCTTGGTGGGCTTTTTTTCTCCTGAAGGGCTTTTTTCTCCAGTTCAATACAAATCTAACCCAAGCCATTTAATTCACTCAATAGGGTGTGGTTACTTCTCATTAGCTCAACAGATCTTCTGAGATAATATAAGATTGGTAAATACTCACTCACAGAAAAGCCATAGTATGGGTATGGTAGGATGCATTAGGAAGCCATACAGATGGAATGAGCCTGAGCAGAGTAAATAATGAGATCCATCATCAGACTCAAACTGGTTCTTAACGCGTGAGCAGGATCATGCAGGAGGCAAAGATACCCATGCTTGTGTCTGAAATCAGTCCAAATTCTGTAGAGATCTCAGTGAAACAGAACTTGTAATTCCCTCTGAACACAAGTTCTCTCCCTGTGGAAGCACATGGTATGTACATTTTCCCTAGTGCTTTCTGTCTGGGATTAAAGTGTAGGCATATGTGAGCAAGATACTAGTGAGACAGCTCATCAAGTCGCTTGAGTTTTTAAATAGGATTCTTTACTGCATGAAAGCAGTTAATTGCTTCAGGATCCTACCTGACTCCTGAAGTTGTACAGTCAAGCTCATATAGAGCTGTGCCTGAACTAATGAATTCTGCAAGATACAGGTTTTCACAGAAACTACCACTAAACTGAAGTTTGATGTTATGTGTTTTGGATGGAAATTTCAACTTTTCAGACTACTGTGAGGGAAAAAACCATAGAAAATCAAAGGTCATATAGGAAAATTAGCTTTAGAGATTAATTATCTCTAGAACTAGGAGACTAATGAACTAACTTCTGGTTTTGTTACAACTTTTATGTGTCTTTGGGAAATAAAGTAAGTATTTCTATACCTCTCCGGTTCTCTGAAACATAGTATGATGACAATTTCTGATGTAGGAAAAAACTCCAAATATAAAAATGTTATGTCTGTGAAGTTTCTCATATTTCAAACAGAATTATAAATATCAGAAGGTGTGCCATAAACAGGGGTCAAGAGAAACTGGATATAGCTGCTTTCAATGCCTGTCAGTACAGACTGTACAAAAGGTCATTACAACCTGAGAAGGTGTTCCAAGCATCTTGGCCTTAAATATATTGAAGTTGCTGACCTTTGGCAGTTGAGCAGAGTGAGCAACATTCATGTTTTGATTTGGACATGGAAACAAATGGGTGTTTTTTCCTCAGGTCGCTTGGTTAGTCTTTATATGAGTACTTCTTAAATATTGACTTTAGTAAAAGATGTACAAGATACACCTTAACATTTGTACTACATCCAAGGTGTGACCTTGCAAGCAAGCTACCACTGAAGGTTTTCTTGTATTTGGACTTGTAGAACAAAAAGCCTACTTAATTTTTCCTCAAAGAGCAAACTAGAAGCTTATGTTTGGCCAAATCTAAAAACTTAATCTTTATTTCCAGATAACACTCATGATTCACATTATCACCTAAACAACTTGTATTCCATCCCAAGATCTGCACAGATATTTCCATGTTGTCAACAGAGACCTCTCCACATCTCATTGGGCTCAGAGCATACTTGAAAACAAGGTGGGAGAGAGGAAAGATCTGACAGGAAAAAAACATATTAAGAAAAGAAAATACATACCTTCTTTTCGGCCCAGGCTCTTCCACGCTACTGTCCCACCTCTGGGACATTAGCAAGCTAAGTTCCATTTCTTCTTTCTCACACTGTGGCTCATTTTCTTCATCATCACTGTTCTGAGAATTTCGCCAGCTTCCAAGAGAACGATGGTGAGAGAGTGTTTTTTGATGTCCCATCTGATATCCATCATTCTCCAATCCAGCCAACAGATCAATCATGGCCTCATCAGCACTACTGCTCACTGCAGAAAAAGCCCATACAAGTAGAATCTATATTTTGTTCTACTTGTAAATGACTAGTTACAGTCTACCAGTAAAAAAACAAAACCAACCAAATCAAACAAAAAAAGCCCCTCACCATTTTAAAATCTACTAGTTTGTTACTGTCTAAGGCAAGGCATGCTACAGAAACAGAGCTCTTTTCATATCTTATTTTTTCAAATTTTATGATTTACCTTTTCTAGTTCTGTATCTAAAACTTTGACATCTTTCTGGACTTCTGCCCTACTCTTCTGATTGTACCAGATTTAGTGGATGCAATTCTCTCTCTCCACTCTCTTATTATCTCCTCACATTCAGTAAAGCTTCACTCTCCCCTTTAATTTCAGCATGAGTGCCAGCTTCTGAAGCATCATCACTGCCTTCTGTTGCTCAATAGCTGCATTAGCTTTGTTAGGCACTTCTCTCTGTATCACTTGAGGACTTTCAATCACTGCATCTTGTGAAAAGGGATGCTGATTTTGACCAACTATTCCTCCTTCTGTTCTTAACTATAATGCTCAACTTTGGTTCCCTTTTTATGTCACTATAAGCTGCTCTATTCCAAGGTTTCTCTAAACACTGGAAGTTTACCTGATTTCAGTCTTCTCCTTAATTTTATTTTCTTTTATGTGACACAAGCTTACAGTAATTCATGCACTTCCCTTCTCATTTTTTATTTTTGTTTCTTAAAAATCCTTAAAAGTCACAAATTTTTCTCACTCTCTTCCTACTTACCTATCACCTGACCTCATAACCAATTTATGACCTTCAGTCTACCAGGCATCTTTGTTACTTCTCTCTCCTTCTCTGGCTGAAGAACTACAATCTCTACCTTCTTTCCTCGGGAAGCATCATATGATTACAATGATCTTGAGAATTATATAAAATAGATCTCAACATCAGTGAGAAAGGCATTTTTCATATTTTGCAAAGGCTTCACAAGACACCATGCAACCCTTTACAATAGAAACCATCCCCTTTTACAGAGTTCTGTATTAACCCACTTTCAATTATACTTTCTGTTCTTGGCTCCTTTGCCCTTTGTGAGGCCCATCATTAAACTCCAACATCTACTTCATGTTAGTATGAACCTTGGGGTATAATTCACAGCGAATAGCAGAATTCATGTGGTTCACAGTCCCTGTGGCACCACAACCCTACAGAGGAATAATAAAGACTAGTGCAGGCTATGAAGGAGCATAAGAGACCCAAATATGCAGCATGTCACTCATAGTCACACAAGACACCAGAAATTAGTAGCTGCATGACAAAAAGGGAGGAGAAAAAAAAAGATTAAAAAAAAGTCATATAATCTCAATTTGATTCTCTAGTCATTGGAAAAACCAGACCATTTTAACACTTCAATTTGGTTGAGCAATTCAAATGTACAGACATAAGGCATACCCTACGTATCATTTTAGCCACTTTTTATCCTCTCAGGTTTGCTCATGTCTGCCAGCTCCCACAGAATTTCTTATAGTTCTTTCAATAAATCCAAGTCTTTGCCTATAAAACTCCTATAATCAAAATCTTGCCTATTCTCTGCAAAATAAAACAGCACTACAGTCTTAACTTCATCCACTCCTCCTTTCTTAGTAAGAAAAGATTTCAATTGCATTTTGGGTGCATACTGTATTACCCACAGACATACACTGTTGTCCAAGCACATATCCACACCCTATAGGTATCAAAAGAAATGGATGCTACTATGGGTTTTAGATACTCCGCCCTGCCCCACACCATGTGGTTCATATTAATGTTATACATTATGTTTACCAAAGAACACACAGAGATATACCATGAACTATGTGCTTTTCATCTTCTCTAGAGTATTTGAACTATTTCTACCTCATGTAGCTTTTCATACAAGTTCCTTTCTTGGTTATTCTATTGTTGTTTCCCCCTCATGCCACTCACAATTTCACTGTTACGGTTTTTCTCCTCCTCTTAAATATTTTGCTTGTTGTTTCTTTGCCTTCAACCGTTCTTTGTATCTACAAATCTTGGGAAATGCTCTGCTGCAACTTGCCTCTCATTATCAACCTACTATTGCCCAGTATCTCCAGACAGCTGAAGACAGATCACATGCGTGTTTTCTACCTTAACTGTATGAAAGATGCAGTCAGAACTGCAAGAGTATCATGGGTAGACAGTCAAAATCATCTTCATTCTGATAGTTTTAGCCTTATAGCCCTAGGAGCATAAGGAAGAGCAATACCCACAAGAGACTGCATTGAGCTGACCTGGCGAGAGGACAGGGCTTACTGAGCCAGTCAGACACAGCCGCCTCTACAAATACAGTCCTGGTGACATTTCTTAGAAAACGTAGGGTGTGTTTTGGTCGTGGTAGGGTGTGTGTGTGTGTGTGTGTGAAGTCTTAACCTGTTTGAAAAACTTGAGACAAACTGCTTATTTTCTTTCATGATGGGTAGCCTAAGGGAACACAAAGACTGTGGAACAATAAAATAGTCTGGAAGAAAACACATTCCAGTCATACTCACGAAAAACTGTAGTCTGATTCAGTCTTTGAGACAAAGGCTGAAAGCTCTGACTATTCTCCACAATGTTTAAAATTGCTTCTTCATTAATAAGTGCTTCCTCTTCTTTATCAGTATGCATTCTATTGGAGTCTTTAAAAGAAAAAAGAAAAAAAGAGAAAGCATAAAACTTCAGAGTCAGAGACATCAATACATTATGAAAGCAAGCCACTTTAGAAAGGATTTTAGTATCCAAGTATATTTCCATTATTTGCTGTGGCAATTTTTGAAAGGCTTACTCTAAAAATAATAAAAATAAAAGCAAAACTACTCTTTGGTTTTTCATAACTAACAATCACAACTTCCTTGGCTTCCTTCTGCTAATAGTATAAACAGCCAAATCATGACATAGATTTATGCCTAAACAATTAAGATATTAAAAAAACTCACCTTTGCTCATCTTTTTATCGTCATGCACTTCTACCGTATTAGCTGGTGTACACGGAAAGGCTTCAGGAGAAAGTACCTCAGAATGTAGTGTTAGCTCAGCAGAGAACTCCTCTGATCCATTACTGTAGTCCAATGATCCTGACAACGTTCTAGTTAATTGAAAAGCAAGTTTTAAATGCATATTTAAGGTTTGCATAGAATACTATATTTTATGACAAATGGCTAAACACTTACACAGAGAAGTCATTTTGCTTGAGAATTTCTTTAAGTCTCTTCTGAAAAAATTTTTCACTCTCTGTTGCTGGCACAAATCCACGGTCTTTAAAATTTGAAAAATATTTGTTATTCAGTTTTACTTTGACCTCTCAACACAGAGAGCAGCTAAAATTACTGATTTTATTAGGAAAAGGCTCAAAGTTGAAGTGCCTGCTAATTTTTAGTGCCAAATCTGAGGGCTGACTTTCCAAGTGTATTAAAAAACTTTAAAATACTTCACATACTCCCACTGATCTCATTTGCAACTGTGAGTATCAACAGCATTTACAAATCACGATGCAATTACACCAAGGAGAGCATACAAGAAAAATCCGTGAACAATTCTGAGAAGTCTGGCTTATGCAGCCTGACTAATATTACACAGAAACACAGGAAAAAAGTCAATCAGAACATAGTCTGCCTTAGCCAGGAACCTGCCTCTTTCCTTCTTGCAATCCTCTGTCTTAATTGCCAAATATCATTCATATTTTAAAAGAAATATGGCCTAGGTTCTGTGAAGAATAGCCTGTTCATTATGCAATTACGTTGCAGAGCACAGTCTTCCCTGTGTAATAAATTTTACATAAAAATACAGGGATTTGTCTATCCTATTAGAATTTTAATCTAATATCACCTTAGCTATAATTCTGCAGAAATTAAATGGGACGGCCCTTGTGCATAAACTACAATGGAAAGCTTCAAGATAAAAGAGATTTAGTTTTGTCAGTATTTAAATGTTTTCCATCACAAAGCATGCAACCTTAACTGCCATTATCATTCATTCTGTCTAGAATGTTTTGCAGATAGCTGAATCATGATGTTGTTAGGCAAGGTTACGCATCTTGCTCTCAAAATTGGCGAACAAATACTGGACCATCAGTAAGCCTGGAAGCGAAAAAACCAGTACATCTAAAAAACCCTCAATTTAAATTCTGTCCTCTTGCTTGCTTCTCATTCAAAGTTTTGGATTAAGAGCTGCACAATTTTTTTTTTTTTTACCTTGTGACTCAGGCGGCTTAATCTGAGAAGATTCACATTTCTGTCTCCGTCGCTGCTTTTCATCCTCCCATATAGCTTGCAAACCAGGGTTCCTGCCAATCTGGGCTGAAATATGCAATTATACATGAAGGGAAGTCTGCCAAAGTGACAAAGCATTCTCTCCCCAAATTGGATTCTGACACTCTTCTTCATCTCTTTGTCATTCTAGCCTGTTATTTTTTAATTGCCATTCCTGTCTCACTCTAGGATTTGGTATTATGTAAAAATTAAGGCGTAACTTCATTTGTTTTCTAGATCTCCTATTTGTAATCTAGATCTTTGGCTTTTTCTGGTCTTCCCATCAAGTATGTGTATATATGTATATACAGGTGTAAGTACATACATATGCATACATGCACACATCTGATGTTGGTATTTCCATTACAATTCTTCCTATAGGTCTGAAACCTTCTGTTATGCATTAAAAAATATCTCTTTATATTGCTCTATTTTTATAATCTCTATTCTTTCAGAGTTAATTAATTTTTTTAAACTTTATAAATCTGGAGAACAACAATTCACTAACAGTGAAATCTGGATTGTGATTTAACTAAGCTGAGCTTTAAAAGAAGAGTAAACTACGACATCATAGTTTCTGTTCTAAAACCATTTTACATGTAAAGTTATTAACACTTCACCTTCAATATCCAGTTGATTCAAAATGTCAGCAGCTACTGCATCCACCTCCAATTCACAGGTACTTTGTGGCTCAACACCTTTCAGCATTAAAGAGCTGTGACAACATAAATACCACAGGTTAATTTTATCAATACACTGAGTTTGAAACATGCATCATCATTGTTTTTTAACTGGACTAATATCAAAAATTTTTCAGTGGGAACAGGAGTGACTAACTGAATGCAGAATTATCAGTTCCCATCCTCACCTGCAAGTCCTTAAACTAATGATCATATTCAAATCTAATTAGATAAGAAATCTATATCTTCAACTTAAAGGGTTTAGATTTTTCTTTTGTGAGGAGAAGAGAAAGAGCTGGTAAATAACTCCAAGTACTAAAGCAATTGCAATAATGTTCTCCTCCTCAAATATAAGATGAAATGTTCTGTAGAACTCAGCCAATAGGAGCAGGTGTGTAGGCAGGATCATGCACCCACAAAACACAGTGGCAAGAATTTTTCTCTCATTCACAGCTCAGAGCAGAACACTTTAACGTTTACAACTATTTTTTCTGGTTTTTTTTCTTTATTTAGCCTGGTGAATAAGAAAGAGAGCATTAACAACCCAAACACATGCAGAACTAAGGATAACTGGCTTGATGAAAACTTAAAATACTAGAAACAGATTCAATGACTGATCACCTTCCTGCTGTGCCTTTTCAGATCTGCAAATATCAGTAACCTTTGACCTGTTGCTGTCAGTGAATAAATTTTAAGGAGCCCATGGAGGAAGCTAACAAACAGAAACCATCTCCCAGGTTTAAACCATCTCCCCTTTAAAATTTTTTAGGGCAACAACAAAAACCCACTCCAAACTCTTCAACCTTCTAGTAGGGCCTGTAGCAATAGGACATGGGGTAATGGTTTTAAACTGAAAGAGGGTAAATTTAGACTAGACATAAGGAAGACTTTTTTTTTACCATGAGGGTGATGAAACGCCGGAACACCCTGTCAAAAGAGGTGGGAGAAGTCCCATGTCTGGAAACATTCAATGCCAGGTTACAGGACTCTGAGCAACCTAATCTAGTTGAAGGTGTTTCTGTTCATTGCAGGGGGGCTGGACTAGATGACATTTAAAGGTCTCTTCGAACCCAAACTATTTTATGATTCTATGCATACTTTTAAAGACAATCCATAGCTATCACGTCCCTCTGCTCCTAGTCGCATCATCAGCTGAGAAACAAGTCCGTAATATGCTCAAAATGCATACTTTTCATGTCACACACTCCACATTCATCAAAGGATTCAGAGCTTTGCCTGCACAGTGGGCAACAGGAACTGCAGGCAAGCTGAAACTTGTATTTTGATCCCACAGTAAGAAACAATTGCAGGATCACTGGGAAACAAGACTGAGAGAAGAGGCTGCAAGAATTGTTAGCTCCCTTTACAAAATCAAAGCACTTCTGGGAACAAGCAAAAAGGGACCACAATACAGAATGGTCACTGATACCAGAAATGTGGTAAAGACCTGCCTTTGAGTTGTCTGGAGGATACAAAATCAAAGATCTGAGCTTCCCACTTTCACTAATTTTCTCTTTTAAAATACAATGAAGAAACCAAAAACTAATGGGGGTTGGGGAGAAAGCGAGAAAGAACAAAAGTTCTTGAAAAGTTTAGGAAAAAATGTGTTTTAGTGACCTATTTCTGAAGAGTTTTTTTGATGACTAAAACCATTAACCGAAGCATTTGCTTTTCCTCTGACAAAGACAGCTTTCTATTGTTTTCCCTTCATTTAGCTAGGACGTTTTGTAAAAAAAAAACCAAAAAACCCATGTCTTGGTTTTCCACATCCCCATCAAGAGTAAGGCCAGTGATTTGAGAAGTGATCAAGATCAAAGACAAAACTGGCCAAGGGCTTCCCAAGTAATCAGATTTCTTATTTACAAGAGACTCTAATATGGATTTCTCATATAAAAATAGCACTAAATTCAACATTGCTGAATTTAAAACAAACTGGTAGATGTTAATGTAACTTAAGTATTTTTCCGTAGTAATATTAATTTGAAGCATATTCTTTGTCTGCAATTCATTCAAACAATTTGAGCAACTAGAAGGAAAAGAGTTAGCTCATTTTGCCCAAGCTCTAAATCAAACAGATATGAGGAGTCTTTCTGTCAAAAACTACAGTGTTTCAATTTACACGGCATATTATTCAAACTAAAAACACTGAGCTAATAAAAGGCCTTTTCTGAAACAAACCTAGGATTTATCATCATAATTTTCATTAACACTTTCATGATGAAGGCAGGGCTGCCAGTCAAAACTGCACACTCCAAAGACTTATGTGGAATCTAATAAAGACACCTGACACACACAGTAAGTTCTTCATTAGACTTGAAAAGTGTCTTCCCAATACAACAGGTACATTAGCTTGGCATTTAACATCCTTGTCAAGGTGAGCTGCTAGACACTTGCACTAGTTGAAGCCATGGCAGTAGCACTACAAGCCTCTGCAACATTCAGGTAAGCCACAAAGGCCAAGAAGTAATTTGTTCCCACTTCAGGAAAAACCCTGAAGGACATATGAGAGTGGAGCAGCTTTAACTGGTCCTTCTCTAACAGTTTAATTTATGTTGATTAAAACAAAACCGTGAGGTGGCGAGGGAGGAGTAAAAAACTGTCCTGAACTACAGTTATTTAACGTGGTTACATGCTGCTTTGGGAACTGTTTCATCTGAGTATTGGCAATAGCTTGGTCAGCTGTTAGGTTTGGTGCTTTTGCTCACCTAAAACAAATGTGTGCAACATTTACACAAAGTAACCACATTTCCCATTCTCCCTATCAACACACGTTTCCTCAGCAGCTACAGTGCTATTTTTAGCAGGTGAGAAGACAGCATGAAGAAGTCAGAACATGTCTAGTCTCCCAGCTGTAGTTAGTTGAAAATATGGACTACTTCACGTCCTTAGCAGTTGTAATACCTTGGAAGATATTCAGAAGTGGCCTGTTTGACAGATTGCCTTACACAACAGACTAATCACATTGCATGCATCAGTTTTGCAAAGAAAAACAGTGGTTTAGGTAATGTCAAAACCATGATTTGAGAATATCTGTATTAGAACAAGGTTAGAAAAAATGACTCAGCAAGTCCCAGGCAAAGCTTTTCACAGCATCTATGTTTCATTTTGTAAGAAGGAACGTAGAGAGAACTGTTCACAAGATAAAACTTCTAATACAGATATATGAAAGACAGGGTTGAGTGAGGTGTTGTAGAAGCAACCCAGCTGCACGAGAACAGAAATTTACTCTCCGAAGAAGCAAGATAAATCAGGGTTGCACAACACTGAGTTGCCATGGCTAGGCTACTTGGGATACTCATACTAGTTAATTTTAAATTGTCTTTTAAACCTACACACCAGATGAAAAACTGCAATACAAATCCATTTTACTTTTGTATAAAAAGCTCCAAATACATTATTTTGAGAACAGAGAAAATGGTCCTTATTTTTGAAGAAAGTAATAGTTTGTTCACACTATCCACTGAGATAAAAACTATAGTTTAGGATTAAACTTGTACTCAAAGAAACTACCAGCGTTTGGTTTCTCAGACACTGAGGCAATGAATTAAAGCTACAGTCAACACATATTTTAAAAAGTGCCCACTACATACAGCTATGTAGATCAAAGCCCTCAAAACCCCTTAAGAATAATCAACAATGTCAGTATCTTAATTCACCAATATTAATAACAGCCTAAGGAAACATGCTCTGTAATGACCACATCTCAGGTATTTGTAATGTTAAACTGAGCAAAAGAGACAAAAACTAACTCCATGGAGAATCTGAAAGGTGTTACTCAACTGTGCTGATAAGTACTCTAAAATTTGACATAATAATTTTCCATACTCTGTTCATGGCAGAAAACATGTCCTTGTTTTCAGGATGTTCAAGTGACTTAAATAATGTGCACATTACATTAAAAAAATTAACTGGTGAAATAAAAACATGCACAGGCTGACAAGCGAGAAAAGCAATTATGACAGTCACAAACCTAGCAAAAATCTGCAATATTACATATCTGCTAGACTGTGCAAGTGTTATCTGTCAGATCTTTCCACTTCCATATAAACTAGTGTCTAATGGCAAATCTAGGATTTAAAAAAAGAAAGTGTTTCTCAAAAGCATTCTACCAATCATTCTGCTTTTAACACATCATGTCCAAGTGGCAGACTTGACTGGCAGATTACTCTTAAGTCTGATGTTTACCAGAAAGTTTTCTCAATGGAACTCATAGAGGTGTTTCATCATTTATTATCAGCTGCCTGAGTGGGATAACAAAATATGGCTCATGTCCAGAACTCCTGATGTCAAAAACTGTTGGATAGCACTACCAGGTTGAGGTGACTGCTGCCCATTTTAGGGTAGGCTTTGTAGGTTTCAGTACAGTAACACTGGCAAGTATTATACCTAAAAGCCTTACAACATATGGGATTCCTGGGAACTGGAGATTTTGGACATTTGTCTATTTGATAACAGAATCATTCTAGAATTACATTAAAAGAAGTGTCTCTGGCTTAATACAGTGCACTAATCAAAGCAGTGAGTAATTAATTTGGAGATTTGCCTGAAGCAAGACCGGACACAGCTGGGTTAAATGCTGTTCTTGGTAAGTGGCTGAGTAGCAAGGTGCTCTCTAACACAGAAGAGGGAGTTCAGTCACCAAGAAACTTTAACATAGTTCTCAAAGTTCAAAGAAACGTTTTTTGAAATGAGAAACCATCACTAGCATTTACTCATGCAAAATGCTGCTCATGTTACGTATGTGACTTTTAAATTTTGCAATTACCTTCCAGGTGTCCAGAATTGTATTTCAGCCAAGTGATATCCTGTGTTCCAAAGTCAAGAAATGCCCAATCACTGGCACTGCTTGGTTAAACAAGAGAACTTGTTAACTGCCACTTAAGAGCATGGACTTGGCAGATACATGTTCGACTACCTCTAAAATGTATTCTTAATGTACATGAAGGATAATGAGTCTGAACAGACATCCCAGTCACTATAAATACAAGACAGGCCTAGAAATTTTGTAGTCTCAACATTTGACTGTCTTCTCCCTTCTTGTTTTTTCTTGATAGAACAACCAATAACTTAAGCATGAAAGGTAGGGAAAGATTTATGAGATCTTCATATCTGATATAAAGGACAAGCAAAGAACTTCGAAGTTCAGTGATATTTAGAAGAAACTCCAAATGCTACTGAAAATAGCAGTCAAGTGGCGAAATCCAGTAAGTAAAAAAATTTTGCTAAACAATTCACAAAACAGTTAAATATCTCAATTTGAACTGGACAGAACTTTAAGAGGACTGGATAATAAAGTGAGGGGACTGTGCTGGTATTGCACATGAAACTAGAAATGAATACAGCTGTTGATACCGAAGTTAAGTAGTTGGGAATACAGAACATACTTTGTTAAGGAAGCAGAAATAAAGGAAGAAAGGCAGCTTTACAGCTACTGAGTAATGCTGTAGACTGCAAAAATTGGAACAGTTGAGTCACAATCATTTTAGGACACAATTACAAGGATTTTCTTGGATAGATATCTCATACTACCTGGGTCAGATTTACCCTCAGTAAGGTTGATCACGAAAATTATAGATCCATTAAACCAACCTAGAAGCCAACTTTCAGAATTTGAAAGGAAATTAAGGAGGAAGGCAATCTGAAAGCGGCACTGCAGTATGTTTGATTACAAGAGCACTGTTTTAAGTTGATGACTCTCATAAATAATCCAGGAGACATTTTAACAGGCAAATAATTTTGTGTAGATACAGAACAGAGTAAAATTAGGATGGAAAAGTTTAAGTTTGTTGCTTTGCTGTAGCATGTATGTCCTACAGCATGGGGAAGAGAGTCATGCTAGAACACCATTAATAAAAAAATTTATTTTCTAGACAAAAGAATGTTCAACACAGTATCAAATGGGAAACAATTTCAGTTGGAGAAACCATAAATGAGCTCCTAATTTATTAAAGCATTTTAAGAGCTAACTAAATGTGAAATTCCTCTTGGTTATATAAAAACGACAGAGAGTCGACACAAAATGTGTAGAACTGAATACAGACCAGTTTCTGTGACTGAGTTTACTTCACATCTCATTAATACTTTTGGCAGAAAATGCAGAAGCGTAGTAATGAAATATGCTGATAAGGCAAGCCAGTAGACATGCTAGATACATAACCAGATCACAGTATCAGAAAACAAAAGCAGGATAACTCAGAAGTAGAACAAGAGAAACAGAATGAAATTTTAAAATGGGATTGAAAGATCCTATAGGAATTTATAATGGACTCCAAACAGAAGATTCTCAATTGGAAAAAAGAAAGAAGAGAAACATCTTGTACTAATAAATCCTAAAATGCCAAAAAAACAAGCCAAATTGGCATCATCAATGAAACTGAAAAGTGTATCAGGAACTACCATTATCATGGCATACGGTGTAGACAGAAATTTGTGTAGTATATTATGTAGTATTCAGGCTCTACGTTCAAGAAATAAATTCCTGCTGGCAGAACTTCAGTGAACAAATGCCAGGGAAATGGACAGTCTTGGTATTTTCCCCATTACTGTTAACGTCCCACTTCTGGAACATTTGTGACTGCCAGAGAAGGACTGCAGTCAGGTGCTGCACCCCTGGCTGTATACATGGAAGCGTGGAAGGAGGAGGAAAGAAGATCTGTGGTTACAGCCATGAGGATGCATCCTTGGCTCCTGCTCTGCTGAGCTCATCCCTCTCTGGTTTTGACAGCCAGGAAGTACTACTTTGCTTTCTTTTTATCTGCATTCCCCAGATCTACGTAAAGTAACATCCAATAATCCTGGTATAACTTATGATCTAACCTTTAATGTTGAAGTAAGCTGGCTTGCAGAACCAAGCCAAATAAAAGTTGAAATTTACTGTGAATGAAATATGCAGCCAAAAAGGAGAAGAAACAGCCCAAGAACTACTGCACATAAAGTGACCAGAAGTCACATTGCAATACAATCAGCAGATGAACATTGCTGCAAAATCTCCTTAAAATAGTAATAGAAAACCAGATGTAATCAACACAAGCTCATGTTTCTGCACAATAGAAAAACCTGAAGTATGGTTTAAGGCACACAGTTTCTACTGGGGAAGCAAATTCTCCCAGCACATAACACTAGCATTAAGCGTGGCATATGAAGACCCTAATAAGCTCTTCAGAGAAGAATGACAGGAACCACCCAAAGACTGAGAAGACTGCTAGATGACAGGAGGACTTGCCAAACATTAGCAAATAGCTTAAAGAATGAACTTGCTGTAGATAAACTATACAAATCAAAGCAGCTTCAGATACTGTGAGTTTCTCTTCCCTCCCCAATTCGGGCCAAAAACCCCCCAAATTTCCAGAAATATTCCATTTTCTTATAGAAGTTAAACGATTACAAATTACAAACTGTAGAGTAGGAAGTGCCTAGGAAAAAGGAAAAGCATGGGAGACAGACATGAAAATTCTAAGCTGAGATTCTTATGTAGCTACCATTCGAACTGGACAAACTGAAATTCTCTAATAACACACTATTCATAGAATCAGAGAGTCATTAAGGTTGGAGAAGTCCTCTAATCATCAAGTCCAACTGTTAATCTAGCAGTATTAAACCATGTCCCTCAAGCACCACATTCACGTATTTTTTGAACACTTCCAGGAGATTCCACCACTTTCTGGGTAGCCTATTCCAGTGCCTGACCACCCTTTCAGTGAAGAAACTAATATTCAGTCTAAGCCTCCCCTGGCACAACTTCAGGCCATTTTATTTTGTCCTCCCACTCGTTACCCGGGAGAAAAGACTGACCCTCACCTGGCTACGCCCTCCTTTCAGGTGGTTGTAGAGAGTGATAAGGTCACCCCTGAGCCTCCTTTTGTCCAAACTAAACCCGCCCAGCTCCTGCAGCTGCTCCTCATAAGACTTGTGCTCCATTCACTGGCTTCATTGCCCTTCTCTGGACTTGCTCCAGCCCCCCAATGTCCTTCTTGTAGTGAGGGGCCCAGAACCAAACAGAGGGTTCGAGATGTGGCCTCACCAGTGAGGTCATGTTAGTTAAGGATGATTACAAAAACACAATCTGTGAACTGATGTGGAAATAGTCTCTGTAACTATTAAGCTTGCTTATCTCTTCATCAAAGTCATCATTCCAAAATTTTGCCCATTATCTCCCAGCTGGATTTTTATAACCATATACCACAAAGCGTCAGGAGACCAAAAGTATACAAAGAAACTAAATAACAATGATTTGTGTTACATTATCACCTTTTTTTTTTTTTTTTAACACATAAAACATAAAAGGGTCCTTTAAATGACAGACTGGAACTCTGTATTACATGCAAGCTGATGCATATAAGAAAATATGGCATACAACAGAAAAACCTGGGATGCTGACCTTGGTATTTCATCTTCTTCCCATTCAATGAAAGATACGTTGCTTGAATTTTCTGGCAAATGAGTTCTGTGACGTTTACTTCCACCTGATGTATCACCTAGGGAAAAAAGTAGAATGAGAAATTAATTCATTTATGTGGCATTATTTTTTCCAAATATCATTATATAACTGCATTTATTATTTAACACTACCAGTCCACCTGCTCCTAAAAAATAAATAGCGTTGCATTATATCACCTTCACCCATTAACTATGCTATCATACAAATGATCAAATTTTCTTTCTAACATGTAGACACATATAAAAATATATTTCCAACACACTGACATAATTAGAACTACATTTGTTGCATTCTAGTCATATCTTAACCTAAATTCAATCTTTTCCTATTTCTGAAAATTTCAAAATAAATCATCCAGACTCTGATGTAAACTTCAGAGTTTCCTGAGTCCATAGTTCAAATCCCAACTGAAATTAGAAACCAAAGAAAACACTAAATTCTACTTCACACTTTTCCTCTTTCTTATTCGTGAGCTGAAAGGGAATATACAATATATTCCAGATACAATGGTAGGAGCAGTAAGTGTAAACCTGCAATGAAGCCAGATGTTGTCTGACCTACAAATAAAGAAAACACTGTAAGTTTGCTCAGAGGTCTCTGTGTAAGGAAGTGTGCTCCAAAGTCATGCTGGTGAAGTTCTCTCTGAAGAATTCCTACCTCCCTTGAGGTCTCCACCTGAACCCTCAGTCTTCAGAGAAAGGAAATACAATACACACAGGATACGGCACAAGAAAGAAGGTGGCCCAGGAATGGAGTCGGAGGGAGGTAGAATGGGAGAAGACTTTGAAAATTACTCTGTCTCCCACTTCTATCTGAAAGACCAGCTTGAACCTTGATTTTTCTCAGCTATGCTGGTGTCATGCATTAGCAGTTTTCTGGTATTAAATTTACCTTTCAGCCATAGCAAACACTTCTGCATTTGTTAAAGATACACCAGCTAAACACCTCAATTGTCAGAGGTCTTCAGTAATTAAATATTTATTAGAACATGTATTTTTATTCTATAAATTTCGCAATAGTCTTGCCAATGCCACTACTTGGAATATTTGGTTTAGGGATACATCATGTAGCAAAAAGCCCTAAGTTACTACAGAAGCAACTGGCAGACACTGCCAAAAGAACCTTAGAATCTACAAACAGAAGCAAGCAGGCTTAATTCTGTATATTCCAGACCAAGCTTTCTGCACCCAGACTAGTTCCTGCAAACCCTACCCTTACATCAGACTCTTAAGTGTACTGACACGGCACAAAGACGTGACATTCAAGCGGGGTGAAAAGACACTCTCGTGCTTATGCAGAGCCAGCGCATATTTCAGTCACACCTGTGCTGTTACGGTCTGTGCACACTGATGCCTAAGCAGGTGATTCCAGAAAGACAACACAAAATATCTGATCCCATTTGCACAGACCCAGCTCAAATCTAGCACACCTTACTGTCTGTGCCTTGGGCAGCTAGTCCAGGAAGAAACACAGCCATGGTTTTACTGCGTGGCACATGAGCTAATTCTCCATATTAAAATGTAAGCTGACAATGCATGGAAACATCTCTTATTATTTTTCATCTGCAACTTGATTATCTTAAGTTGATGAAATGGGACTGAATAGTTGTATATTTTAAAGGAAAATACATCTCACAGCAGCTATGCAAGATTAATAGGCCAACTGATAAAATATATACTATTATTTTTTTAAATTTATATGCATTTCAAATACCACATCACAGCAGTTTCAGTGCATTATTCCCTTTCTTATTCCCTATGAACCTTGCTTTCATATACTTCTAAAAATTAAGGTTCAAATTCCTGTATCAGTTTGTTTCTTCAGTAAAGTTAATCATAGAGATAGGGATTTAAGGACACTCAGTATTCCCCTTTTCTTGATATAAAGATCTTTAAAGTAGCAATGATACATCAAGGTCTTTCAGAGTCATATTACAGAAGCAGATTCAGCTACTGAAAATAAAAGTTTTGCAATAGTTACAGCGGTATGTGGTGCATGAATGAATAGGCAGCCTTCTTCACAGCCCATAAAGACAAGGACTTGAGAAAATGAACTGCTGCACCTTCTGGATACAGGCTGATGAAGGCAGAATATTCCTGCTAATAGAAAATTTGTGTGCTGACCTCTCTCAGCCTTCAAAAAGGTCTACTTATCTCAGTGAGAAAAATACCACTATGAACAGGCCCCTGAGGCTGCTTGCTTACATTGACAAACAAACATATTAATTGCCAGACTCGTTTTTATATCATCATCAGCAAGGGAAGTAAGGTGTTTACTGCACATCTTTTGGCAAAGGCTTTTACTGCTGTCTAAGAAACAATGTTTGGCCTGGCCCGCGTGACACAGCTCCACTTGACTGAAAGGAATGCACACACATCCCACAACACAGATGCTGAGGAACAGGCAGGTAAAGGGTGTCATTTGCAAGCAGAGGCTGTGCCTCCTACACCGCTCCAACAGCCTGAGCTCAGAGAGGGTTGCTGTACAAGGACAGGCCTCTTGACAGCAGTGCCTCTGTAAGGCTGCACCAGGGACAAACCATTTCTCGCTCGGCTGCTGTGCCAGGAGCAGTAGACAGTGATCCTGTGCCTGGGGACTCCAACAGACTGAGGCAGGCTACTGATGCATGTGTGATGTGGAGCCATGCAAAACAGAATGAATCTTCCTAGGAGCACTGCAGCCAGAATCTGAACAAGCCAGACAAGGTAGTGGCATTTTTTTCCTTTTATTTTATTGGATTCTTCCCTGTAAGAATAGTTAAAAGTCCACTGGTCTCAGCCCATGCTCCTCTTTCACCCCCTTGTTCCCATTCAAGACTCAGGTCTCTCATCCTTAAATGATGAAGGAGAATATAAATAGCTTATGTTTTTCATCTATCATCTGAAGAGAGGAAAAAAAAAAAAAGCTATGGAAAAAGAATGGAAGCAACTATTTGATATTATCACATTGCATGTTTCCAGAAGGCTGATCTGAATATTTGGAAGATTAAAGGTACCTGACTATACTTCCTCAGGACCAAAAATTCCTGAAGATGCTCTGTCCTGGCTGAGCTTTTGCCTTCATACAGTACTGACACCAGCAAAAAGTGTGGCCTATTGTTGAGCATGAACTAATTCTTGTTAGAATTAGTTATAAAACTCCATGGGCTAATCTACTGCTGTCTGAATATATATGCATAAAAATAAGGAGGAAATTCAGCATGATTATTGCTTGGCATTTTTACAGAAAGATACTTCACCATTCCTTTCAACTTTTGCTTTACCTGTAGGAACAACTATGATTTAAGTAAACAATACTTATTTTATTAAACGTTAAGTACCAAAGGCATTATGCTTTTCCTACTGTTATCACTCCTTCATAATGAAGAATTTAGAAGAATTAGGGATGTTCTCACCAAACTTAATTTTTATGTCAGTGTGTACATCCAAAATGCCAAACTAATTTTTTAAAATAACTCCTTTACTCACACATTAATAATTCAAACTTTACCTTAAAGCAAATGACTTTAGCACAAACACAAGCATTTTAATTGAGAACAGTGATTGTCATCAGAGCAAAATCATTAGCCATAATTCTGTAAAGACACTACTGCAACAAAAAAAAAAAAGAAATTGAATTGGTATAAGAATCAAAACCATAAAAAAATACAGCAATAGTATTATTATGCTATCTTTCATGTCAATTTTTCAACTAAATATCAACAGTTTTTCATCTTCTAGAAAAGAGGTGTGGTCATCTTGTGAAATGGTCACAGCTGCACTGCTGACAGAACACATGTTTCTTGATATACAGCATCTCATTTCAGGAAGCAGGCTCTTCCTCAATCCTCATACAGAGGCATAAAAAGGAAAAAAAGCTACATATGGACTTTGTTTTGACACAGAAAGCAAACTTCAGGGAAACAACACAATAACCATTCAGCCAAACTACAGCAAAAGCCTGACAGCTAGTGACATCTTGTTCAAAATGGTAGTTTTTACCTTTGAAAGCAATTATTTGGTCTTAAGAAATAAACACCTTACTTTTTCTCCTTGCCTTTCTGAATTTGACAGCAGCCAGGTTTATTAAATTCATTCCATATAAATTGTAGTCTATAAAGAGTTGGAGGAGGTAGGGAATATGGGCTTCATGAGGCTGGTAAGATTTGTTCATTATGGCTCCACCTTGCAGAAGCTCACAAACTCTAAAAGGCAAATTAGGACATAAATAAAAAATTATTTCAGTACAACAATATTGATATTTGACTTCATCAAAATATAAAATACTTAGACATTATAAATTTTGCCTTAGTTGTATTTTTAACTTAAGAACTGTGTTTTTACAATAATAGATGAACAAAAATGATCTCTGTTAATAATGATACAATATTTGGGTGTTAGTTACAAAGGAGCCTTGAATCCTTCAGCTTAAAAAACATGAAACTCTCTGAAAAAAACCATCCCACAATATTCTATTCCTGCAAGTGATCCAAAAGCCACTACGGGCCATGGAAATCTTTCAACAGAACAACTGTGGCAGCTGTATGCCTACACACCAGTAATAAGTTTGAAAGTCTACCTAGTTCTCCTTGACATATATATGATACATATTATGTCCTCCATGGCTTTAAAGCTACATATTGCATACTCAGAAGCAGTATTTTAAAACTCTGTAGAAGGAAAAATCCTCTCTTTTAAACAGATGCACATTAAAAAATAACTGCAAGTATTTGGATAATTATAAAGTGGTACAATACGTTTATCTCAAATTAACATACATCTATACAACAAAGAAAAGCACTAAGCATTTCTAAATGCAACAAACTGGGAATAAAAATAAAGTTTTATACAGAAAAAAGAAGGAATAATTTAAGTGTCAGTCTTTATTTGGATAGGAGCAAACATGAGAGACTCCAAATTTTGAAACAACTGTCATGTCATACATTAAGGCAGAAATTTAAATCATGCAGAATTTCACTCGCCTAGAAGAAAGATCAGATAATCCTGTCTTATGATCACGTATTAAACCTTTTTTAAAAAGTTACAATATGTAATAGCACACACTCAAGGGATTTCAGTTTATGCTTGGGAAATAATTCCTTCTTATTTATTCCTGAATTTACTACAACTACGTTGACAGTAAGATTGAAATCAACAGCACTTTCATGTAACAGAACACTACTCCATTGAGAAATACAGAACCTGTCTAATAACAAAAGCTATTCAGTTTTCCAAGTAAATCTTACATTTAGTAATTGTTTCTGGAATTAAAACCTACCAAATTTTACTTCATAATAGATGAAATGAAGCCATATGAAAGACAGCTACATTGTTTTCCTTAAGAGTTACAGGAAAAGCAGTCTGATGCAAATTTGTTTAAGTGTTCAAGAATTACAATAAACACAAAACAACTAAAGGCAAGGATGTTTTGGTATTGCTTTCCCAACATGCTACTGCTTTAAAAGATTATTGGTGTGTTTAAAATTAGCAATTCTTAAAGTGTTTTGAAAACTGTGGGACAGTAATTTTGGAGCTTTTATTTTGTTAAGTTATTGGTGAACCTTGCTTCAAATCTGACTTTTTAATTGCAGATACAAGGAAATCACACAGAACTTTGTATTTCCACATCCTTACCTTTTTACCATTGCAGGATTGTAAAGATAAATCTTCATAAACTGTCCCTCCTTTTCATGGTAACCATAAAAAGGCCTGGAGAGAAAGAAATAAGAGCAAGAAGCTAGCCAGTTATGCTGTGGCATTTATTCAATGACATTTTACTATAAAGAGAATTAAATAAGCATGTCTATCTACCCAGGTAAAGATGAACAAGTATTTCATTCAGGTCCTCCCCATTAGCCTCTTATGCAAACAAACAAAATACCTGAAACACTCTCTTATGCTGCTTTGAGGCAATGAGCAGCTGACTTTCAGTAATGACTCTTCTGAAGTTCTAAGGCAAGAGACGTGAAAAAGAGGCAGGTTCTTCTAATTTCTACCTCACTGTCCTTTTCTCACTGATTCAAGCAAAGATTGTCATCAACAGTTTACTCTGCCCAGTTTTCACTATGAGAGGAACAGCTATACTGTAATTTACATAGTTCTCACAAAAAGAACAACATCAAGAAATTTGGTACCTTCTTTGTTACTGCAAAAACATCAGAAAGTACTGATTGAAAATAAAAACAAGTTATTGCAGTCACTTTACTCACAATATCTAGAAGCTACCAAAACTGGCTGGGAACAGAAATATGATCTTCCTACACTTAACAATTAGAAAGAATATATTTCAGAAATGTGTGAAAAAAGCAAATAAAACATAGTGCTGCACAACACTGAAAATTAGCATTTACATTGTTCTGAAGATGAAAAATTGAATACATATATCCAGACTACCTGTGTTCCTCCAGGATATTTTCCTATTATTCATTATGATTTGACTTATCTTTCAGCCCTTGGTTATGCAAGTTAAATAAAAATTAACTAACAGAATCCTTAAAATGTTCATTCATTCATGTTAACATTCAATAATAGCATATAGTTCAGCAGCAATAGAAAGCTACACCAAATAAAACACAACGGTCATCTTGATAGATTAGTAAATGTATGTTTAAAAGCCTCCACTTCCTGGCCTGTGCTGCTGGAAGAATCAGACAGATAAACATGACCTGACAGTCTCCACAGTGGCCATTTTAAATCGGAAAAAAAAAAAAAAAAAAAAAGACCACCTAGAATCAGGCTCCTGCAAGACATGCCTGGTCTCAGGGAACCTAGAATAATCCAGAGAGGTAGAAAATGCTGCATGGAAAGTACTGCTCTAACAGCAGAGACAGAAAAAGAAGAACAGATTTTGCAAAATTATATCCACTAGGATACAATTTAGGAAAAAATGGTTGTGTCAAGAAGGTCTTTTGAGAAAGCCTTTAACTATGTTAAAGTCAAAGCAAGTGAGAAGAGTTATTTATAAGTTGTACAGCCCTGTATGAAGACATACATGGGTGGGGAACGAAAAAGGATTAGCACTGCAATCACCCAAGTCCAAAGTGCTTCTATGTAGTACAACTGCAAAAACCATTTCAAAACAGACAACCAAAATTCCTGACAGGTCATACTTACATTCCAGATACTAATGATATTTTGAAAACATGTTGAACAGTAGAAGATGGATTGCCTAAAGCCACATTGAGTGCTCTGTCAATGCTGAACGCCACTTGACGAAGGTAGCATTCTGGATGCTGTCCAAAACCATCATATGGTACGTAGAGGTAAGGAAAGATACCATGTAAGTGGAGACAAGTCTTCTGACCTAAAAAAAAAAAGGTAAACATTTATTTTCTAATGACTGCTTTTTCTTCTTCTAAGTAGTTGCTACATCTGAATTTTTTCATATTATTTTCAGGTTCTGCAGACAGGATAAATTTATGACACAAGTGCAGGTGTGTTTCAAACAAAAGGTACTAATGTAGAGCAGTTCTCACACCTTGATTCATTGACAAAACCAATACAGAACAGATGTGGTTATGTGACATACACAATTACACCTGTGTAACAACAGAATTCACTGCTAATTATTTTCTTTACAGTAATAACACAACATCTCTCTAAGGTTAACTTTGCATACTGAGTAAGTGTTGGATGCTTAACAGTTTCTCAGCCTTTGTGAAAATTTTTCAGTATCAATCACACAACCTCTCAGAAATTAAAAAGAACATCCAGAGCACCTATGAGGCCATTCAATACTCTAGTTATTAAGGCATAAGTTGGGATGTGGAAAAAAAACCCCAGGTGATTTTCAACTTTTAAAATCTGTGGATCCCTGAGAGATTTTTACTGTATATGCAAATCTCTAGACTTCTAACAATACGCTTACTTCTCAGCATTAGCTTCCGTGAGTCTGCAATAAGAGCAGAGTGAAAAGACCATGAAAACCTTTGTGCTAGACCACAGTCTGAGCTTCTCATTCAGACAAGGCAGTACAGTGATATGGACTGGGACCTTCCAAACCCACCACATTTTTGGGGGGACTAGTCTCAACTACAATGCATGTTATCTGTTCTTTTCTCACCACAATACAACAAAGTATGCATTCACTGGTATTCATTTGCCACCTTTTCAGTCCCCAAAATCATTCATGACTTCTCACTACCAATGAAAAGCTTTCACAGAAAAATACTGTAAGCATGTGTTGCTGATTAGCAACCACCACCACAATGACAGGCAGCACATATCCCTCTGCATTTTGCTTGGATGAACTCCCTGCATGAGGACAGCAGAACTGGCTGTGCTTTCATCACCCAGGAGATGAACGTTACAAAGAGGGAGCACAACTTCACTGGTCCACAAGACCAATGAAAAGACTTCCAGAAGTCCACTCTTTCAAACTGAGGTTATTTCTCAGCAGCCTGCCTGAAGTATTTACACTCAATCATATACCAGTGGCCACCCAGTGAAGACAGCTTAAGTCCATTAAAGCGCAGCAAGAACAAGACCTTCAGGCTGAGGACTGCCCGCAAATCTTTTACGCCTGTGAAAAGCACGCCCAAAAATCCCAGTAACAGCATAGCTTTTTTTTGCCTCTTTTTAAAAACTGGGGTCAGATGCATTGTTCTTCAAATTACATTTAGAAGTAAAATAATTGCTCAAAAAAATGGTACTACAAGTCCATTTTCCAAGGTGAATTTTATTCTTCTTGCAAGTCAACTCCATCAAGTCTCCTCATCAATGCTGAAATACAATCTATATATACACTCATTGAAGTCATCATCCATGATTCTGCCCATGTCTTTAAAATATTTCAGGAGAATAAAATTCTTATTTCTGTATCATGTTTTTCAAATAACAGTATACTAAGAGAAAGGGGAAACCAAAGAAACTAAGAATTACAGGTTTGTTTGGGGTTTTTTTTTATTGGCAAAATAAAGGACAGTAACAGCTTTATACGGCAGGAAACCTCTTCACCTCTAAGCTGGAAAAAGTAATATATTAGTAGCATGTGACTGAGAGAGGACTGATTCGTGCAGTGGTAGCAAACCGTTTATTTTCTGTACCAAGTCACCAACAAACCTGAGTGTATACTGATGGTTGCACTTAAGATTGATTTTGAAATAAAGGAGTCCCCCATCCAAATATAATTAACAGAAAATTAATAGTTGTTTAAAGTTCTACACTTTCTCTATTCAGGTTTGGTTGGTTGGTTTTGGGAAAGGGTTGAGTTTGGGGTTTGTTTATTATTTTTGCTGCTAAGTTGGAAAGGGTAGGTTGTTGTTGGTTTTTTTAAATGTATCCCAGGATCATGTTCAGGGGGAAATTCAAACTAGTTCATAAAATAATTTGTCTGAATGCCCACTGCAGCTTAAAAAAACACGTGGACAAACCAACTCACTGCAAACTATATTTCATATTGGAATACAGACTGAATTTCTATATATACAAATATACATGTCTATCCCCCACGAATTTTATAAATTCAGGTGTTTGCTTCCTAGAGCTTGTCACTGAGAATCAGTTTGGCACTTACACTTTTTATTTGCACTACTAGCTATGAACTCCTTTCAAAAGCATGACTTTTTTCATATTTAAAAAAAATACCTTTCCTTTAATAGTTGTCCAAGTACTCTGAGTTATAGTTAATTTATGTCCCCTTAGAACGCAAAATTGCAAAGCACCAGAATAAACAGAACAGTGACACAGTCTAAACTTACTGTACTTAAATTCAGGTTCCTTTCAAGTTAAGCAGCTATTTAACAGTTCTTGCTGAACTGAAAATGTAATTTTATTGTTGAATAAAAAAGAGAACACATACAAAGAAAGTTTCCTTCTATTTTCTTCTGTTCCCTTCTCCTGTACTCCCCTTTATGTGCAAAAAACCCCATTAAAAACACCGTGGCTTTCAATTGAGCAGAGTCAAATTACCACTTAATTCCAGGGAAATCTTACAGAACACACACTCTGAGCTGCTCTTCATTTTTGATTCTGCCAAGAAAGCAAACAAGTTACTGCTGATCTAAGACTCCTATTAGGCTAGCACCTGTCAAGTTACATGGGTTTACACAGCTACTTACTTTGATCCTTGATAGTATTGATTAATTTATTGTGATATTTGATTATACTGCTATTTTTACTTAAAATCAACATTATTACAAATCTGACCCTGCTACTGTTAAGAACAGTCATTTATTTCCATAATTTAGGTAAAATCATCAAAGTGCACCAAATATCATGGTATTGAGTTTGAAGCCCAGACTCCAGTAAAAGCAACCATGGTTTGCACTAAGCTATTACAAATTCTAGTGGATTCTTTCCAATAGAGCCACAAGGAGAAAAAAGATCTACCCACTGAGGATTTCAGGCTACACAGACCTGCCAATTTACATAAATTAAAAACTTGGCTTGGGAAAAGGTTAATGAGTTTTATGGTTTAAATACGTTAATCTTATGTTCCTGTTTCTTTTTGGAGATACAGAGAAACAAATTTGTACCACTAGAACAGCACTGACTGGTACAGCACCCACTTACAGTGACCAGATGATGTTATTTTTATATCTATTCATCACTTTCTTCACATCTCTAGAATCAATGGAAGGGGTGCTCAAAAGCAGATTCTGCATATGACTGCTCTCCTCAGAATTTCTGGATAAAAATTGGCCACTGATGGGACAGGCCACTGAAATGTTTCATTCTGTGGCCTCTTCATGGACCTAAAAGAATGAGGTCTGCACTGACTGACTTATCTGCAGATCAAGCATCCCAGTATGACTCAAGGAGACCGGTAAGTAAATGTACAGACACCTACAAGTAAAGCTGAGGCTTAATCATGAGTCCTTGCAAGGCACTGAATGAAGTGGTATATGAAAGAACACAAAAATCGCTGCCATAACATAGAAAAAAGGAGTACACAAAACCTTGAGATATTATGAGACACTCAACTAGCAAACTGGCTATTTTCTCTGCAAAGAAGACACTGCCAACTAAATGTCAATACAGATGAACAGCCATAATAATAATGAATCAATACTTCAAAAATAATATAAATGCAATATTTTCATACAATACAGAAAGAAAGCCCACCTGCCAAACCCATACTTGTAAAAGCAAGTGGCATAAATGTTACTGAAGTATTAAAATACTTTTTGAATACTTGAAACCCATGAGAGAGAGATTAAGAAATCTGTTACTTTTTCTGGAAGATGGTTGCCATACACATTACTAGTAGGAGCACATACCAAGCATAATCCCTGAGTTACTCTACAATTTTTACGATTACAAGAAACATCTGCAGCAACCCTAAGATAGAAAACTTCAATATTATCAGAAGAGAACTGAAACCAGTATGATAATGCAATGCAAAGATGCTCAATAACTACTTAGCAAGATACAAGAACTGATGTCTTCTGACCACCAGAACGCTCAGCCATGCAGGATGATCTGGTAGGGAAAAAACTGAGATGCAATCTACACAGAATGGCTGAAGTTGGAAGGGACCTCTGAAAGTCATCTTGTCCAGCCCCTTGCCCAAGCTTATGAACACCTAATTTCACAGTACAACAAGTTAGAGAACTTGAGGATTATTATTCAAGTGTCCTCAGAGAAGTGCTTTTTCATGATTTACCAACACTGACTTTTATTTAAACTTCTAAAAACTTTCCACCGAGATCAAATCGGACAAATTTCTGTACAAAAGAAAAATGTGAAAATTACAAATAAGGGAACTTATTTTATTGCCCAGTTCAGGAATCAAGTTTGTAAACAAGATAGACAAGGAGCACATGAACATCTGTGTATATATTCCAAGAGAAAATAGAAGCCCATCTGTTCTAGATGGAATTCCACACATACATGACTACCCGCTGGCTCATATTCCATCAAGGGGAGAGCTTCTGCAGATACTGTCTCCATTTATTTCCTCCAGAAGACTTACAATCTCATAGGAGAACTGTCTGAACAAAGCATGTAGATTATCACAGAAGGCAATCAGGTTGGCCAAGCATGATTTACCTTGAGTGAATCCATTCTGACTACTCTAATTTCCGATAATGAATGAGAACATGTTCTACAGCTGTGATACAGTTCAACTAACTTTTCATAAATGATACTCAAAGCTGTGTAGCTCCTGTCCTGTTATTCTTAATTTAGGAACTGACTACAGAACCCTCACAAACTGAACTCAATACTGGAAACATTCTGAATAGATGTTTCTTTAGTATTTAGAAAACAGAAACTAAATCTAGATAAATATGACTTCAGAAAACAGTTCAATGTTGGTCTACATGCAGACATATTTTGCTGTGGTATTTCTGCTACAGAACAAGCTGATCCCATTATAAGAAGCTAAGCAAAGCCATGGGGAACAATGGTGCGGGAGTAAAATGGAGACTACAGCAGCATTTAAAAGCATGGCAAAACCCTGAGATTTTAGGAAATTCGGGCTGGGAATTAATAGATGCAGAAGATGGAAGACTTATGGCTTTTTATACACTTGCGATCTATTAGAAGCACTTTAGGTATAGTTTTGTAAAGTGGAAGAACTAATTAAGCATGGACAAGTATTAGAAGAAGAATGCTCACTAACACATCAAGTGTCACTACAGGACGCAGAAAAAACCAGACAATCATAAGGGATTTCTTTCCTTTAACAGCAATAGCAAAGCAAAATTATTAGAAATCAAAAGACATGACACTACCATCTTAAAAAGAAAATTGGTATTTTCAACTAACTGTTAAACCACTTACATTCAAAAACACTTGAAAAATGAACTGTGAATAGTGACGCCTAACAGAGAATTAGAAAACTAACAATCCTGTTGTAAAAACAATTCTAAAACTGAAAATTTGTAAGTGGAACAATATTAGAATTCAATTTCAAAGTAATTTCTTCATGCAGTAAAAGTTTCTGTGTCAAAGGCAATCTCACCCTTTCTCCAGGAACAGGCTTCAGAGAGCAACGTCAAGTTGTAACAGGAGTTTTTAGTCCACCCTGCTTGGTAGGTCCAACATAGGCATCTTGCGCACAGTTTAGATGGTGCTTTAAGTCTAAGCTACGCTGCTCACTGGGGTGGGCTTGTCAAGCCTGTATCACTGAATACCATCAGAACTGAGCTACTGAAAAGGGACAGGACTCCATTACTTTCTAGTGCTGACCCAGCCTGTGAAACTACAGCCATCATTCCTTCCTCTGACACAAAGCAATCGAATAACATACACGGACTGGTCAAGTAAGGTAATGCTTTGATGAAGACAAATCCCTTTCCTAACAAAACTCGGGAAGATCTTTCCCCCTTAAAACTCTTGCTAAGTCATTCAGAAATGTAAGAGTCCATGCTTTTAATCTCAAAGAGTTCTTCAGTAGTATATTACATTAATGTAACTCCTTCAGTGATTACATGAAACTTCCAATCCTCTCCCAGAGTCATGAAAACAAGTCAGCTTTTTCACAAGGACTGAGAAGAAAGGGAGAACTACACACACTGCAATCTTGGATATTAAAGAATATTGGATGTCAGAGAAACAAGAATAATGAAATTAGGCCTCGCAGCAGCAAGATATCCTCAAAACATAATTGAGAACAGAGCACAAAGACCTTATTTCACATATTAGATATCTGTGTCAAGGTTTTCAGTTTTTCCCTAGGATGTGAGAAAACACTTATTTCAGTAACACCTGTAAATGGGACCAAAATTTTTTTTTTCTTACATTTGTTGGAATCCAAATGGAATGCTTGGTTATTTATAATTCTTTAGTCAGCAACTGTTCCTTGCAACATGTAGTACCTTTACTCTTACAAAAAAAAAAAAAAAAACAAACAAAAAAACCACTAGGAAAATGAGGCCTTTGACTCATTGCAATTAGATTGTTCCTCAGCCTTGATGCAGGGATCCTTAGTGAAGGAGAAGAGCTGGGGTTTCTGTCTGTAATTCAATATTACAAACCTCTGTATAACTAGATGCGTATTGGTGTGATACCCTGAGCTATGGGGGGAAACAAAGACCAGAGAAAAGCAGATCTCTGGGCAGCATGGAGATTCAAACAAGAAGTCCACGAGCTTCCTTGAATTTGGTATCTTCCAAAGGACAAATTCCTCTCAAGTTTAGGTAACACCAAATAAAATTACATTTGAAACACTGGTTTTTACTGACATCTCCAACTGATATCCATACAATTAATTTGCTCACTGATAGCTTTTTACATCAAACCTAAGTTGTCTTAATCATTTGAAATATCAGGCCTAAGAGACCACGTGGTTCACCAAGTCTTGTCTTCTCCAGTCTAGCAAGCAATGTAATAGTCGCACAAAATGAAGACTATTAGATACTTTGAACCATGAAGCATCCAAAGAAGAAATAACCTTTGAGACCTCTCAGGCTAGAATTTACCTTGGGAATTACTGCTGATGGCAAGTATCAATTGTAAGTTCGAAAAGCAAGGTTACTATCTTTGTCTTACTGAGAATTTTTAACGTATATTTTTTTAGACTAATATGTAAGAGAGGCATTGATTTTTTTTTTTACACATAAACAATGAGCAAACCCCAAGAAAAAGCATAAAAGTAGAAACAGTTTATTTAATACATCAACTCAGTGAAGATATTCTGATCATCTCCATAAAAATACCTCCTCCTGACTGGAATTGATTAGGATGGATCTTTTTTGAATTCCTGCTGTGACATTAGAAAACAATCTCAGAAGCACTACTGATAAGCCTAACCATTTATAGGATGCAAAGGTACCTCATCAGAAAGGAACATCTATTTCCTACTGTTTTCACCAAGCAAAAATAACTGAAATATAACTGAAGAAATTTACTGTTATGCAGTCCAACCAAAACCAGGAAAGTCCAGAGATGCAGAAGATAATTTAAAAGAACAAATCTCCAGAAATAATGGAGACCAAAGAAGGTAAGCATCTCAAAAAGCAAATATAAGCTATGTACAAACCATCTTCAAGCTGATGACTGTGAGTTACAGAAATAGCCATAGTATTTTCTTCTTTTCTTAAGACACACAAGATGAGGTCAGGTATTCGCTTATTAAGCACCCATCTATAAAATGAACCACATACAAAGTATTATTCTTGCTTCCTCTATTGACAGATTACTCATATAAGCAGCTGGACAATATCAGCAACTATTTCTAGAATGAGTGTCAAAAATCACTACGAAGCCAGCTAAAATGAACTAAAACACACAAAGGAGGCAAATGCAGCTGGCCCCAGCTACAAATTCTAGTGATCATACCAGGCTCTTGGCACTCACAGGCTGGTAGCACAGTCCAAGCTGCTATTCCAGTAAGAAACACAACCACATGAAAGCAACACGGGCAGACTATGCTAGACCACACTGACCAAAGCACAGCTGAATAGAAAAGAGTGTATTTACTAGTCCCAGGTAAACTGATGAGGTGTACTTCACCACATCCTGTAAGAGATGAAACAACAAGTCAGTGGTGAAAAGAGGGAGCAGAGTAGTCACACAGCCTTTGGTTTCCATTTCCCTCAATGACTGTTCATTAAACACTGACACGGCCACACAAGTTCTGGCAGCTGTCTTACTAGTCTTTCTTGGAGCAAGTAACAGAAGTCACATGTAAATGGTGAATGCTGCACAGCTAGATATTCAAAGGAAAAGTCTTTGTGGTTGGTAACTGAACTTTCACTTCTGCATGAGGCTCATCTGCCTGTTTAAATACTGTGATGTGTATGCACTGCTCCAGCCACAACTCATCTCTTTTTCCTGGGTCAGACAAAATCAACTGAAACATTTTTGTTCAATAGGTATTTTCCTGTCAGCGACTGAGCTAGTTAGAGAAAAAGCACCATAAATTATTGCCAAAAATTATTTGTTACTCTGAACTGCAGGCAAAAAAACCCCTGGCCTCGTGGTAAGGTTAACAGTGTTTTCATCAGTATTATCTTTCATAGACACTTTTCAGAAATGTTGACTATAAATTCCTGAACAACACCAAGCTTTTGTAATACCCCCAAAATTACACACTGTAGAGTATAGACACTCTCGTGAGTCAGATTAGTTTATGTTAACAAGCAAATGACATCACATTCTGTTTGTTTTCTCTTCTTCTATTCTTCAAACAGCACTAAATAATTCTATAAATATTTCTTGAAATTTTTGGTTTTGTATTTGTATTAAGATCTCTCACTTGCAGGTAACTGTCATTTCAGCCTGTTCCTCAAGCTGATGAAAGCTGGAGGATGTGCTCCACAAATACAAGCACTGCTCGTAGGCTACCAATATGCAAATTTGCAACACTTGGTACTCCTTATCACACATTTCATTAAAGAAATTCTTAATATCTTTTGTATGTTCTAGGCTTATAATTTTCGGACAAGCAGCAACTTACTAGGAAGTACTTCCTTACTACAGACACCTTCCAAATTTCTGTGTAAGCTTTGAAATGACTACATGGTGTTTGACAGTAATAGTAGGGGACAGATTCTCACGACCCAGGAAATAATATCTTACTAAACTCAGTGTTCCAGGTTTATGTGGCACGTGGTTGGCAGAGGAAAGGTTGCTGTGGGAAGAAGCCAGAGGCTGCCCCGTGTGGGACACAGCCAGATCCAACAGACACACTGCAGAGCACAGCTGAGTCCCTCAGCCAAGCCGGGGACACTTCTGGGAAAACATGTTTAAGAAAGGGAACACCAAAGTCAGAGGAAAGTGGAGGAGGAACATCTCCATGGAACAGCAGATATCCCCTGCAGCCCACGGAGGATGCCACAGTGGAGCACAAGGATATTCCTGAAGGAACTGAAGCCCGTGGAGAGTCCACATCAGAGCAGAGAAAAGATGTGATGAGGAAGAAGGCAGAGAGACACCATTATGTGCTGGCTGCAACCCCCCTGCCATTCTCCATGTGAGCTTGCATGGCAGGCTAGGGTATGTGACAAATAGAGCTGAGCCTGGGGGAAGGGGGAGGAAAGGTGTGCTGTTTTGAGTTTCTCACTATCTGAATCAATTTCAGTTGGCAATAAATCAGCTATTTTTTCCCAAAAAGAGTTCATTTTGCCTGCAATGGTAATTGGTAAGCAATTTCCCTGTTATCTCAACCTATTGTTTGAGTGTTTCTGTTTTTCCTATTTCACCCCCCTGCACTACCAGACTGGAGGTAGTGGGTTGAACAAGCAAGCAGCAGGGTGGAAATTTTGATGTTGGCCAAGGCTGGCTCAGCACAGACCACGTAACAGAAATGATCCTCTGGATGTCAACCTCTAAAACATACTAACTATGTCAGACAGTAAATGTAACAAAGTAAAGCAAGTCTTAGTGCTGGTAGACTCCTACCTACTACCGTATGATCTCCAACTGCACCAGGAAACTTCAGAGGGTGCTACAGCTGCAGGTCTCTGCTTTAAACCTTTACTCAGAATAGAAGTTTCAGCCTACCTGATTTAACTTAACAATATACAGCCTCAGTCACCAAAGTAACAAAACCTTTCAATGCAACATTAATATATTTAACCACAAGCTTGCCTAAAATAAAGTAGTCCCATTACCATAGCTTACATTAAATGAGGTAATGGTATAAACACTGTCCGTTTGTTGTGTTAATATATAATTAAACAATGTGGGAGACAGTATTATCCTTTACAACTACTTAAAACATATTAGTGAAAGATACGCCTGTTCATGAGTCTTCCAAAAAAGGTTCTGCATGAAGGTGCAGAACATTCAAGACATTTCCATGTGGGGGAGAAAAACTACAGCAAGCAGACAGAACGATAAAATGCTCTAATCCATGCAAGCTTTTTAAATTGAGATTGCACATACCTCAAATCCTTATCCAAAGTTTTTCCTAAAGATCCTCATGACAGGATCTTTTAAGCAGCTACACAAGGGAAACAATTTTCATCTGATAACAGCAGCATTTGGTGTGCCATGAATGCATCCTCAGCCAAACTCAATTCTATAACACAGTTAGAGAAGGAGCAGCTCCATACATGACTTAGAGAAACCATATTCTTGAAAACTGGTGGTTTGAATCCTGATTTATCTAACAGAATTGTAAATCCTGAGCAATTCTATAGTTTGTATCACACACACACACAAAAATCTTACCATCCCGTTTTCCTTCATATAATTTTTAACCTTCACTCCAACTTAGCAGTTGTTCAATAATTATAGTCAATAGTTACTCAGGATTAACTTGAGAGGTTACAGTGCAAGTGCAAAACCAACAGTTTTAAACAGTGGAAACAACAGCAGCATTAGAAAAAAATCAGATTACAGCATTTTTCAGTATTTTTAAAAATTGTTTTCCTTCACACTGAAGAGCACAGTATATGGAAATCACACTACAGTAATGTTTTATTTTGCTTCTCAATACATTAGATAGCCTCCTTGCTTTTCAAAAGACATGGGAGGGTAAGAAAAAAAGTCCTTAAAACCAGAAGTAAATGAAACTAGCTCTTTTTAGACTTTATCTATGGTATTTCAAAAGAATCTATATTTTAGCTTTTTGCCTTCTACTGCAAATATAGTCCTCAGGTGTCTGCCACACCCTCAGCTGTGGGTACTAACAAGCAGGATCTTTACTGACTCATTTCAAGGTGAACAAAGAGCATCCACTAAAGCATGACTGAAGTCAATAGATGCTAAATTCAGGCACAGCATCTGTTATTCTTTAAATGTGATCTTTTTATGCCTTTCTTCTTTTATATTTTACAAAATACATAAATGAATGCTCTTTCAGTAATACAGCTGGTGTTACTATTTTATTCTACACATTTTGCTATACTATTAAGTATCTTATTTCCTATTTTAGGTTTTTTTGTGACACACTACTTTCCTTCCTCACCCTGAATTAGGCATCCATACCCCTCTTTTCATCTTCTGTAAAGTCTAATGTCTTTTGGCAGCACTTGAAGGGTTTCATGGCTATTTGCCTGCCCTAGGCTTTTGTTTCTGCAAAGAATGCCCGGACTTTGTAGTATTCTTATCTTAGGCTTGTTACTGTCATTAATTGAGAACATACACACTGTTCCACTTCTTCACTGATTAGAACTACAAAATCTTTTTCTGTTTCAGTGCTACAGCAAAAAAAATTAAACATCCGAGCACTTTACAGAGAGTAAAGACTGCTTGCCTTGTACAGATCATTTCATGTGGTTGTTTTGTATTTACTCAGCAGCCTTCAGAGTGGCTGTAAAGACTGTGTAGACTGGATACTTCACTCGCCAAGGCAATGTATTTATAGCAATGTCTGCATTCTTTAAGAAACATTTTGAAGTATCTGTCGCAGATGCAGCACCATCCAGTCCAAATATTCCTATTTTCCAAGGTCATCTCACTGGCTATTATATTTTAAATTGCTGAAATTCTGTGTACAGCACAACTAACTAGTGACTACCTTTCTGAAAACACTGAAAACAAAGGGTCTCCCTCAAAAAACCAGCTAGCAATCTAGTTTCACATTTTAAGCCAATGTTACAAATGTGCTGAAGGACTACTTAATACCAGTCTCTCCATTGCTCTGTTCAGATCTGAATTCTCTCTTATCACCATTTATCCCTTTCCCCAAATCTATGATAGCAACATCACAGAATCACAGAATTAATTAGGTTGGAAAAGACCTCCCAGATCAAGTCCAACCTATGACCAAACACCACTGTGTCAACTAAACCATGCCACTAAGTGCCACATCCAGTCTTTCCTTAAACACCTCCAGGGATGGTGACTCCACCACCGCCCTGGGCAGCCCATTCCTGTGCCCAACCACCCCCCTTCTGTGAAGAAATTTCCTCCTGATGTCCAACCTAAACCTCCCGTGGTGCAGCCTAAAACTATGTCCTTTGTGACTGTTACACTACACACTACAAGTTTTCAAAAAAAATTAAAATAATACCTGAGCAATGGGATTTTTCCTATGGGTTTGTCTAATAGCATTAATAAAGTGTGCATCAATAGCAAAAGAACTGCATTAAAATACAATGATTCCCCCTCCCTAGGTTCTCAGTAGCCCTACTGCTGGTATCCAGAGAGCACAGAAAACAAACAAAAAACCGGATAAAACCCCCTAAAAACCACCGCCACAACATAATCCAACCAAAAAAAAAATACACTGTGCATGAAGAGGGGGAGCAAAAAGATAACAGAGAGATTAAAAAAAACGCAGGGTGGGAGGTGTTGGTGTGGGGGGAGAACAGGGCCAATCTACTGACAGAAATCTTAGCATGTGCCAGAACAAAGTGCTACCAGTTAAGCCCTGGACTCCTCACATATATTATTAAAGTGTATTTGTACAACTGATAGTGACTCTCTCACAAAACCTTAGCTACACACCATACAGAGGAAAGACCTGGAATATGCAAGTCAGAACAACATGCTGAATGATTTACTTGCATAATGCATATCTCATTTGTCATAGTGGTTAAAAATTTATGCCGATGAAGCACACACCAATGCATATGGAAAGATTCATCATCGAGGCAGATGAATATCACTGTAGTAAACAGATAGCATTCCCACCTTTCCCTTGGAATTTGTGAGTAAGTCATATGTTAAAAAGGCAGAGGGAGCTTTTATTACATTGAGACAGTTAAAATGGTTTAGAAAATGGCAAAGTAGTTCTATGCTTAATTAAATCATTAAGCACTGTAATGTTACAGAAACTTAAACCATAATACTTTCTGCTGAAAGCCCACAAAGGCTTAAAAAAAATTAGTATTTTTATTTTGTAATCTCAGTTCTTCATATACAAGTTATTATCATTACCACAGCTCTGACTTGCAGATAACTTCACAAAAAATTATAAATATATCAATATTACTAGAAAAAAACCCTCTCAGAACGAGAGTTTTATTTGGATTAAGTTTTTCACTGTGGATGATAAAAAAGATTATACCTACTCACTGAATAATTGGTTAGAGTCACTAAGCACCTTGTGCTAATTGCTAGGGAAAATGAGAAAATATAGTGTTTTATCATGTTATTGAAAATCATCCTAAGGTTTCACACGAGGGAAAATACTTCTGGCACATTTTCACTCTTTTTAGTGACTGCAACCCTGGTGTTCTTTTAACAAATAATTTACATGCAATACTCATAAACAGGGACCCCAGAACTCCCACAGCAGATGAGGAAAAGATGAGATGGAAGGGGAACTACTTAAAATTTGGCAACACTGAAGGTTGAAGATGTCCTTGCTCATTGCAAGAGGGTTAGACTAAATTACCTTCAAGAGTCCCTTCCAAACCCAACCGTTCAATGGTTCTCTGAAGGTGAAAAACCAATTTGAATTGACCAGTAGATGCCACTTGACAGACTTTGCTGATCTACATCAAGATCTAAAGTAAGTTGTTCCTTGTCTCAGGACACAAAAGGACCGAAAGTCTGTATCAAAATTTATGTTGGTGTTTCCTAGGCTCTATAAGGCCGCATTTCTTGTTTGTTGCTTAGGTGTAGCTCATATTTCAGGTTAAGCCTCCAATGATTTACTACACTTTGATAAACAATATAAGGAAGCAAACCAACTAAGACATTGAATAAAGAAAAGGTTTGAGATACATAAAAGGTAAATGTGTTGAAGATGAAAGTATCAATTTATTGAAGCTCAAGGTTGCTGCTAAGTCACAAAATTCCTGCAGAAAACTGCAATATATTACCAGAACACACAGAACTAAAAAAACACAAATGGTATCATGACACACAGGCTTTGCTATTATAAGAATAACATCAGCTCTTATGTATCAGTTCTGAGAACAACTGTCTACCAAACACAAATTGACCGACCTCTGGCCTCAGCACAAGTGACATCTATCACACTATTTAATCTTCTCAATCAAGATCAGCCCAGGCCAAAGAGAGGAGACCTGGTAAACAAACCACCTTCGGTTCAGCTGCTCCTCTATGCTGTCCTTTGTGATGAATATGTATTTTCTCATTTAATTCCAGCTCTGTAAGAGCAACAACTGCATGAGTCACCTTGTGGCTGGAATGAATAATGTACTAGATTCCTTATGAACTTTAATCTAAAACCAGTTTTATACAGTACTGCATGTTCAGCATCTGCACACATCAACTTCACCAAGTGTATCAAAAGGTGAAATTATGAGTGGAGTTTGGTTGCAAATAGTACAGATGAAGTACTAAAGATTTACTTCTCGTAACAGCGCATGAGAAACTACATAATAAAGGTGCATGGATTCATTTGAGTTAGAGGCAAAGTACTTGCTTAGTGGTCTTTTTTTTTCCCTTAAATTTAAATGTCAAATTTATTGAAATATTACCTATGAATTACTGTTGAAATATAAGTATGTTTTAAGTTTCCACATTTTAAAGTAAATTTTTTAAACATATATATTAAAGCACATATAACTGTCCATTTAGATCTTTGAGTTTTCAGATTACAGTGAACTGAATGGAAAACATTTCAATGTTTAGGTGCTACCTTCTTTCCCCCCACCCATTTCTACCTTAACAATACTTAGGAAGATGTGAAATAACACACAATTTTACAAACCTGGAAACTTGCTATATGTGTTCCTCCTTTTTAATTTTTGTCCTTTTATTTCTCTAAGAAAGGTAAGGGAAAGAAAAAAAACCAAACTACAGCATAAGGAAACAAACAAAAAAACCCTCCAATCTCAAAATCTCCTTTGTACTACAAGCATTTCAATACAAAAACATCTTCCAGGTGTTTATACAGAGAGAAATAACATTGAGAGATCATTCTTTAGAAAAAGCAATTTGGCTGTACAGTAGAGACAAAATCAGATGAAAACTAAGCTGTCTAGGTCATCTGGTCTTGCTCCTGCTCTCCATTTCTCCTTTGAGACTGAACAAGACTGGAAATCTGCACTAGGAACTGAGCTGGAACACTGATCTGGCTAAAAACTCACCCTGCAAAACGATTACCCTTTCAACACATATCAGTTCCTCAAGTTCACCATAACTGCACAACTCACTGTGCCAGCACACAAAGACACAAAACCACACAGGGCAGTTGTGCACAGTTCTTGCTTCATACAGTATCAATGTCATCTAATAGACAGCATATGCAGCATTCTAAATTATAATCTAATTGTTAACTACTTTAAAAGCAAAGGGAAAAATACCCTGTACTGCCACATTCTTACAAGTGGGAAGGAATGGTTGGTACACACATACAGCTTTTATGTTGTGCCCCTTCCTCAAAGAGATAAACAGCAGTTATTTTCTGCAAATACAAGAAAATACCAGTTAACTAAGTGCTCTAATGTATTTAAGCAAACAACATCTCTAAATGTTTCTTACTTCTAAAGCAAGCTGGACAAACAGTGTTTTACAGTATTTTTGGCAAACTAAACTGAGAAGGCAAGTAACTTCCAAAGACTAATAAAACAGAAAAGGATTTGTTCTACATTTTCAAGCCACAAATCCTATTATTCTTATCACTTGTAAACCACATAAGATGACTTGAGTTTCATGTGCAGAAAAAGAACTAATTAATCCAGAATGTAAAGCAAATTAAGTATTTCTAAAATTAGAGCAATTATATTAATGTTACTATAACTGGATCAGAGTTAGGACAGTGGCTATTGAATGGTGAAAGTCACATTTCTTCCCTTTTTCACATTAAAAAAACCCTGTTGTTCACAATCAAGAAATGTACCAGTAAAGCTTTATATACTTTGCAGTTGTTTGCTGGACAACATAAATGGGCAGAATGAGAGACCAATGTGAAATCATGTGTTCACACTGTAAGGCTATGGGATCACAATACACCAGAAATGAACAAAATCAGCACAGTTTGAAGTGCATTGTTCTAAGACAGATTTACTGAATAGCTACTGGTCAGAATACAGCTGTTATTCCCAAACTGATTAAAACAATTAAAGAGAATGAAAACATGACAGTGTCATACACCAATAAATTGTCTTTCCACCACAAGTCAACCAATGCCAGTTTTCATAATATCACTTATAAATAAAGATCTATGTAAGGAAAAAAAAAAAGCATGAAAGTTTACCAAGAAATCATAGCAGAAGAAATTGGCTCAGCACTGGAGATTCAAACAAATCTGCACAAAGTTACTGTGTCAGAATTATGATTTATCAAATCACTTAAAAGAAGTGGAACAAAAGCAATCTAACTGGAATACACTCAATACAGGATTCAAGACAAACCCACCACAATCTGTAGTTAGGCATGCAAAAGAATGCAAATTTACTTAAACATTCAGAAGAAAGTAAGACTATTGTTAAAAAAACTTTTAAGAAGTCCTGATGATAGAAATCAACACTGTGGCTTGCCGTGTGACCAGGTTTACATTTTTGCTCCAGAGAAGTCTGAGGTTAACCGACTAATAATTAACATCTGCACTCAACTGGAAGATATATAGCTCTAGGGATGTGTATTACAAAACAGGCTATTTTCTAAACTACCTTTATTCTAGCTTTAAAAAGTGCTTAAAAGTCCAATTTGTAGCTCACTGCTTATAAAAAAATTGTGCAGACAAGCCCCCTGTGTACACTATAAACACGCATAAAGTAACTTTCCTTTTTGTAATGGAAACAACATGTAATAAGGGACTGTCTAACTTCAAACGGAGCAAATACAGTCAAAATGATTTTTAAAATTTTCCTAGTCCCAAGTAAATTATTTCGGCAAAAGTAGAATCACCGCAAATATAAGTAGACTCAAGACAATACACGGATAAAATTACTACTCTTCATGTAGTTATCATACAATGTTTAAACAACATGATCTGTCTTGTCACCTGCCTGTATTTTAGGGTCCATGTATCCTGTCTATGTGTGCGAGGCTCTTTATTCGCAGTTCCCTATCTTGACTCATTTCACCATGTGTACTTCAATCTAAAACTTGTATCACATACTTTGTGGTACCACTGACTCCATAAAGATGCTTCTGTACTGCTGTTCCCTGAAGGGAAGGAGGGACGGGAAAAAGAAAAGTAATTTATTTCCATGTGTCTAATTGTCAGAAGAACAGACCTACTATGAATCACATGGATCTTTTTTCTTGGTCCAGAGACCTACCTTATTTTATAAGCATGAGATTCATGCAGTCTAATGAGGCATCATACTGCTTCAAAGAAGACTAGCAGCAGATTGGACCCCTTCATCCTACTTTAAGACAGCAGTTTTACAGACAACACCTCTCCAGTGTTTCAGGGGCACAAACAGCTACTTCCAGAAACAGCAAGGAAGCAAAAAAGCTATTCCCTGCCATGTAAATTTAAAACTACATTTTAAAGGGGCATGTTATATGCACTCAAACTTGAAAGAGCTGGGGGAAATTTCAAGCTGTCATCACAGGATGCATTTTCTAACAAACTTCCAATATTTTCTACCATGTTCTAAAAGTTTCCTTACTTTTTACCTCTGTGTTGTTGTTACCAGATAAATTAGGTTCCTTCCTACTACCATCCAAGCTGAAACTTTACAGCAATGTGTAACACAAAACAGAAAAGCACAAAAACCCCATAAAAGCACACAGAGAATCACATCTTTGTGATTATTTGTGAAATTTTAAATTAAATTATATATTTCACTGCCTTTCTTAAGCAGAGGAATGGTCAACGGACATCATCTCCTTAAAGTCTTGTTAGGAACGTATTCTGCTTAAAGAATCAAAGCCATAGTGATGTTAAATCAGAAACATCAAATGCAACTTACATTGCCAAGCAAATAATACTGATTCTATGCTCTTAAGCTTTATGAGAAATACAGTGCAGAGTGCTCGACAGTTTGCCACTAAAGGGTATAAAGTCCTCTCAACTAAGCCCATAGCTGCACTTGCCAGAAAGTAGTGATCTTCTGAAAAATACTTTCTTCCTTTCTTAGTTCTCCTTTTAAAAACTGGGTTTCAACCAGGACAATATTCACTCAAGCGGGAGTGTATACTCTGTGTTGGACACGAATAATACTGAATTCGGTGAATATTCAGTGAAGGACATCTATTTTCAACAAATGAAGCCCATCTACTTTCAACAAATGAAGAGACCCAATCCTTTTGTGACTGGTGAGGACACTGCACTAAATGTGATGATGTCAGCTGCTCCTTGAACAGCAACAATTATCTCTCCATTCCACTTGAAAATTCTCCAGTGATTCATTCTGACTTGTGTTTCATCAACATGGGTTGTGCAAAGTACGACTGAGTAAGAAATCTCTGAGGGCAGGGGATGAGCTTCGTTCAGTGGATGGGTCTGACTATTTGGAAACATTTGTTTCCAAAACAATACTGACCCGTATTTTGCAATGAGCTCTCACGCTCTCAGAAAGAGACAAGGGCAATAGCAATGCCAGGAAGGTCTCCCAATGCTATAAATCAAATCAATACCAGTGAAATACTTGTATTGCCATAAATAAATCAATCTGTCTAGAAATAAAGATAACTGTTTCAAAGAATATTGTAATGATCAGTACACTTGATGTTGAAGTGCTTAACACTAACAGGAACAAAAATACAATTGCTTTAGAAAAGAACAGCAGAAGCTTTCTATTTCACACAGTACAGAAGCAAACCACATCTGGCCTGATGCTGTGCTCTCATGAAGCTGCTTTTTACAGTGTAACTTTCTATATGCCAGAAAGAGGTTTGAATAAAAATAGACTGGGCTTGCCAAACTACACTTGTGTTTACTAAAATAGTGGCTTTACTAGGCTGACGCACTTGCCTGATCACTTTCATCACTTTAGATCACTTTCAGTAGATCTAACCAGATCAAGCACTACCTGAAAAGGTGTCTTTGTGTCATTTACATCCTTCTGGAGAAGAGTTTCCTCACACAAAGGAAACAAGGAAATAGCATCTGCCAAAATGCAATAAGCATCAGAAATGTTTAACAATAATGGATAAGTAGTAAAGGTCAATGATCCTATGAACCCAAACACTTTGCCTTTGCAACTGGCCAAAATACTATTATACACGGCTTATCCTGTTTGAAAGGGAGAAAGAATCAGGGAGCAAATAAATTCTAGACACATCACATTTATTTTATAAGGTACGCATTCACTACAGGATTCTCTCTTAGAACGAGAAAGAGCAGACAGCAGGTAGGAGCCACTTGCCCTTTATGCCCTGAGCTACAATGTGTGAGAGCACTCAGTATTGGCATCCTCTTTTAGGTCACAAGCAGTCAGAAGAATCCAATCCTGCACATGCTGAATTATTAATCAGATACATTTCTTGTATCACAATCATATGATACAAGCACATCTCAAAAACTGGTTTATCAAGCTAAAATTTACTCAAATTACACATTTAACAGCAGCTTTTGGAAGACAACAAAGGCCTCTGCTCTATGACACTAATCTCCCTCTCCCATAGAAAGAAAATGGCAGAGAGAGACCCTGATTATCCACAGACACATTTAATGGAAAAGTTACATTTAGTTTCAAATTCTGATTCCACTGTGGCAGTGACACCAGCTGAAGACACTAACGGATTGCTCAAATGCTTTGAAAGCACAGGCAAGATGTTTTGCCTGTCATCCCTGGAAGTATGAGCACATGCACAAGTTACAGCAGGTTGAACCAGCACATAAATTTACAGCGTATCAGCTGCTCTTGCTATGACAGTTTGCATAGCTGTTACTAGAGGGTAACACCATTAAAGTGGTGCTGCAAAGCTAGTGAGCTCTCTCATGAGCTCCAAGATAGAGAAAGCACAATCCTACCCACAGATTTTATCTAAACCCCCAGTATTTGGGGTCAGCTGTTTACATACAGCTCAGATCTGCACAGGCCAGTAAGCTCTGAAGTAACACAAGGAGCCTAATGGGGAGCTGGAACTCAAATCTTTCTACTTCACACACCTGTAGTTAGTACTCCACATTGCTGAGACTGAACTGAACTACAAGCAGTACCTCCCAATCAGAAGCAGCCCTGCACTGATACAGCCCTGAATCATATTGATGCAGTGGGCTGATACTTAATGTACCTTTTTTTTTTTCCTAGATATGAGGGAAGACTCCTTCAATTTGTCTGTATTCCAGGACATTACAGACCTGGCTGTCCAGTGGCTTACAAGACAAAAGCAGCCATTCTAGGAAGATCTGTATCTAGCTTTAGGAGAAGAGATGGCTACCACTCCTTCTAACAGGCAGCTCAAAAGTCTTTAAATTTCTCTCTCTAGAATTCTTCATTGCTTATGTTTTTGTTTGAATTTGACTAATCTAAATTTCAGGTATTTGGTTTTTTTCTCTGGTTTTCTTACTAAACTAGAAGTTCTCATCACATCTTCACAAGCTCTTGATACCATCTAATAAAAGTTTATCTAAATATCCTCTAGAGGAGGAAAATAATGTTTGAGCATTCCTCTAAGCCTCCTATATTTCTCCTACATAATTAAAAATACATTGGCACAGAGTCACACTGCTTAGCACAGTTAACATCTGTTTCACAAATGCTACCTTCAGCCTCTTTGGCATTCTGTTGTAACCAAAAATGACATTAGCCCTTTCAGCATCATACCAATATTCATTCAGCCACCTGTCTGTAATGACCTGAAGTTCTTTTCACAGTCCCTGTTTTCTATACCATGGACTTTGTTTACACTCTTTGTTCTTACATACAACACCACACTTTGTCTGAACACTTGAACTCTACCAAGTGATCTACATAACTATGTATGACTGCTACTATTCTTTGCCTTTGTTGAATGCTATGAACATTACACATTACTCAAACAAACTAATCACACGGTCAACTTACACTAAAATAGTTCATTATAAATAAGTATTATAATCAGCAGCTTCTCATGAAATATTTATGCTCCTTAAAGGGATGAAACTCCCAAAGTTATTAAACCTTTATAAAGACGAAGCTCCAGCTCTTACTATGCAACCACATATAATTCAAAACAAATGAAAGCAGAGGGTATCAGGTAATACAGTTATCAGAAAGCTTTTACCTTGAAGTTTACACTGCAGTGAGTATTAAAATAAAAAATTCTCAAGCAGCTCTCCTGTGTCCTCTACTCTCAATAAATTACTTTAATTAGATTTACTACAGTTAGAAGGGATGTTGCTGTTCAACAGGCCAGAAAGAGCCAGTACGCTTGTACTTCATGGCATACAGCTAAGGAGCAATAAATTAAACAAGCAGTACAAGAATAAAAACACAAAAATGAATCAATAAGAATACCAAAAACATGTGCAAAAATATGCAAGAGTATTTTTACCATAAAGCTCAAAACCAGTTCAACTGAAAACAAGATACATTGTACATTAAAAGCATAGTACCATTTCTAACTACATACATTTTATCTACATATGTAGTAGTTAGAGCACGTGAGTGTGTTTGTTCAAACAAGGAGCACTCTGGTTGAAATGTCTGCATTCTAAAATTTTACTTGTGGGACTAAAAAAGCTCTGTCAAACTCAGATTTATTTATTTACTTACTTTTTTTTTTCCTTTTCACTTGTGTTGCAGTATTCCTAGTTTAAAACCCTTTGGTACTCAGTTTGACCACCAAAGCTGACAATTTAAATCTTCTGAAGAGATACTCTGCATGCTAAGTGAGCTGTTAAATGCCAACAATCAAACGCAACCTAATCTGAACTATGCAAATTTTACTAAGTGTTGGCTGTTTGCCTTTGTTTCACGATTGAAGATTTAATCACTGACTCACTTAAAATCGTGTCTCTCCTGAAACTCAGTTCTTAGAAGTCTGTAATCCTCCATCATGGGCAACTAGAGTGCATCTCTGTTAGCTGTACTGAGCTTCTCTCTTATATTACCTGGATGAAATTATGCTCCTTTACCCAAATAGTTAGCTATTACATTTCCATTTTCAGGGAATCACAAATTGTACGTCAGTGTGTGGTGGTTTGATCCTGCCTGGGTGCCAGCTGCCTACCAAAGCCACTATGTCACTCCCATCCTCAACTGGACAGGGAAAGAGAGAATTTAACAAAAGACTCATGAGTTAAGGACAGGGAGATATTACTGAACAATTCCCATCACAGGCAAAACAGACTCAACTTAGTGAAATTAATTGAATTTATTACCAATCAAATCACAGTAGGATAATGAGGAAAAAAAACTTATACTGAGGTTTATGTTTGCTGCAAGACACTAACATTATTTCACTTAAAAGCTTTCAAATGTTAAGGAAACCATGTCCAAAAGGAAGGTATCAGAAGAAAACCAAACCACGGAAATGGAAAAGTAAGTGACCTAGAATTACAAAGTTTTTCTAAAAACATCTTGTGACAGAGACCATCTCTCTCAAGTAGGTGCAGAACAAATATCTTGATCTTGGTCAAATTGATATATATATATAGATGATATTCTTTCAGAACTGAGAAAGAGCTCCATTAATAAATACCACATAGAAATGACTTAAGTATTCTTTCTTTTAATTGAAGACAATAGAATGAGATAAAATATTTCAACAAAACAAAGAAGAAAATCTGAAAAACAAACTAGTTGGATAAACCCATTTTTAACACAAGTATACTAAATGCAATTCTTCTGTCATAAAACAGATTGGCAGAACAGTTGAGGTTGGAAGGCACCTCTGGACACCATCTAGTCTTGTTGGAAAACATACCGGTTTAAAAAATGTTTATATATATAACCTTATATGTATAACTTCAGCCAGGTTTGTTCACCTTTGCCACCGGGGGAGGGAACTGAAGCTTCTTTCCAGGGCATTGTTTTTCTAGGTGAGGCCTGGTGGGCTTAGCATTTCAACAGTAGCCCCAAAGAGATAAGGCCATGGACAGAACATCAACAGAACATCAGCAGCCATCTACAAACACCTACTCCAGACTCTGCCTCTGGCAGAGTTGGAGACACCTCCTCTGGAAAAGACTGATAAGAAAATCAAGAAATTAACATCTTCTAATTAACATCAGAAGTGAAGAAATCCGGATCCAGTAGGAGACCAAATACTAAGAACTACACAACTTGAGACCAATGAACACTGACACAATTCGTTTCTATGAGTTTTGACTGTATAAAAGATCTGAAAAATCTAATAAATGTGTCATGGAATGATTCTCTCTGCATACCTGGGCTATGTGTGGACGAGATGATTTCTGTGGTACATCCTGGTCAGAACAACATCCTGGCCAGAAAATAAAGTAATGCCTTGACTCTCTAACATTAAAAATGTTGTTGCAAGGTGTTTGTTCTTCCCACAGTTTCGCTGACAGTCCAACCTCCCTGCTCAAAGCAATCATCTAAAGCAGGTGGTTTATGACAATGTCTAGTACTTTAATTAAGGGGTTTTTTTCTCCATTTGACTCCAATTTCTACACAAACGTATTTTAACAAATGTTTAAGCCATCCAATCACAACCACAGTTAGCCTTAAGCCCAAGAAAAAAATGAAACAAAAGAAAAAGCAGTGGGGTAGTTTTTCTTCAAGAAAATAAATATAATTAATTATCATGTGTATGAAGTATCCTGACTTGGGATTAATTATACTGGCAAGTCTAAAGTTTTACAAAACTTGTTTCAGAAAAGAGATTCTAAATCTGAAAGTTTGCTGCTGTTCAGTTTAATATCCAGGTATGTATGCTCTTTTATAATTTTATTGACTATCAGCTTGTCTGGGCTCTCCATTTTCAGAATGCAAGTAACATGCACATAACAGTAAAGTACTCTGACAATTCTGGACCACCACTATTAGCACTCAGATTGGCATAGTTTTAAGAGCTATTGTGTCAGGCTCTCTGACAGCTGAAGCATACATTACATTGACTTAGTTTTGGTGATGAATGTTTCCTTGCAACTACAACTACAGAACTGGTTCTCATTTGAAAACAAAGTTAGAATGACAAATCACAAAACAAGGGCTCCCAAGAGGCTTTCTTTTATGTCCCCTGGCATCACTATTTTTATATCACTATTATATATCACTATTTTTATATCACTATTATATATCACTATTATTCTTAGAAGTCTGACTTCGCAAAAAATTCTGCTTAAATTGAAGACAGCAAGGAATAGCATGTATTATACAAAACTGTATACAAAGTTCCACAAACAGAACTTTATTGATTCAGGTTTTGAAAATTTATGTCTACTAATTACCATGTTTAGAGAAAGGTATCAAATACCTGTACAAGCTCAGTATAAAAATTTCACATCTTACTATATTAAGCCTTTCAGTTGAATGGATCATCAAAAGCAACAGGAATGCTTAAAGAACACAAAGAACTTGCATTTCCAATTCACTGAGAAAATCACTGTTCAGTTGCATCAAAGTAAATCCTCAGTTTTGATCTCTAATCTGTTTAAAAGCTGCATATTTCAGTAATAGGATGGAGGCCATCTACATTTAAGACACCCAGAGGACTTAATTAAGCTCCTCAGTAGAACCTAGTAACTGGAATAGCAACATCCAGACCAATACAGACATCTCACTGCATTAATGGAAGGTCCACATGGACTAAGGGTTTTCATACAGAAGCAGGGCCTGTACACATATGAAAAAATCAAAACAACAAAAAGCACGCTGGAGAGTTTAGGACTAAATGTTAGCTAAAAGAGGGAGCAATGTGGACGGGACAGAACTCTCAGGACACTGTACGTTTAGTAAGTAAACGGCAAAAAGTCTCCTTACCACGCTAACAGGTAGAACTTGCAAATAACACTACAGATTAGCTATGAAAGGTAATTTTATGTGGTTTTAATACAATTTTTTAGTAAACTATTAAACCTTCGAAACCAGTTTATTCTGTACTAGTTGGTTGTCTGTAGTGGATTCATTGCTTTTTACCCAAGAGCTTACAGAAACAAGCTTTTCTGTTTGTTTCAGCTGGTGGCAGAATACACATATGGTAACCTTCTCAAACCATTGTTTTCCCATGCTACAACTACTGGAATAATAGAAGTTAGCCATAAAAGAAAACAAAGATAACTAGAAGCTATTGAACATATTTTTGTTTTCATTGTCAGAGAAGGAATAGTCTTCATCTCTTTGAAAATAGCTTTTGCTTTATTCACATGTGTTTAGATGCCCTAGCAGCTCCTTATCCCATGGAGAACAAAAAGATTAGCAACCAAATCTGAAAACCCAGGTTAACCTTTGTAAAACACCAGTCAGTGACTCTGCATCTTCAGTACTCTTTGTTCATCCATCTATCTCTAGTGGTATGTTCTACTTTTCATGCTGGCATCCTCTAAAAGCATTTACCAGCACATACTGTCAGCTTACATGCCCCTTGAGAACAACTGTAGCCAGAGGACTGGAGGACTACAAGCCACAAAAATAATTTTAGCTGCATAGTCACAACAAGCTTGAGTTAAGAAATGTGCTTGATTTCCAGTCTCTGATTTTTCCTGAAGTCAGTAAGCTTGACCAAATCTGAAAGTACAGGTAGGTTGTTACAGTAAACTATATGACACACTTTTGGAGAAGAACCAAAGAAGCACTACTGCTAACTGCTCAGGGAAAACACACCTTAAATGAGCACTTAAGAGTCTTCCTCAGAAGCAATTATTTAAGTTTCCAGGATTTGAAAAGAAAGATCATGCTCCTGAAGCCGTGCAACAATTTCACACTAATGATAATCTATCAGGAGACAGATGAAGAAGTTTATACAAGTTCAGAAGCACACTGAGAAATCACAGCTCCAGGTTTTTTTGTCCCTGAGATCTGTTGGACAGTTATTGCTGCAGTTAACTCACAGTCTATAAAGATTACTGATTAGTAAATGGTTTTAGACTGTTGAAGTATAAAGTTGCCATCATCTCTTTCTCCTTTAAAAGAGAAGTAAAACATTTCTCAGGATGTACAGTTTTGTAAAGCAATCACAAAAATTGAGAGCACTACTCAACTAGAGGCCGCAGCTCAAGTCTAGAAAAATCTCTTGAGAACACCAGTATCACAGAACAGAAACATTCCCATTCTCATGTTTCAGATTGGGAAGCATTTGCATTTTATTTCCAGTACTAATGGTCTCACTTCTACTCTGGATAATGATATTTATTTTGCTGTCCCAGCTCCTGGTCCTTTTGAGAGAAAGGTTTAATTCAATCCTTTGAACCTAATGATGAAATTATTAATAATGAGTTTAAGAAACCACTGACACACTTGAACTTGCTTAGGCATACAGAACAGAAGAACCTGGAAGTTTCTGTTAGCAAACTGAACTGATAGGAAAGGTAAGGACAATGCAGAAAAGAACACATTTTCTTATTTGCAATTAGACCAACAGGTGGAAACAGGACAACGTAGATTCAAATTATTCAGGTTAAATTACCAGTGCAGCACTGTGCCAGTTTATAAATTAGGACTTTACTTCTACTTATAGTTTTATAGACATTAGAAGCGTTTTCCAAAGTCTTACAGGAAAGACAAAAAACCAAAATCTGAACTCTACCACCCTGAGGCTGCTCTTACTTTTCCAGTGGGCATTCAAACAATTGGACAACTGGAGGAAATGGACCATAATCAGAATGAAAAATCTGCGCTTAAAAAATATTTTACATAGTTGGGACCAACACCTTGCTGATTATTTAAAATCCAAGTCAATTAACCTGAATGTACTTATTTTACTTTTGATACAAAGTGCATCAACAGCAAAGCAGACCCAGCAGAACTTCTCACGCAGGTGACCACCACATCACGGTATTAACAGTGATGGCTGTGGACTGGGAAAACAACCCGGAACTCTCCTGTTGAGGGAAAATAATGATAAGTCTTGAGCAAGCTTAAAGAAAAGCTGATTATTAAAACTTCCAGGGCTCTAGCCCTTTCAGAGCCAAAAAAATTTCTCTTGAAAAAGCAGAAAAGAATTGCCATTCAAACCACCAGAAGACGGTGAAATACAAAAACACAGGTAAAGCTGTTTATTTTCTCTCTTGGCTTTGGCCACAAAAATAATTCATAGCTGTCACTGGGGCGTTTCTGCACTGTCCTGTTCTAAAATCAGTGTTCAAAACCTTTTAATTATATATAGTATAAACAGATTTTAATTTCTTCAGGAAAAAAACTGTAAGAGAAAAAACCCCTATGTTTCCAACTCTGTGATGACAAAGGCAGTCTTCCAAATAAGCATCATTTAAACCCTATGCCTGTAGAAAAATTGTTCCTCTGCCTTTGCTGTTGCTATTCATAGTTCTCTAAGCAGCTACTAGTCCTGACCAGATGACTGTAGCAAATTCAAACACTTCTGGCAGAGGCATGTTTATTATTTTCCAATATGACTGCCTGCCAAGTTTCCCTGTCCAGGATTCTCTTTTTTTTAAAGAAAGGAACTATGTGAGCCAAACTATGTCAGGGACTATCCTTCAAGCAGTTCTTTCAGAAAGTGGAAGTGCACTATCATAAACGCAGACTTGCATCTGAATATGGTGCAAAAATATTAGAAGACACAGCACAGTCAAAACTTCAATCTTCAGAGCACAAAATGCTATGCTGTGAGTCTTGAAAATCACTTATCAATACAGAATACTCAAAATCTTTCTTAGCACATGATAAAAAAAAGCATAAACTTTAATGAAATGAGCCATCTTTAATTCCCCTCAAAATATAATCTTTTAATAAAACCTTCTGTTTAGTAACTTTCCTATATATATATTCTACAATGCCTTGTGTCCAGTCTATTGCTCATTAGTCTGCTGTACAAATCTCCACACAATATTACAGCATAAAGGCACATATCTTATGAGGAATTCTTAGAAGCACTAGCGTATATCATTATCTTAAATGATGGGCTTGTGATTAAAATACCTAGTGGCATGAAAAGGAGGATGAATCCCACTTCAAATCCACCAAGTACTTGTACAAAAGTCATTCAATCCCTTGGTCTTGATTCTATATCTGTAACAACCAAATTAATAATTGATTAAATATTTTAAAGCACAAAGTCATTCACTAACCACATACACAGCATTCAGAGAAAAAAGCAGTCACACAATTTACATACGTGTTAAACACTCAAAACCCACTCTTTGCACGAGTGGAATTAAAAGAAAGAAAAGTCAAATGTTTTTGCAAAGATTCTGCACTTTACTCGCAGCTTTCAATCTAAACAAAATCCTGAAAGGCCAGCTTGAAGGAAATATTATCTTGCAAGAGTTTAATCCAATTGAAAGTAACTAATATAATGACCAAATAACAGAGATACTGCTTAAATGGGCAGTGGTTTGATATGGCAAGTATTTTGATTTATCTTGCCATTATCAGGTTTTCAAGTCTTGACATATAAAGTTCTGTTTAGCATGTGAACTGGGGAAGTGTGGGGGAGACAAAAACCCTAAGTTATGACTGCATGAAAAATAGCAATCACTTCAAAATTAAGGCCAAAAAGAACTAAAAACTTAACCTCATACACAAATCACAAATGAGACTGTGGGTTCTCCTTATTCTCTCCTACAAATAAGTAGCTACCCTTGACAATTATGCATTTAAAAACCCCACAGGACTCCAATTACTGGTTCTAAATAAAAACATCTGTAGCACATTTCTATTAAAAAAAATAAAAACAAACAACAAAAAACTGTAAGAACGGAATTCCTAGAGATATCCAGAAATATACTGATTTTATAGGAACTGTGATTCTTATATACCACGGAAAAAATTAAGCCTTGATGTTATATAACCATATCATCCAGATCATCAACTGACAAATTTCCCTGCACCCAAATGATGAATTGTCCATTGAAATTCTGATGTCTCATGTATTAAGAAACTTAAAGCAAAGAAAGATCTAACACATGGTTTCTCACAACAATGGTGTGTTAACGAAGGAAGTCTTCAAATATGACATTTTGGACACATTGATTCTGCTATTGTGGCTGCCACTGTTCAATAGCTGGGGATCAAGAACTCCATTAACAGACAATTACAGAACACAAGTATTTGTCTCCCCACTGAAAAAGGTGCAAGCCATTTCTAAACAGATATTAATTACAATTATCATAATCTACTGCATTTCTTTTTTTTTCTCCTTCCACTTAATGAAAATTATGAGTCTTAATTCAATCCAAAATTTCTTTTGTTTCACTTTATTTCTTTAGAAAAGATCACTCCATTTTCATCACATTCTTTACTAACAGTAGAAAACATCTGTTCACCTTTCTTTTTTTTTTTCCCACACATTTTTTAACTGCTTGAGCAAATTCTAATACAAAACTACAACAATTCCAACCATCACTATCCCTCTTTGGAGTAAAGCCTTTTGTCTATGAATGGGCCTATGAAGAAATACCACTAAGCCTCATGAGAGGTGATCTTTAGAAGCCTTTTTAAAGCAAATACTTCAACATACAGCTTGGCAATGAGAGACAATGATGTCCAGTTACAACTGAGCTTATTTTAAAATGTGACTGAAATTCCTGAACAGCAAAAGAGCTTTTGACCCCACTGTGCAACTACAAAAATGGTCAAAAAGCAACAATTTTCACTACAGATATGACCATTGCTTCATTACTTCAGAACTAAACTTGAACTAACTCATAAAAGCAGAAATTACCTCAAGGCCAGATTTACTTCTGAGTTAGGGATGAGTGTACACAGAAGCTACTTGCCAGAAAAACAAATAATTCATGCAGTTGGCACCTTGTCCTTTCACATGGCTAGCCTCCAGTGTCAACTTGGAGATTTCCTTGTTCTAAATGCTAGCAGCTACTAGAACATAGGTTGATTTAAAAAATCCACTTTACTCCTTGTAAAGTATGCAATGTATCATGGTCATGAATTCTATTGGTCAACTGAAAACTAATTTAAAAAAAAAAAAAAAGAATCCCAACCCAACAAGTTAAAAAAACCCTGCTGTAATCTTTTCTTTCATACAGTACTTTTTTTAAGACATTACACAGCATTGAGAGTATACAAGAGCTCCAAGGAAAAAAGACACATTATACTTTAAAAGTTATCTGATTAGTATTCAAATAGTAATAACAACTAGGACTTGATTGTTTATACCTTGGCTGGAACACTGGAAAGAATTTCTGGAGTTGCAATTAAGGTTCAATTCTACGAAAAGAATTGAAACTACCTAAGAATTTCAATACCTATGAAAAGCACAACATGCCTTCTCTTTCACCAGTACTGTAAGTTTCATAGAAGGAAGTAACAAAGTGACACTGATAGATTTTGGGTGGCAGCAGTGACAATAATAATATTTAAGAATACTTAGAAAACTTACACAAAAAAAAAAGAACTGCCATCACCTCTACAGAAGTTTACTAGAAGTCATTTGTTTTGTATCGATGACATCATCCTTAATTACAAATTTAATCCTTAAACTGATTTTTAAACAATGTTTTCCCAAACATTTGAAATTTCCCTAAAAACCCCCATAGTAACAAATGAAACATACAATTTGAAGTATAATGACATGGGACTGCTCTCATATCCAATCGCTCTGGTATTTACACAAAGATTTAGTGGACAAATTTCTCTATCACATATTCCTTCTCTTCTGAAAGCTCTAAGAAAATTAAGGGCATCAATACAACAGTTGGAGAATTTTCCAAATATTACTTAAATGCAAAAAAAGAAAAAAGAGAAAAATTATTCCTATCTAATCTAAACATCCAAAATTTTGTTCAAAACGGTATCATAACATTTGTAACTGCTATACCAGGTTCCATTCAGTCAAAACAACTATGGTTCTGGGTATGCACTTAAATACAATTTAGAGATATTGAAGAGCTAAGATTATACTCAGAGTAGCAGAATATATCTAATTCCATTACATCTAGTTACATCATGGAATGGCTGGTATCTGTAACAGATCTTTTCACATTTGAAGAAATTAAGAAATCATTTTAGTATGTTTAGATGGAAAAAAGTTGAGATTCCTTCATGAATGCAGATGGAATGGACTTCTGATTCCCCAAGCTTTATTTTTTTCTTTTTTCTTTGTATGTTTCTCCTCCTGTAATCCTCACGGGAATATGCCACCTCTAGTACTAGAAGTATCCTGTTTTACTGTTCTGATGAACTCAAACAGCCCACTTCTGCAAAGCTGCGGTGTGTGCAGTAATTCAGAACAGACAGTAGAAAATCATCTGCCTTTCTCAGTGACTCATTACAGTATCAATATGCAACTCACAAAACAGTCTGAAGCTGTAAGTTATTTTCAGCTCTAGAACAGCTGAAACCTCAATTACGCTGTGCTAACAACGAACCCAATTACTTGAGGATAACAAACTGAGTCTACCTCCATTAAAAAAAACCAGAATACCACAAATACCCCCCCCAAAAGCCTCCTCAGCTCAGCAAACATATTGAATGAGTCCTTCCCCCTCTCTTGCCTCTTCTCTGCAATTCTAAGTGATTTCCTAGTGTAAAAGCACTAACAATTAACCACACCTGATCATTTATTTATTGCAACACAAGCCAAATAAAATCAGAAGGCTTCGGAAAGCAACATTTATGCAATGTGATGGTTACTATATCAAATTCTTGGACCAAGAAACTCTTGTTCAATACTGCACACCATAAAACATTTTAAATCATTAACTAAATACAGAAGAAAGAAAATGCAAACCAGTGGATTGGAAACTCATCAACTTATCTGATGTAGAGATTCAACTGTATGATCAAGTTTTAAGTTTCAACCGATGGCTTCTGCAAAGCAGCTGTAAAAACACACAAGTTTTGTACTACTCTGTTTCAAACATCACCTGTGCTTCTCCTGACCCTTGTATACCAAATTATGGATCTTCAGACAATAAAAGCACTACAATGCAATCTTAAGTCACCAGGTTTTCTCCTAAGTCAGTTTCTTACTCAAGTTTCTCTGGCCAATTCCACTCTGATCTACTGTTATTTTTCCACCACCATTTTACCTCCACAACTATTGCCAAATGCATGAGCTTCAGCCTCTCACCATTACATGTTCTGCTGTCAAAATACCAAATCCCTGGTCATTAGGGTACTACAAGTAAAAAATGTAGTCACTCATCCTTTAAAAACTAAAATTGAAACATTCGCTGCAATTAAATGGCTTACTGTGAGTCAGATGGGTACAGAACCCAAATTATTAATAAACTTAAAACACTGCATTGCTAGTGTTTCTCTTTTCCATAAGAGAACAATATTCTGAAAAAGCCAAAGACTAACCTGGAAAGAACAAGATATTGCTACGGTTTTCCTACAATAAATCAAGCTTACACAACATCAGTAAGATTGTTATGGAAGTAACTGAGTAACATAACAAACAAACAGGCTACAAGAAGCCCACTGGCAGTAAAGAAGAGATGATCAGGTTGAAGAAGTGTGTTGTTTTTTTACAGCATTTGGGTTTTGTTCTGTTTTTGAAACCTGCCACATATGCACCTAACACTATGCAGGCCCACCTATCTTTCTCGGCCAGCAAGAGATGCATTTCCTCGTGCAGCCATCACTGCTGAGTCTGGCTTGAAGTCTGGCTGGTTTTAGTTTATTTCTACTGATACACTGGGAAGATGAACACCAGATAATTTATTTGGTTTATTTACATTTTCACATCCCTTAACCTAAAAATAATACAAATTGTCATGCAAGTAGGCAATACAAAAGGTGTTCACAAACTGTACAGCGCTGATGAGAATACTGCAGTTCTTCACTATGTTCTACACCTCTTGGACAGTTCTCGGTCAGGGGCACCTTGTTTTTCTCTCTTCTCCCAGTGCACAGAGCAATAAACCTCATGCAACACCTCATCTACTTCTAGCCACAAGTCCAGAGATAAGAAATTTCAGGGGATGAGTCAGCCCCATGAGCCACAGCAAGTAAAACCAAAAGGAAGCAGCCTTAGATAACCGGTCCCTGTTATTGCAACTCCAACATCAATATTTTCCACAGTCCTGGCTCTCACCACTCTCCTTCCTCCAACCTCCCCCACCCCCCAGCTCACCCCACATGCTCTACATATTCATTTCTGACCCCAGTCTTCCTTTCAACACATCCTACCCTTGCCCTGTTTTTCCATTCAGGAAATCCCTCCTACAAAATTCCACTTCAAAATAATGACTAACAATATTGCCATGCCATCTGTTTTCATAACATATCCCTCTTTCTACACCTTTTAACGCTCCATTTATATAGAACATAACTTTTTTGGAGTGAGGACTATCCTACTATTATCTGCACACTGCCTAAAACAACTGGTTTTGATTCTTAAATCTTTCATCTTTAATATAGCAGTAGTTAAAAATGACTATTTATTTCCTTGATTAGGTTTCCAACCGCTGGCATAAGAACACAAATTCACCAAAACCTGACATGCTGGCACAATCTGTAAATGCTTAGCAGTACTTTATTCTGTTCTTCTCATCTATCTGAAAGTAGGGGGGGAGGGTTGTTGATGGGGGGGTTTTTTTGGGGTTTTTTTAGCTTTTCTTGTTGTGGGTATTTTGGGGGTTTTTAATGCATCAGACTCAAACCAGGAATCTACACTGTAAAGATACTAAATTTATCTCTGCATAGGAATTGCAAGTTTACAAATGCATGAGTCAATGCACAATTCCTCAAGAACTGTACATCAAAAAAACCACCACCACCAAAAAACCACAACCGAAAAACCCATAAAAAACCAGAACAAAGAATGACCTGAATTACCATGGCATAAATGTACAACATATGCCAGTCTTCTGAAGTAAGAAAAACATGGGACAATGTAAAACTGTATTTCCAGTACAGAACACCTTTTCAGTGACATGATGACTTATATTCAGTTATTTTACATAATTCTCATGTTTTCCGTCAGGTAAAACATACCATCAAAACCCAGAAAAATCCAGATCCAGGATTTATTACTTTACACAGTCATAACATACCCACGCTGTCTACATAGAAGTTTTATAAATGTTACAAAACAAACCTTGCTGTAATCAGAATTGAGATGAAGTGTTTATACTTTCACCTCAGAGGATGGCACGTTAAAAAAAAGGAAGGGGTAACAGGACACACACTGGAGATCTCTAAAACAGATTTGACTGTTATGCAGCAAGGAGAGAAACGAAACTTAAGTGTGGAGAAGCAGTCTTGCAAAAATGGATCACAGAGGCCAGTCATTTGTGGTGTACTTTAGAGGTCAAAACTCAGGCCAACATTGTTTAACATCTTCATTAAGGACCTGGACATTGGAACAGACGTACCTCAGCAAGTTTGCAGATGATAAAATCTGGAGGAGTGCCTTCTACAACAGAGGGTTGTGCTGACATTCATAACAGGCTGAAGAAATGGGTAGAAGAACTTCATGGAGCCCCACAAGGAGAAATTAAAAGTCTTAACCTGGGGAGAAGTAACTCTGATAGGGGCTGGAGGCAGACTGTCTGGAAAGCAGCTCTGATGGAGAAGACCCAGGGGTCCTGAACGTAAATGAACAGCCACAAAGAAGGCCAAGAATGTCCTGAGCACCACTAGGAAGAGTAACACCAGCAGGTCGAGGGGCATGATGCTTCTCTACTCAGCACTGGTGAGATGCATCCTGGAGTGCTAGCTTCAGGTCTGGGTTTTCCAGCACTAGACATGGACATACTGGAGTCAGGCCATGGGAACACTGGACATACAAGGGAAGGCTGAGTAAGCCAGGATTTTGTAGCCTCAGGAAGAGAAGGTGGGAAGGATCTTATTGATGTGTATAAATACCAGATAGGAAGTACTAAGGAAGAGTGAGTCTGACTCCTCATTGGCGCCCAATGAATGGAACAAGAGGCAATGAGCACAAACTGAAACACAAGAAACTTTAAAAAAATTCTGGTGGTTTTCTTTCTTTGGTTTGTTTTGTCATGAGTGTGGTCAAACCCTGGAAGTTACTTAGACAGATTGTGGCATTTTCATCCTTGGAGCTGGTCTAGATAGCTCTGCTTTGTGCATGGTACTTGGATTAACTAGACAATCTCCAGGGATGTCCCTTCCGACATGAACATTAATCTGAGGGTGAAAACACACTTCTACTGTGAGAAACAGATAAACAGATAACCGACAAGAGAACTGGGTTGTTATTACTCCTACTATTTAGATCTAACAGTAAAGACCTAAGTATCAATTCCACAAAGCTAATTCAAACAGCTCAAAAATTAAAATATTTGATACCATAGATTCATTTTACCTCAGCATAAGAATCTGCCTGTAATCTCTTCTGATTTCCTACAGGCAGCAGAATAGGTTTCACTGCTTACAAATGCCACAAATTCATTTGCTTAATGGTCAATGGATGAAGACATACAAGAACATAAAGAATGATTCATCTGCAATAAAAGTATTTTGTAACATTTTAGCTAGCTTAAATATGTAACTTTTCAAAAGAAAATACAAAAGTTTCTACACCAAGAACTCCAGAAAATAGCCTCTTCATCTGGATAATAACTGTAATAGGGGTGGCAGCAATAAACATTTGTTCATTATTGATCTGAAGGCAGTACCTGCCAATGTGAGGGCTGAATCGGTTTCCAATCCTCATTGCTTAATAAGATCTGTGCTATGCAGAAACCCACCTAGGTAGTTTCAAACACAAAATGAAAGACTCATGATACATCTCATTATACAAAACTCAGAAAATTTCTATTGTAAACCTCCCCTGAGGTGTAATGTCAGGTATTATGGATTAGGTGCAACATTCTATAGTCCTTTCAATATCCACACTGAACACCACATGTTGATATTGCACCTAAAATAGGACATACAGCTTTTCTGTAGTAAACACTGGTTGAGTCAGCAAATAGCACAGAGGCACAACCTGAACGTAAATTAGCAGGGCTGCTCTTACTTTTTCTCTAACTTTTAGGAAAAGAACATGTCACTAAGGGACAAACACAGCTTAGCAATGATCTCTGTACTGAATATTCTCTTTTTTCTTCTTTCCAAATCTAAATCAGTTTTCACTAACGCCACCAAAACCTTCCAGTAACTTTCACGGCTGTAGGGTAATCAACTTAAAGACAGCTACCCGGCAACCTTTCCACATCATTTGGATGCAACTGTGCTTACCTGGACACACAAACAGGCTGTACAGAGCACCTGGATACTCACTGCTGACAGGAGTAATCTCAGTAATCACAGAACGGCTGAGGTTAGAAGCGACCTCTGGAGGTCACGTGGACCAAACTCCCTGCTCAAATAGGGCCACCTAGAGTTGTCTGCCCAGGACCACATCCCCAGAACTTTTAAGTGCCTCCAAGGATGATGACTCCCCAACCCGAAACCAGAGAAGGCATGCACATATACACCAAGGTAACAACATGAACTCATAAACATGCAGTAAACATGACAGACTGCAAATATATGAGTCGGGGAAGAAGTTATCCGAAATGGCTGTCTGCATACTGATCACAGGAAGGCTGGAACATACAGACATCAAATGGTTCCCTAATAAGCCATATGGCTCAGCCCAGCCAGCAAGTGTGAAGTTTTATTTAAATGCCCTGCCAAAAACCACACAAACTTCTGCACACCTTATAACTTCCCTGTAATAAAACGCAGCCCTTGAAAGAAAAGAGCCTTAACAAACATGCATGAATGAAGACTATGCAAGAAGTGACACTTCAGACAGTCCCTATATCTGGTACAAACTTCTCTGGTATTTGTTCAGATTCTTGTATATTTTGGGCTCTATTCTCAGCCTTAACTGCATCACAGGCAGAAAAATACTGCCTGTCTGAAAGCTCACATACTTGATTATTCCACTGCATTCTTCAGAATTATTGGTTTCACCAGAACACATATAGGTAACAGTGCAATTAAGTGTAACTACACAGATTTGACAGCAGATCTTTGCAATCAATCCCTGGACCCTGTTAACCAAGCCTATGCCTTAACATTATAATTGTTACCACAACTATAACTTTGGTCAACATTGAAAGAACATTATTTTACTGTTCGCATTATTTTATTACTGGGCAGTGTAGTATCACAGAAATAACACTGCTTGTAGACAGCAGCTTCTCCACTGTACTATCAGTTCCGCTATTTATTTGATGTTGGACCCTAAGTCAATTCATCCTTTTCTTTACACAGGTATACCTTGCTGTCTATCAAGAACACGTTCCTGAAATGTGAGATAATTCAATATAGCGATACAATTTTCCCCCCAGAATAAATGTGATATAGAGGAGACATACACAGGAGCTTAAAAAATGCACACAATTGTAACATACAGGGACAGTATATCTGACATGGCAGACAGAGAGGAAAAGGCAAAGAAGCAAGTTCATCAGTTGTCACCTCAACACCCAGTGATGACAGATCAGGAGGCTGAGATACTGGCTTTGCAATAGCTGGAGATAGAAAGTCTCTTTAAAGTGCAATTAAAGAAGAAAAAAATTTTCGACTGCCAAATGTCCTGAGATTTTGATGAGCAGGTCTCCTGTAACATGAGACTGAATCTTCAGTGACTCTGTCCGATGGTTATAAAAAATTTCACCTGCTTCATTTGTGAGACAGAACATCGACTATAAATCTTTTAGTATGAGTGTTCATACTGCCTCTTTCCAAATGATTATATGTTCACTGTCATCATCATGCTTCTCAGAGGTCCACTGCGCAGAGGTCAATCAAGCCAACCAAGGGTAAAGGACAAAACCAAAGGGTAATGGCAACAGTTAGTAGAAGAGGGTATTATTAAATGATCAATACTGGAACTCTGAATATGAGAGACTGAGAAGAAATTGATAGCATGGTATTACCACACCTGTTTCCTTCTTTCAGAGATTTATCTTGTCTACTCAGACTGCAAAAATTACTAAGCAGGAGCTGTTTCTCACTGAGTGTTTACACATCATCTCATCCTGCCAACCTCAGTTGTGATATGCATGTGCTTCTCTGGTAAAAATAAGAGAGACAACTATTTTCAGACCAGTGTGCTATTTTGAGTAGGTTCATTTTACACACTGCAAAAGAATATATTTCAACAAGCAGCCAAAAAGCACCCTCAAGAAGTATGTAACAGAACTGGAAATTGTAGTTGAGATAGATAAGCTCCTGGTCTACTTCCAGGGACACTAATCATAAAAACCAATCCCAGATTCAATATAGATGCAGCTACTTTGTGGGACATTTTGAAGTCTGCAGCTGATCGAGTTTTAAGCACGTAGGGTCAGGTACGCACATGTTTCTTCAACTGAATTACAACAGCACAAACATATTCAGTGACTTGACCAAGAGGTACTCTACAACAGCAAGCATAATATTAGTTATGAACCCAGTATCTGGATTCTATTTAGAACATCCATTTTGTCACCATATTTTAAAGTTTATTTAAGAAACAGAATTTTAGCAAGTTGCGTATATATAAGCATGAAATTGACTACTTAACAAGTTTCATGCCAGTGGAGCAGAATCTCACTGCTCAAACAACTCAGCAGGCAACCTATACAAAGTACGTAACAAACGCCTCTAAAAACTCACAAAAAACCAACAACAAAAAACCAAAAACAACAAAAATCCAGAAGGTTTTTAAAAAAACCGCAACGAAACACAACAACCCCACCAAACCCTCACCAAAACCTGACAATTTATAAAACATGTCCTTTTAATAAATGAGGCAATTTTTCAAACAGTTCTTCAGAAGTATGAGAAAGCTGTCAGTGCAAGATGCAGAAATGTTATGATGGAAGTGAAGCTACGCCGTACAACACAAAAATCTTTTAGGCCATGCTGCAGCCCACAGAATAACCAACCCCTTATCAAGAGTTGTACACTGGTATATTTTTGGAAAGGGTGTGAAAAGGTACAGCAAAGGCACAAGCCTCACCACAATGGCTACACCCTCTTTTGTGTCCTCTCACTGGGAATCCACAGAAGAAACCGGAAGAGTGTTAGCAAGAAGTAGTACCCACTTCTGAGAAACGGAATATGGGAAGTAGCAGCAACTGGAACAATGCTCAGCTGTGAACAATGAACTAAGGAAGCTACAGGGAATGACCACTGTGGGGGACAGTGTCTGAAGTGGTAGGGAAATTGGGGAGAGAAAAAGTTCATCATGAGCTGAGCGCAGAAAGCAGCAAGGTCCTGCAATCAGTTCAGTCCTTCTCAAATGAGCAGTAACAGAGGACAGAAAGACAGACACTGGATGGGATCAGATATACAGCCTAGCCAGGTCAGTGAAGGGGGAAAGGGGAGGGGGAAGAACAGAAGAAAGAAGATAAGCAGGCCCCTTCACTGAGTCATACCAGAGCTACTGCTGCTGGAAGGGCGCCAGATTTTAGCTGGAGCTTTTGCCTCTGCTTTTCTTCCCCCCTCTCTTCTGGTCTCAGAAAACCAAGAAGTGAAGGCACCAAACTGAGATGTCTACCTGAAATACATTCAGATTTTGCTGACTGTAAGCCCCTACTCTATATTACATCCAGCCTCAGAAAAACTTGTAATCAAAAGCATGCAAGAGTAACTTAAAAACATCCTTTTCTTTGGCTGAGTTTTTGTGCTGCCCTGAGTAAGATTCTTTCTTGGATCAGTGATTGCATAATGTAAAATACAAAACCCCTCCAAACAAGACAAATACATAAAGCGGCAGTTGAGGACACCAGTTATATTACTCCTCAAATTACACATCACTTTTTCCTAGGTATATTCCTAATCTGCCTTCTCCAAAGGCCGTCCTGTCAATTGAATGCACATTTCTCAGCCTAACACCCTTCAAAAGCAATTTTAAACTGTGCACCTATTTTTGAAATATTTATCACACATCAGCCTCAAATCACATCCACATCAAAATTATTTTTTTTGCTAATATTTCAACTATCTGTTTGACAATACTCATTATCACACACCAACAGGTATCTCCTATGTGGTTTATGAGTAGCATCCTCAGCTACTTGTGCTCAAGTCTTGCTAAGCGAAATGGTAATTGAGCAACCTCAGCTTGCTTATTAACATCTCTCCTAAAATGACATCTAGTTCATCTAGTCTCCCTGATTTCTTTATGAATGGATTTACAGCTTGGTTCTGTCTTTCTGCAGCTGAATAAGCACCTGACAGACACACTCAACTGAGCATTCACGCAGACGTTGTGGTCATTGAAATCTTGAGGACAGACTCCAAGAGACTGAAATGGCCAAGAGCTAGTAGGAACCAATATACCCCATACACCACAAGAGATCTCATAGTAAACAAATCTTCACGGTACCAGATGAATGGAAGCAACATGGGATAGCAATCTCCTTCTGAGGTCACCTAAATTTAATAGAAGTTTGGAATGAGGCTTAGGGTGACTTCCAAAGCTTGATCAGCAAACAGGGAATTAAATTCCACACACTTTTTCAGAGGAATAAAAATAATATGGACATGGCATCCGGTCACTAGTGGGGTTCCATAGGGCTCCATCCTCAGCCCAGTTCTCTTCAACATCTTCAGTAATGACTTGGACACAGGACTTGAAGGAATACTAAGTATGTTTGCAGTGACACTAAATTGGGAGGAGCTGCTGACTCCCTCAAGGGCAGAAAGGCCCTGCAGAAAGACCTTGACAAATCAGTGAGATGGGCAACCACTAACCATATGAGGTTTAACAAGGTCCAGTGCTGGATTCTGCACCAGGGTTGGGGCAACCCTGGTTCTGTGTATAGATCAGGGAACAAGAGGCTGGGGAGCAGCACTGTGGAAAGGGACCTGGGGATCCTGGTCAACAGCAACTTGAACACGAGTCATTAAGCTATTAGAGAGCATCCAAAGGAGGGCCACGGGGATGGTGAAGGGCCCTAAGGGGAAGCCACATGAAGAACTGCTGAGGTTGCTTGGTCTGTTCAGCCTGGAGGAGACTGAGGGGAGACCTCATTGTGGTCTTACAACTTCCTCATGAAGGAGGTGCAGGTACAGATCTCTTCACTCTTGTGACCAGTGACAGGACTTGAGGAAATGGCATGAAGCTGCATCGGGGGGAGGTCTAGGTTTGGTATCAGGAAAAAGGTTTTCCTGGCACTGGCACAGACTCCCCAGGGAAGTGGTTACAGCACCAAGCCTGAGAGAGTTCAAGAAGAATTTAGACAACGCTCTCAGGCACCTCGTGTGACTCTTGGAGTGTCCTGCACAGGGCCAGGAGTTGGACTCGATGATCCTGATGGGTCCCTTCCAACTCAGCATATTCCATGATTCAATGATTAAAACGTATGGAACAACCTCTTCCCAAACAAAACTATTAACATACATGACTTCTATGATTACAGACATCTCTTACCTTAAATATATCTGTTTTGAAGCTATAAATTCAGGTACTTATGTGGTTGCAAAAATCTGAACAGGATTCAGATTAGCAACAGGAACAACAATTCAAGAACTGACAATTCAACTAACAACAATACATTAACAGAAAAATAAATTTTCATTATTTCACTCTGAACAACAGGCCTTGCAATTTTTCAAAGTTTTTTTCTATTTTTACACATAGCATTCGCAAAAGTACTAGTTAGCAGACAATACTGCCTGAGAATAGAATGTGACTTGGTTTCATACCTGAGCATTACCTAGTGAATTAAAACCTATTGTTTTTATGTATAAGCAGCAATATTATGAGACTCCCTTAGAGATACAAATACTGGTGTATCAGATAATATCTATGCTTTTATACAATAAAGCATGAATTCAACACTGCTTTCATTGTATTACCACCATGGCAGTGTTGCAGCATTTCTGAAATTATACTTTTGTCCACGTCACTATGTCAACAGACGTGCCAATCTGCTTAAAGCACCAAACAGCTAAAATTGAATGAAATGGTTCAACCAGCTCACTTCACCTTTTGCTATTGTAATCAGAATTTTACTCTTTATTTCACAAAATAACAGAATATAGTAAGTGGATCTTTGGGCTTAAACAAAATCATGATTCCTTGTCTTTCAAGCTCTTATTATGCAAAGATGTAGGACATCAAGACAGAATTTGCATTGCCTTGCCAAATACAACAAGATTTCTTCCTCAAAAGACATAAAGAAGTTGTTAAATGTTATTGCCAACACAGTCCATTCTAGGAGATGATCCTTCCACGACTTTTAATTAAAAGTCTGGTTTTTATCTCCCCCAACCATGAGCTGCTTTTATTTTACAGATTGTACCAGCAAACCTTTACAAATAAATTATTGGGTACTGGATTACATAAAAGCCTCCAAAGGTAAGAACACTGGCAATCCCTGTCATTCACACACCTCACTGAATGCAGTACCTCCACAAGATGGGGCAGAAAGCACAGGTGGGTGCCTTCAGGACCACTGTCCGTAGCTGCTGGTGGACACAAGGATACAGCACTGCCAGACATTTGACTTTCTGAACATCTGCATAAGCCACTGCCACATACCAATCAAATCCCCTTCACTCAGCAGGTGAAATTTGGAGTCTGTTCTGAACCTGACTCCCAGTTAGCTGCACAGCTTGGGCACACAGCTATAAACACAGTAAGATTCATGCAAAGTTAATCATGCTGGAGGTGGAGCAGCCTATACAGCCATAATGGGTTGCTACCATGGAGGCAACAGGGCAACTGAGCACCTTTCCTGGAGGCAAGGCACACACAGTAAACCCAATGAGAAAGGGTTATTCCCACCCAGACCAACTCAAGTGAAGACAAGCATCACGCTGCCTGTAAGCAAAACAATAAGGACATCCCATTGTCTTAAACAGTATGCTAGAAGTTGTTTTTACTATTCCTTTTTCCTCAAAGAAAATGTCAGTGTAGATATAAGTGATTACACTTCGTTTTAAATTTCAGCTCTGAAGAAATAACCTGAGAATCACTGTCAGAGTACTTCTAACAACGACTGCTTAGGTCCAACACCTCTGAAGAGAGAGAATTACATTTGTCTGCTTTTTTAAAAAGAAAAAATAAAACAGTGCAGAAATGCCATAAGAAGCGCATGAAGCTTATCAGCAAACACTACTAAAGGTATAGAACACTAAAAAAAATTTAAAAGTTTAAAAAGGAAATAAATAGGACAGACAAGTCACACTGCCTTTGCAAACTATAGTGAATTGTCTTCTCTAACGAAGACAAATTAGAAACACTTCTATTATGCAAACTGACATTAAAGTTTATGGTTGGGGAAGCCAGGGATTTCCTACTGTATTCCTAATACCTGGACAACTAAACTACTTCACTGTTTACTTTATGATGCCACATTCATGATACGGCATAGCCTAAACATTTTCTTAAAAGAAAATAAGCCTTAATGAGTTAACCACACGTATGCACAAAAATCCTGCTACCTGCCAACAACCTCAGGCTCGACATTTTTTAATAATGAAATAGTTACTCGTGCCATTACATAAATATTATTACATAATATCTCCTTTGTATGCAGAATTAGAGCTACAATAAAATAGGTCCCACTATTTCAATATTGTATCTATTAATCCCACTCATCCACTTAATAATTTGGAGTTGTAGTTGCATCAGAGCACAACAGCTTTAATATGTCACGCTCCTCTGTGCTTAAACACAAAAGACAAATAATTCTGAATTAAAAAACAAAAAAACAAGCCAACAAAAAATACAACAAAAATATCTGCTCTACTATAATAACTGGTTGAAGGGAAAGACACCTCTGCTGTGCTCTTTTATTAAGTGTTTTTTGTCTTGCCTAAGATTTAATGTACGTATCAATATATAATTTTCAATGCGCCAGTCAATAAAATATGCAGAAATACCTTAATTCCCAAGGTCAGCATTACACAGCATAAGTGTAAAGAAATCACTAGCAATGATGCTCAGTATGTCTAACATCTCAAAAAACAGGTTTTTTTCCAACTTAATACTTAACGTATGGGCAAACTACAATACATATTAAATTAATTTTCTTAAGTATTAAATTTGTTAGAAATTTGTTCTGAGAGTCTATTTGTTTGTGTTGGTCAGGAAAACACTGTATTGGTCAGCAACACATTTAAGACGTGGGACGGCTGTAAGCACAAGGCCACACGGCGAAGAGGCAGTGTAGAAGTGGCATGTGACATTCGGGAGTCTCGGGGGGCAACATGTGGCCGGCGCTCAGGACGCTCCTCTCTGCAGTGCAGCACCGGTGCCTCCGGCCGTGCGCGATCCGCACCGCGACACGAGCCCCCACTTCCGAAGTGCCGCACGAGTCTCACTTGTGCCCGCGCTCAGCGGCTTCCCCCTTGTCCGCTCGCCCTCCCGCAACAACGGCTCCCGCGGAGGGCAGGAGAGCGGCGGTGGGCACCGGGAGCGAGGGCGGCACGG
>VWZW01006552.1:519811-576607 GCA_013397115.1 Edolisoma coerulescens
GGCCGGGCCGGGCGCGCTGCGGCGGAGCGGCGGGGGCGGGGTCGCGGTCGCCTCCCTGCGGGCGGCTCGGCCCCGCGGAGGCCGCGTCCCTCTGGTCCTCCTGTTCCTGCTTCTCTGCCTCCTCCGCCCTTCAGGAGAGCTTATTTTGCGGTTTGCAGCGCTCTCGTGCAGGCTTTTATTGAAAACCATAAAACAGGCTTGAGTTTAGGTTGAGGTGCTGAAAAAGCCTTGAGTTTAGGTTTAAGATTAGTGTTGCAGTCTCTTTGTCTGAGAGCTGCGGATTCGGGAGGAAAAAACCCCAAAACAGCAAATATCCAAAGAGTTGGCAGTGTGGGAGATGAGCCGGTTAAAAGGCCAAATACTCACACGCACTGAGAGCGATGCTGATACATGTGCGTGCAGGACTGGATGATACGAGACAAATGTACAAATCTATAAAACCTGACAAACGTCCAATATGTAGAACACATGTTTTGCATTTTGGTTACATGTGTTTCGGGTTTAGATTTGAACAAAAGACAGGTCAGGCAGTTGCTACCCTTCATTTTTTCATTGTAATGAACAGGAAGCTTGCCTGTCTACTCAAGGGTAACTGGTTTCCTACTCTTTCTTTGTAGGCTGTTTATTTTCTCTAGCTCACATCTGTTTTCCTCCTTAAACTCATTTTTATGCGACCAGAAAAAAAAAATCCAACTACCTTGTCATCAAGAAATCTTGCATCACAAAAGTGGTTGAAATAGGGTTGAAATCCAAACTATTTTCATTGTATCTAAAGAATAACTGAGCTAAAACTTTAATTTTTGAGGGTTGTTTACATTTGCAAAGCAAATATTTGGAAAACTTTTGGAACTGCAAAAAAGCTCTTAGGAATACTTAGATTTCACAAAGGCTAATAAATCGCTACGAGCTTACTGGTGGAGCTTATTAACAAACAGCATCTCTAACTATTGTTATTTGAATACATTTGGTACTGCTCCTTTACTAATCCATTTCCTTAATCTTCCCTAGAACTTTGGTAGGGACAATAACAGGTCTTGTGTTACTCCGTTCTGTGCTTTTGTTTTCTTCCTGGTCACATGCTCTTCTTAACTTGCTGAGCATTGTGTCTTCCCACCACTGTGTATTTCACTGACAGTGAACTGTCTTTGAACACTGGCAGATGCGGTCTGGTGCCTGCATGAGCTGAAGATACATCAGCAGTCCTCTTCTGTGCTAGGGGATAGCAGTCCACTGCTGTATTCTGTTGGCATCAGCATGGGCAAGAGAACATGATTTGTATCTGCCCCTCAGCTGGGTTGGTGAATAAACGAAGACATTTGAGTCACTGGTGGATTCTGGTTTCTTCTAAATGAGTGTGGTGTGTGAGATGTAGCACAAGTTCATACGTGGGAGTCCTGCTGAAGAGAAAGCAGTTACCCACAGTAGAACAGTACAGAAAGCTAAAATAACTAACTTCTTAGAAGCATAAAGCAGGATTCGCTAAAGCATGTTATTCAGAGTCTTCTATTTAAAATGACAAAATTTTTATGTTGTTTATTAAATCAGGGAGAACCATGCTTTGAATCAGAAAGAACAAGAACAGTTGATACCTAACCTAGAGCCAGTTTCTTGTTCATATGAGGTACTAATTTGATTTCTGAAAGTGTTGAATGTTACTCTCAGAAAAAAAATTAAAGTGACTTTCCTTTTGATGTAAATAGCTTAATCCAAGTGGTGGTCTTAAAGCCATGCAGACACTTTTGTGGAACTTGCATGCTTTCTGAGCTGTGCCTTTTCAGTTTCCCTTAATTTCCTACAGCTCACTTCTGCTTTCAGTTTTGTCTTCCAGTCAAGTCGGTAGGTTCGTCTGCAGGGTCGCACCAAGGTAAGACTGTATTTTCAGTAAAGGTTTGAGTCAGCACTGTCACAGGAGGTCCCCTACCCTCCTCCTCATGTCACTGCAAGCATTTGAATAGTTGCACAAGGAACCCGACTCGGAAACTGAGCCAGGTAAAAGCGATCCCTCTAAAATATATGGGTTAGTTTTAACCTAGGTCAGGTCCTTGATCTGCCTCATTGTGTAGGGGTGTGAAAGCCTGTGCTTGCACAGAGGAGGAGGCAGTGCAGGGGCTGAGATTGAGCAGCAGGAAGAAAGAGAGCACGTCTTCCAGAAAGCTTGGCTTGTGGTAGTTTTAAGTTGCTAAAGTCTGAAAATCATTTTAACCCTTTCAATAGATGAAAGACACAAAGTGTGTTTCTGGATTTCCTACATTTCAATTTGTGTGTCAGTGTTTGTCTTTAGCAGTTGTTTTATGTGTTGTTCACGGACATGAGTGTATGCATGTATGATATATAAATTTTCTTCTAGTTTACACTTTATTACCTGAAAATACTGGTGTCCAAGGGTGTCAATAATTGTGAAAAGAAACACCCTGGTTAGAGAGCACTACCACCCATTTTCCCTGATACCTACAAACACTGGATGTTCTCTCTCTATAATGTTTCATCCAGTTTTCTGTTATAAAGCAAGTCACCCCCTTTCTCTGTTCCTCCAGTTGCTAAGCAGCAGCTGTTCTCCCCATTAGCCAGCCAAGTATTTGCATGAAAATAATCACTCTTGAATATATAACTGGTCCTAATCATGCACAGCTAAACAGCTGTACAATCAAAATTTGAGTATTAATAGTATTACTTATCCGCATAACTGATGACTGTCTTTTAACTTAGAACTTCTCCATAGAGTAAAATCAATAAAGGTTTGCCCTTTTTTAAAACAAAAGGCATGTCAGTTTATATTCTTCTTTATGCTTACTGTGTAGCTACTTAAAAAAACCTGGTCACAAAATGATATCTGCAGTTCACAAAAAATTATAAATGCAAATATAAGCAGACACAGAATCATCTAGTGACTAAACATGATGGAGGCCAAGGGAAAAGCCACATTTTTCAAATATCTAATTATAGTAGCAGAGTGCAAACAAGATTTGATGATGAAAGTTTAGACTATGACACAAAGATAAAATTTCCAGCAGTACATCTTAGCTTCAAAACCCACTTAGTTGTCCTTGTTTGAGTTCCTGTTGATTTCAAGGATGTTCAGTATTTCTGAGGTCTACGATCTGAAGTCTTGGAGTGCTCTCTCAGTCTGGGGATGCCCTGGATTTATCCAAACTATTATTTTAGAATGACAGCTGAGTGTGGCTCACATATTCTCGGGTGCTGTTTTTTCAGATGACACAAATGCAGTGTCTGCAGGGAGAAAACCTGGACACATGGACAAGGAGTGATATGTGGTCCATCCAGTTGGTATCCCAACCTAGACAGTCACACTGTCTGCATTACACAGGAAGTTTATTTCCCAGTGTGCCCCACAGACTAAGTGAATGAAGAAGGTTTAAATCTTCACACTGAAGTGCTTTGTACTATACTCTGTAGTTCTGGACTGCCAAACCTGTACTTGCTTTGTCATGTGTGACAATCCATAGTGTGTTAGACTGTAATGCTCCATATACACCCAGTGCAAGAAGTCCTCACATGAGAGTTCTGACAAGCCTTGCTTATACTCCAGGAAGTTAAGCCCACTAAAGCCAGAATGTGAAGCAATACCATGCATGCCCATCAGACCAGCTGAAAGTCAATTACTCTCTGGATGTTATCAGATAAAAATCTAAGGACAGCGTGTGAACAGCAAGGAATTGAGCAACTTGTGGATACCAAACTGCCTCAAAGTGGCTCTTAGGCGACTGAATTAATTTGTAGGGGTAACAGTGTTTTGGAAATAATGCTTAAGATCCTAATTAATGAGGTGTGTTTGTTTGTTTGTTTGAATTCTCAATTACTAGCTACGGGCTAGGCAGTAGGCTCTGAAGTGTAGTGCCGTCACACATTTAGTCAATGGCATTACACCACAGTGTTTTGTCACTAGAAACCTGATGGGAAAACTAAACTAGGTCTCAATTATGAAAATATTAGAAGTATCAAAGCAGTCTTTTAGCAAAGACTCTTAATAAACCTATCAGGGCAAGAACAGTGCCATGTGATTGGAAAGTAACAAATGTGCTTGAAGGAGAGCCCATGGGCATTGTATGGGACATAGGAGACATTATAACATAGGGTATGCAAAAGCATAGAAGTGAAAAAAAGAGATATATCTTTGGTGTAGTAACATTAGATTTTATTGGGGTAATTGTATTTTTTTTTAATAAAACAATTTTTTGACAAAATTAAGTCAGTTTCACAAAATCATCGAGACTGGAAGAGACCTTCAAGATCATCTAGTCCAATTGTCATCCAAGCACCACCATAATCAGATTTAATCTGTGCTTCCTATAAAGATTCAGTATAGTGTCATATGAGAAATGAAGAAGGATGCATAACGTAAAGAATCGCTGATGGGAAGTTCCAATGGATTGTTTTGAGAGAACAACTATAAAACGGGAAGTTGGCTCCAAGTAGAGTCTGCCCATTTAATGTCTTTAGTGCAGTCCTGGTTAGCATACAAATAAAAGTTGCTAATAACCTAAGTTTGAAAGAAAAAAGCGTATCAAATAAGATCCATAACTGTGGAGTTAAGGAAGAAGAAAAAATATTTAAGCCAAAGAACACTGTCAATGTAGAATGATTAGGCATAAACGGGAAATGAACTTCCCATGAAAGAAGGTTTCTATGCAGTGGAGGAATGGATTCCTTCTCTCAGTGAAAGCAGCAGGGCAGAGCATTTTAACAAATTTTAATATGGAGATTGATGAGATTACGGAAGGGGTTATATGATGTTTCCTAGTTATTGCACGACTGCAACTGATTATCAAAATTCTAGAAGGATTGCATGTAGATCCCTGAACATTTCAATAGTGGGTTGCTCTAATCAACGCAGATAATTTAACCATTACAATAAATGAGTTTTCATCATCATTGTACAAAATACATTGTATACCATGGAGGTGCTACAGCTTTCTGTTTCAGAAAATCTTGACAGTAGTGTAAAAGGAAACCCTTTTACAACATGCATCGTGGCATTATGTATATGTTCCTTTCTGTAAATGAGTTGTATGTACAAACTCACATACATAATCTTTATATGAAAATGCAAACTACCTTTGACCATTTTTGTTTCCTGGGTTGTATTATTTGCATTTAGCAACTTATGTTTCAAACAGTTTTGATTGAAAGTTACCCTTTGTTGTTGTTTTTTTGAAAATAATGGGGTTTTTCCCAACATTTTCAGGTCTTGCTGTTGCCTTGTATCAGAAAAAACCTGCCACTGAATGTGCCTACAGGAAAAAGCATAAGTATTCAAGAAAATTATATCAATTGAAATGTAAAAATTAATAAAGAATTACATGTGTAACAATGTAGAACTATGCCACTATTTAAAAAAAACGAAAAAGTGCAACACATGCATCATGTAAGAAAAGGGCCAGTAAACACTTAAGTGTAGAGATGAGATTCCGGATCTGCTCTTTGCTGACAGAATTCTACATGTCAGGAAGCGATTGAGGTTCCCTTCCATGCTTAGAAAGTGACCTATTGCCAAGAGTAAAAGAATTATATGACTGCATAAGGAATTCAGTTTAGTATAACAAACACACATTATTGGGGAGCAGTTAACAGTATAGCAGTAAGTGACATTTAGAGATTGTATGTATGACAATGAGAATTTCATAGATGAAATTTGATTAAAATGAACTGATTATGTCTTAGATAATTGAGGAATGGTGCTAGAGTTGTTGGCATTGCTGAACCAGTGTAATTTAAAAGCCTGCTGTCTGTTGCTTTGTACTAATGACTGTAAAATTTGGGAATGGACTCAAAAGAGAAAACAGTGTGTAATGACATATAGCATTTGAACATTAACACTATTTTGGGAAATGGTGTGTTCAACAGAGTTATTGGCAAGTAGTGGAGTTTACAAAGGAAAGTGGTTGAACATTTGAATAGCTTTTTTAAAAAAAAAATCAAAGTAATAGGTTTATTTTTACAAGAGAGCTGCCAATCCCTCCATACGCTGAAATTTCTATTCCACACAATGCAGCTCAGGTAGATGATTGTAAGAACTGCTTTTAAACAGGCAAGTGAAACATAATTTTTCATATTCTAGTTCTGATGAATAGCTGAAGCATTTAGTTGAAAATCTCCATTGAGAAATATGTCTGGTGTGAAGAGAGTTAGCCCAAATGGTTCAAATAATAAGTAATTAGAAAGATGTCATAATGGAAAATTTTCAAGTACTATAACTGCCAAAAGCCCTATCATTCTTCTAGAACTTGTGTAGCCAAATACACATGACTATGTGGTTATTATTTGAATTTTTGTTGTTTTAAAATGGGCAATGTGTTTCTGTGAATGAATCACGGAAATGGGGCTGGATGGTAAGGAGTGAAAGCCATTTAATTTTAGATGCTATGTTTTTTTCTGCCATGTAGTCTGACTTATGGGAGGCATTCCTCATTCATGCATCAGACAAAGTGAAAGAAGCCTCAGCGCAATATGTAGATCACCAACAGCCATCTGTTATCCAAAAGGAAAGAGTAGTGTTGCTATAAGAGGAAACTTAAAATGTTTTAAGATTAGCTTAGAGATGGCAGAGCTCCATTAAATGTTTTGTCCATCTCTGTTGGTATTGGTCCCTGTCATATATGAATGTATACATTATACAATATATATTATTTCAGATTCCTGCTATATTTTTTTCTATTAGGACAATTACCTCTAGTTTAGAACTCAGTATATGCTTTCTCTAAGTTCCTAAGTAAGTATGTATATGTAACCTTTTATCACTTCAAATAATTATTTTTCCTTCTTGGGATTTGTTCCTTTGAAACAATTTTCCTGATCAAACTGAATGTTAAGAAAAAAGCATTTTGAACTTTTTACTTGCTTAGCTTCAGCTAAATAACGTAACACTTGTTTAGGCTTGTAACATTTCCTTTTGAGTCTTTCCAGCTCCCAAAGAATTTCTGTTATTTTTATGTGAATTCCATCCAATTTGCATAGATCTTTCTTGTAATATGCCGAGAACTCCTTGGTGATTTCCAGACGTGGTTGTAAAGAGTGTGGATGAAGAATTTATGTTTTATGTCCAGGCAACCATATGACCTCCATTTGTAGGGCAGAATTAATTACTTGGGAGTGTTGATGTTTGGTTCTCCAAGAAGCTTGAAGGACTCTGTTGGCTGTCCACAAATAAAGTGTTGCACAGTCTGCCTACAGCTGTGTATAGACAAACCATTACCTTCCTGCTCCAGGATACAGTGCTTCCAAGTATGCAACTCAAATCTAAATTAGTCTCTTTGTTGGTACTCTTACAAATCTATTTGTAGTTTCTGCTTGCTTGTTATTGTTAGATCCTTTACAAATTTGATGCCTTTGAGGTATTTCCATCCCACTGAATATATTCCAGAATCTGTTCCAGAATATTTCTCTCAGTCTTTTCCATAGCAGTAGTTTGCTTTTTCTTGTACTCAGTTTGATTTTACAGTTTTCTGGCTGCATTTTAGCCTCACTAATTTATGTTCAAGTATCTCAGTGTCCTCAAAGTTGCCCACATTGTAGCCTCTTGGGGATTAATGAAGCTGTCAAATAAAACAAGGCCTCGCAATGGTTCCTGTGGCACCACAGGTATAGATAAATTACTGCTTTTCCTTTATTCCAGTTTTATCTTGAGCCCTATAATATTCACTGTTTTCTTGAAGCTACAGAATTTTTACACAGTCCTTTTGTCTTTGGACCTCCCGCTCTGCATTGTAATCTGTCCAGCACATCCTAAGTGATTTTTGAGGTTTCATTAGAGTACCATATGCTTTCCAAAAATTGAGTTATGTAATATCTAAAGGGTTCCTTTGGATGCTGTATTTTGTTCTGGTTTTTGGGGGAAGTGGTGGTGTTTGTTTTATTGTAAGCTAAGTACAAGACAGTATTCTGCTGTCTTTTAAGGCTAACATTTTCAGGCTTCCTTGGTCTGAAATTAAGTTTAATGTAATTTCAGAGGCAATGCTCTTATCTAGATGTTTAAAAGACTAATTTTGTGGCTACTGAAGCCTAATTTCAAAAGTGTTCACCTACTGAATACTTTTTTGTTAGTGTTCTTTTTTTTCTCAGTATTCGCACTGAAGGGATGATATTATTATGTTGTTTTAATATTGAGATTATATTATTATTATTATTACTACTACAGTCTACCAATTCTAGTAGTATCTGCTGAAGGATGACCCTGAAAATGAAGACCCCATCAGCACACAGATCTACCTCGACAATTGGAGTCTTGCAAATAAAATTAAATTTCATGCCAGTATATTGATTGTTTTATGTCTCAAAGCATGAGATAGGTAACACTGGAGATGCAAAATGGGAAAAAACCAAAATTTATGGAGTAGATCTGCTAATCCAATGTGATATGTTAACTGAAGTTCGGACATTGAAAGGCAAGACACTGTGATTCTGTTTCCAGATTTTGAGGAGGAAAATCATGTGTGCTGTTTATAAACACATAGTCGCGTACAGAAATTGGCTATGTTTTCTCTGGAAGCTGTGCAGTTAAGTGACTGGGACTGGATTCTGTTAAAATATGGTGCATGTTTCCTGCTGTGTCTTGAGTAATCTTGCAGCTGTTTTACTTAGAAAATCAATGACACTTGTTTTTGTCCAAAAGCAGGAACTTGATGACTTGGCTAATAAGATGAAACAACACTGTCCCCAAAATCTGTGAAGTATTAAGTACTATTTCCAGCCTCTTCACACACTGCACTTCCACCTCCTTTCCCTGTGCTACTTTTAAAGCTATTTTGTGGAGACAGTATTTTGTCCTCTTTTTCTGAAGACAGGACTGAGGCTTTTAACCTATTTCATTTTTAATCTCTAATAATTAACTGGTGTGTTTGCTTTAGGACAGGGCTTTTTTGAAAAAAAAAAATTGGTGAGTGAAAGTACTAATGCACAGGGGAAAATAGGAAATTATTGTGCCATAAAAATAACTTTGAGTCTCACATTGTTCAGAGAGGGAAGAGAACCTTCCAAGAAGTGATCACATTCTCAAACTCAGCTTTAAACACATTCTTTATCTTTAAAAGGAAACAGAAGATAATCAGTCAGTAAAACAAGCGTAGTTGTGGGCTTGTCTGCAAAGCTGTAGCATTCTGAAATAAGGCATTAGGACTGGGCATTTGAAACAAGAATTGTCGGTGCCAAGGTCTCTTGTGCTTTGAGAAAAATGGGTATGTCTTTCATTAAACATTACCTTTTCTCCATACCCTGATTTTTCTTATCTTGATCATGGTCTAAAGATAGCAGCTATGGTGGCTATGCGGGGTATATCTTTAGCAACACATTAAAAATCAGACTGTATTTTTGTGCTGTAATGAATAAGCTTTTAAAAGCATTGTAGGTTTTTTTAGTATCTATTTGTTTGAAGAGGAAATTGGATTTCTTACGAAAAAATCTCCACCTTTTCTTAGTTGCTGTTGGAGAAAAAAAAGCATGTTTAAAGAGCACAAGTTTTAGCTGCCACTTTTTTGTGATCAGACTTTCAATATCAGTAATCTGAATTTCCCCTCTCTTGCTCCAGCCAAGGTTACAAGTCAGTTCCCTAATTTCTTCTTTTTCTTACTGGCACAGAATTGCTTTTTTTTAAAAGTACTTCATAAATTACTTCTTTTAAACAAAAGAAATCCACAGCATCCGTGCTTTTCAAGCTTATCCTGAGTAGCTGTAATCTTTTATCACAATTTGGATGTAATAGCATTTATAAAATTAAATAGTTCTGTTTAGGAGTAAATTTCACTCAGATAAAGAGGAAATACAGCAGTAGTTGCCAAAGGGATAAAGTGCATTACCTGGTAACATATGCTTTATTTCTTATGTTCTGACAGAAAAGGAGATGAATAAGTGTGTTATAGGCACAACTTTTCAGTAAATACTGTATTGTTGTTAGCATAATATATATCTGTGTTCTTAAGAAACCCAAAATTTTTTAAGCTCATTTTAATTTAATCATTTATAAAATTATAACACTGCTACTTCCAATGTTTAAAAATTCCAAATTATTTGGTATGAACTGTAGCATTAGGGTAGAATTCATAATTTCCTCCTTTGCTTCCTTTTTAATGTTCCTTACCATATATTGCAACTATACTGTGAAATGAAGAAGGGCTGCTGAGACCACTGCATCCCCCTGCCTTCCAATGCTGTCCTTGAGCAGCATGGGAATGCTGCTTTGGATGGCTCTTGCTCTTATCGTCCTAAACTGCCCCCCAGCGCGCTGGCCCAGGTGTGGAGCAGCCTGGTATTCAGGTTTGTTCCTTGGGACCATTTTGCTAAATGGTATAGGCAGAGCAGCAGTGTCTTGGATTGGGTTTTTAAAATGTACCAATTTGCCAAATTCAGAACAAGACCTTTAGGGTTATTCAGTTCCATTGATTGATTTCTTTTCTACGTGCTTCAAATAGAACCACAGAACGGTTTGGCTTGCAAGGGACCTCAAACATCATCCAGTTCCAAACCCGCTGCCAAGGGCAGGGACACCTTCCACTAGACCAGTTTGCTCAAACTCCCGTCCAGCCTGGCCTTGAAATGCATTAATTACTTTTCATAACATCCAAATAAATGAGTAATAAGGGCCCTTGCCTAAAGGTCCTTTGTCCCTGCACTCAGTACTATGTATGTAAGCTATCCAATTATTGTTCAATGAAAAAAACATAAGCAGGCCTGGGAAATTAAAGCTTCCTTATTCTTTCTGTCCTCTAAGTCTTCCAGTCATCAGCAATGATTGGCGAAATCCCAAACTCGAGGTAAGAGATGCTTTACCTGCAACTACCTGCTGATTGAAGCATTCTCCTCGGAGTGTGCCAGGACTGTGAGACAGGAGAGGTTGGCTTGGTGTCCTTCAAATGGAAAGCCTACAATCCAGTCTACTGTTGCCTTTTCAGCTGCTGTTGAATAATGCACTGTCCTAACCACTCTGCTGCTACATGGAAGTATGCAACAAAGGTATATGTCCCAAAGGAGAGGGAGATAACCTCTGCCAAGACTTAGTCCTAGAAAAGCTTATGCAGCAGATGCAAATTTGTGCCTGATGACTGACCTAAATTTTGCCAAGGAGAGAGACAGACTGAACAGCAATAAATGTCCTGTAACCTGTTGTCTGGGCTACCATAAATATCTCTCTGGTTCAAGCTTTTAAGAAGGCAGGAGTCGTGGTGCATTACTGGTGGTCACCAGGTACTGCTGTTGGAGGACTAAACTCTCTCAGTCCTGTACATTCACTCATCTCGTCGGGTGGGCACCATGGCACCGAGTGGGAATCTCTGGGTTCTGCACACCCTTCGGGTGGGGCATGAATGGCTACACAAAGGACAAAGTTCTGAAGAATTAGGTCAGTAGGTTTTATATCTAATTAGGCCTCTAATCCTACAAACCACTTACAGTTTTGCATTATTTTATGTTCATTGTGTCTTAAATGGAACTACTCATTTGAGTGAAGTTACAGGTGTAATTGCACGCAGGATCGGATCTGGGCAATCACATTTCGGCTTATTATTCGTACCGTAGCACTGTTGCAAATCAGGTATCTCTGATGTTACACCTTGCCCAGACAGGGTGAAGGGGTAGCTGAAACTGAATATGTTTCTGTGAAATGGCTTGCACTCCATTACCGTACCTGTCCAAACCAAGCACTTCCACAAAGACACATCATAGAGAGCATTTCAACTGTTAAGAGAGTCATAAGGCACAGATTTCCAATGCAAAAGGTCATGAGGCTGCAGTTTCACTGGGTAATGTGCTGCATTTGCATAGACACATATTCAGACAGTTAATGGTAGTGCAGAATGCTTTAATGATTTTCATTTGCATCAAGCTGTTCTCACCTCTTAGGAACATAATGGATAAATAGAAGAGGCCTTTTGTTTGCTCTTCATGAAAGTTACCAGTGATTAAGTGGTGCTGAGGGAACAGACTCCTGCTCTCATTTGAAAAAAAAAAACCCCAAACCAACAACAAAACTGCCCATCAAAGCTGACTTCAAAGTGACCTACTTCATTTTGATTTAAAATGGCACTTGAGTAATTTATTTTAATGTTATGCAGATTTCCTAATTCAAAACACAGAAGTGGTCACTCTTAACTGAAAATACAGAAATAGTTATTACATCAGTTGCAAAATACTCATAATTTGTTAGGGTACTCTTTATAGTGTTGAATTACAAACAAAGCTATATACAGTTAGGTTTTCTTCCAAATGGATTCAGCAGTCACGTTTTTTTATTAAAAAATATGGCCAGAATAGTTGTGAGTAATTTGATACTTTTTGCACTATGCTATGGTGTTTCATAAGAAAATCCATGCCAGAGGCTTGCTAGAGAAAATCTTGTCATGATTCTATATAGGGTCTCCCTATGAAAATCTTCTGCCCACCTTCCTGGAATATAACGGTGTACAGACTTCCAGACTATGTCCTGGACCCTTGCAACTCGGTATCAGCTTCCTGGGCTCCTCCGTCATGCATCAGCTCAAAAGCCCCTTCTTGAAAAAGCCTTAAAGGAAGTTATCTTAGTCTCTGGCTGTGTTATGTTTTTAGGCATTTTCTGAAGGATTTCATGTGCAGTTTAGTCTCTTTCAGTATAATCTTGAAAAAAATCTGAGTGGCTTTTTGAGAATAAAGCTCTGTTCTTGAATATCTTTCTCTCAGAATAGTCATGCTTAAATGTTTGTTCCTAATTTGTAGGCACACAAGTCACAATTTCATTGCCCTGATTTGCACATTGGTGGCTTGGTACCAGTATTTTTTTATTATATTTTTCCAAATGTGCTAGAGTTTCGACTTTATGTGTCACACTGAGAAGCTCAGCCAAGACACTCCACATCCCAAATATCCAAATTTCCGTTGTCTCCACTCAGGGTAGAAGGCTGCAATGTTTCTGAGAGCTGCTAGAATGAACAGGCTTTCAATTACTTGGGTCTTTTTAGTTAATGATTTCCAGTTCTTTCAGTTTCTAATCCCTTGCCTTCCAGACAGTGATCTTGAGTACTTCTTGTGGCATCCCAAGCCTGTCATTTAAATCAAGATATGGAACTTGACTTCATGTGTTTGGAATATTCTCCATTTTCACAGAATCAGTAGGATATTTGGGAAACACAGAAGATGCACAAGATGCAAATGCAGACCTGCTGAATACATAATTTTTATGGCCCTTCTGTTTTGTATGGGCTTTGTAATTTGTCCAGTGTTTGACTAAGGGGTAATTAAATTTACAATGAGAATATATTGGTCCCTCCTTCTCTTCACTGATTTTAATTCTTTACTCCTCCAGTTAATTTTCTTTTAAATCTGCCTTTGTATTCTCAGTGTGCCATGAAAGGACTAGTCAACAGCCTGAATATAGGGGCAGTTGAGGGAAATTTCTGTCTGCAATCAATCTCCCCATTACAGGAGGAGTGCTGGATGTCCTTACAAGTACAATAAAACAGGCTGAATTTAGTGACCACTGCCTGACCAGCATAACAATTCCTTAGCAATTTATGGCACGTTGGGAGAGCAAGGATTTCAGATTACATTCAAGAGGTCTGTGCATGCAAGGCTATAACTTTCTTGGGTTAGGAATAAAAGACCTGTTTGGAGTTATGTGTAATTTCAGTGTATGGTAAGATGAAGTGAACACATGAAAATAAGACCCATTATTGACATTGTATTTCAGTACATGTAGATAAAAATGTATTTTACATGTATTATCCATGTAGATTCTTTGTGGTTTGTGTGTTTATAGCCTCACAGTGGTCTTGATCATCTTAATCTTGGGTTTTAGTTGTGCACTTACATGCAACACATGGAAATATAGCTTACTAAGTGAATATGACTGAGGAGATACTCCAGAAGCAAATCCTAGAAGTGAAGGTGAAACATTTTAGCTGATGCTGACAGAATTGCAGAAACTCCTTGCTGTAGTGGGAAAATTTTGTTCAAAACCAAAAATGTTCTTATGGTTTTAATTGAGTGGCAGAAAATTACTTCTGTGTGGTCATCCCTGCTAAGAGCTTCTTTAAAACCAACATTTTCCATTTTTCCTTGTTTATTTCTTGTTTGGCTAGTAGTTGCCTCCCTGAATTGGATTTACAAACTATGAACCTAAGGAGGATAAAATGTTTTCTGAAGAATTTGATCCAGATGTATATTACTGTTTCAATAAATATATTTTAAGTATTTAGGGTGAAGAAGGGTTTTTGGGAATTTTTGGGGTTTGTTTGGTTTTGGTTGCTTGGATTTGTTGGGATATTTTGGGTTTTTTGTTGTTTGGTTTGTTTTTTTTTTTAATATTGTGGTTAACTTTGAAGCGGCCAAATTCTTGCTGCTCCAGGAAAAGTCTATAGTATTTCAGCAGAGATGCATATGGCCCTTGGGTTTTTGGAATGTATCGTGTTGCAAGCTCCTAAAATAGGACTGTTTGGAAAGCGAAAGGCTTCCCATCTTTTTGTCTGGAAAAGTTATAAAATGGAACAGGCAGGCTTTCACTGAGCTGCTGAGAATGCAGTTCTGGCTATGCAATCAGGACTAAATAAGGAGCAAGATCTGCACTAAAAATAGAAACAGAGGCTGATCCAACTGCAGTGTGAGTTATAATCCTCACACAGCGAAGGGCTGGTAGGTTCAGCTGAGGACACTCAGTTACAGAGAATCAAATAAACTTTATCCTGCCCCTAAAAAACCATCATACCCTAGCTGCTCTAACCAGATTTTTACCAGTCAGCAGAACTATTAATCATGCCTGCAAATTATTTAACATGTTTTTTCAAATGTAGATCTCTTACTATTATTATTTTATTAGAGAGAGGATTATATTTGCGACATAGGGAGAAATGTGGGTTGGGTTTATGTAACTGTTTGAGTAACATGGTGGAAAATGACACAGAGAGATTTACTGCACTTTTCCTCTCAGCTGGGTAAATACATTCTTATCACTGCTTTGTGCCTTAAGCTATCGTGTCCACTGACATGACCTGACTTCAGTCGGGCACAGTGAGCTGATTTGGGTATCTGGCCAGGCTTGGGCTGTTGTCACAGTCTATGTAGTTCTCAGTGTGTGCTTTGAGGGAAGTTACTCTGCTTGTTTCAAGAGCAAAGTACAGAACAGTGTAGTTCATTCCTGCCCCCTCCCCTCCTCTTTGTGGGTAAAATAGTTAAGAACATATTCATCTTTTATTTGTGTATTTCCTTTCCACTGACACATACCTCATAAGCTTAAGCCGAACTTGCCCAGGGAGTTCAAATATGTTCTTTGATGCAGAATAGATTGCTATTTCTCATTTGTTGTTAGGAACATTTAGTTACTAAGTGTTTGGATTAAATGAGCACAGCCAGCTACAGCTATGTTCTGCTTGCTTTCTTTGCCTGTTCCTGCAAAGGCAAAGTGATATGGCAAGCATGAACAAATTTTCTGTTACTTCAGTCTTAAAAGGCAGAGAATCTGTAACAGACTCTGGTAATTCATCATAGAATTCCAATTGTTCTAAATATGATTACATATGAAAATTTTAAAAAGTAGAAGACACCAAATCGCTCATCTACTAACTAAATGTTTAAAAATATTTTGATTAATTTTTAGTTTTCAATTAGCTGCAGAATTTGTTACTGAAAATACACCCTGTTCGTGTATTTTTTGCCTGTTGATCACACGAGTTGCTCAGTCAAATTGGAAGACCGTGAGTGGAGGAGAAACATCTGGGTCATTTGACATATGCAAAAGCTCACACAGCAGTGGGAGTAAGTGGAATAAGACCAAGGACAGAGACCATCAAACCTGCCAAACAGGCCAAGAACAAGGCAAATAAAATACTGTATCAGTGAGTCACAAATCAATGGCTTGGTTGCATTTTTCTTGTTCAGTTCCCTCCACACCATGACATGAACTACAATATTCCCTGTTTCCAGACTCCTATGCCAGCACCTCTATCTCCTCTCTTCCCCGCCCCATACTGAGTGCACAGCTTACCAGAAGCTGCGAGCTGCTGCCTTGCAGAAAGCCGAGCTGATCAACACCATCTTGTAGCTGGGGAGGCAGCAGCCTCTTTCTCCAGCTGAGTTCAGTGGCCTTTTTTCTTGGTTTTTTTTTGTATTCTCATTATTTGTACTTGTTTTTGAAGATCTGTATTTTCGGGGGGAAAAAAAAGGTGTGCGTGCAGTCCAGGAGGCATAGAGAAGGGATACTGGGTGATCATTGCTGTGAATGCTTTACAGTGAAATATGTGTATTGTGTTTTAGTCACATTCAAAACTTACACTGATTAATTGTCTCATTTGTTGACATAAATGAAATCTTTATAAGACTACATAAGGTTTTGCATTAGTTTAACAATGGGTTACACACACCTAGTTTTTGTCTCCTGTTAGCTGTTTGAAAGAAATAATTTGGTGTAATAAAAGCAATATAAGCCTGCAGTGCAGACACAGTAATTTTAGTGAATTTATTAGAAGTAGTTAAATACTAGTATCAGTTTAGTGATTACACTTAAAAAGTCACACCCAATACAACAAAGAATTGTTTAAATTATATACGGAAACAGGGAAATTCTTTTAATAACATATTTTAGGTAACTGAAAGTTGCACAAAGAGGAAGTGGCATTGCTTGAACTCAGTTTCAGCCCACACAGAGGTTTACATGAACGTCATATCAGTTTACAATGAGTCTGGTTCTAGATTGGAAAACAGTGGTGGTGAACAGTGCATTATAACTGAAATGTTAACTCCAAGACTACATATTAACAGGTGTGAGATTCTACCTTACCTGCCTCTTCACTATTAATTCTGAATGTAATAAAAACATGGAATAATTTCTTAAGTCCTTACACATGCAGAATGAATGAATCCAAATTAAGAATTTTTTTTCTTAAAGAGGATTTGTTTGTTTTTTATCAGAGTCCTTTCGAAGTACAAGGGGAGGTCACAGCTGTTCTCTTCATTCACATGTAGTCTAATAAAACAAACAACATATGTATAGGTCACAGGAGTTTAGCACTCAGAACATAGGGATTTGTATATGATTTTGAAAACTGTAAATAACAAATTATGCTTAACCTTTATCATTCTGCTCATCAACCTGATTTGTTAGTAATAATTTCTGTTGGAATTAAGGTTTTCATATATTACAATGTTCAGAAAAATAAAAATTCCCCAACCAAATGCAAGATAGCAAGGTCCACATTTACATCCTCAGTCTTAATTCCAATTGTCATAAGTCTTATAGATTTACATAATTACTGTATTTGCATAATCACTTAAGACCTAGATCTGTGCTCCAATGAAAGCAGACCTGAAACCTTTTCCTAAATAACGCTTAACCACATTTTGTACTGCAAGGATCCAGGACTGACCTCAGAAATGGGCATGTTGCCCTTTCCATAGAGCATGTTGGCATCTGGGCACCTAAGTGAGTTTGGTGGGTTAGTACAGGAGCATCCTAGTGGTCATGAGCAGTCTGCTGGTGGTCCTTGTGCCACAATATATCTGGAGTGGATAGGGCTTGGGGAGGAGGGGCTATGGATTATACCCTGTTTGCTCATGGACCAAAGGGCTTTTGGTTCAGTTACAGTTTGGACACAGCTGTGGTGGTCTCATTTACCCTCAGAGGGGGGCTTTCAAATAGTGAGGATTAAAATAACAAACCCCAAATGCATCACTCAGTTTCTTATAAATCAAGTGGGAAGATTAGCTGGAAAATTCACACATACAAATCAATGTGTCCTTCCCCTTTTTAAAAATTTTTCTTGTTGAAGACAGTGAGCTACAGAAAACCCATCAATGGTCACATGGATATTTCCTTTTGAACCAGGCAGTGAATTTCCCTTTGACTTGCCCGAAACACAGAACCCTTACCTCTCTTTTTACTCTAATAATTCTACCAGTTCGGGGAAATTGTGCTTGCAACACTGAAACACTAGAAAGCAGATTAGTATTTCAGTGCAGAATAGGTGGTTGCTATTGTTATATGACAGTATAAATTAATTCATTGTAGGAAATAGGTAACTTACAGGATATAGGTTAGGTCTTGACACCACACAAGTCATGACAGAAAGTTATTGTCATCTGATAGTTTTTGGATGGCCTCTTTACAGTTAAGTCAGATCCTTAAACCAGTTTACAGTGGACAAATATCTGAACCAGAAAGGTCATCATGATTGTGAGCAATCTTATATGGCTTCATGTCAATAGTGTGAGAATGTGGCATTACTCTCTGTGCCAGGAAGAAATTAAATTATGGTATTTGCATAAAATCTTCCTTTTTTGTGTTGTGCTTAGTCTGCAGAATGTCTGCTTAAAAGATTTCAGCAGATACTCCTCTTCCAAACACAGGAAATCAAAAACAGTTGAAGGCGTCTTCTCAGAATAAAGTTGCCCTGAATGGACATCTTCAAGCACAAGCCAACAAGGCAATGATTTCCTTGTTCCAGGGATAGCTGTTTCCTTTTATTTTTTCCTGTCAGTCCTTCTGATTGGCAGATTACTTGGCAAAATCAAGTAAGACTCAGCAAAATTTACCTTTTCAATCACTACTTACCAAAAGAGTCCTGCTTTCCAAATATCCTGAATAGAGTAACTGTAGAACTAATGGACTTCGAGCATTTGAAGCCACCAAAAAAAGGAGCAGTTTGTTTTCTGTACTTAAAGTTGTTCCCTCAGCCTGCATGCTGGAGAGCTGTTAAGAATAGGAAGTGCTGCTTTTCACTCATTCTTGCACAATGGTAAGAAGATCTCATTGAGGCAATTCTAACTGGCAAAGAAAATGAGATTTTCCTCCTAGACTTGTGAAGTATCTTGAGTACATTCCAGGAATTGCTACATGAGGTTTTAAACCCTCTTCTGGCTTTGGAGCAGTGGCCAGTCCTGAAAGGCTGAAAGAAGTTGAACTTGCAGCAGTCTATATTCAGTATCTTTGCCCTCTCACTGAATTCTTGAAGGTTCTTGAAGTGTACATCTAAGGTAAATATGGTAGTTCTCCTGCTTCAGACTGGGACCTGTATCTGGAACCATCAGCTCACAGAAGTCCCTATCCTTGACAAAAATTTTATGCCCTTAATGACTTTTGGCCATCACTTCAATGACAAGAGAGATGGAAAAATCAAGCTGATGCCTCTTCTGTAAATGGATACAGAGCACTTAATTCAATCCTCCAATTTCTGTTGACGATGGTTACGGAGCTCCACCTGAACTAGAGGATTCATCTTTCTGTATTCTTCTGTCAAACCACATATTATTGGAGTCAGTCATCTCTTTACACTTGGGATGTATCAAGTGCCCTGTTAACTACAAAAAGTGAAGTATTTTAAGATATTCACTTGACTTTTCCTACCTAGTTATTGCAGACGGTACGTCTGTTTTAAGATTGTTATAGCAATTCCAGGTAAAGCGTTAGATCATACTCTGTCAGAGCAGCATCTGTGCTAACAATTTCAGCAAGAAAATTATTTATCTTAGACATCTACAGAGCGTCATCCTGAAGCTCTGTCTTCCCAATTCAACAGATGTTACATGTATTAACAACTCTTGATGGGTTGCACCATAAAGTGTTACTCCTACTGCAACCTCTCAAGAATCTGAGTCTGGCTGGGAAGGAATTAATGATTGTTATTGAGTACACTGCAGTGAAAATAGGGATATATGCTGCATGTGGGTAACTGCTAGGAGGAAAACAGAGAATGAGTTACCTGTCAGTAATGATGAGTGCTAGATGTGCACAAATCCCACACAGCCCCCATTCTTTTTTTGTTGTACTCCTGCACACTTGGGATTCTCACACACAAAGGCATGCTGAGTGTTCTATTGTCCAAATTAAAATCTTGAGGTGCCTCAAGGCTTACATGTGCTATATCAGCTATGTCAGCCCTTGCAGTCCCAAAAAACCCATGCAATTCCAGCAGATATGCATATATACCTCTCATTGAACTCCTGGTGCTATATCTTATCAGTCATTCAATCATGGGAATGAAAAGCTTTCCTAAAGGTTCTTTGTGCAATGAAAGCAGCAATACCAGATTGCATAAGCATGTTCAATCGTACAAAGGATAAAGTAATTTTAAAATGCACACATAAAGCAACAGTAAGACTACCTGAACAAACAATATTTGAAATTGTGTGAGTTACAACTTTTAAGATATTTTCCTTAAACTCCAAATTTTGAAACTTATTAATGGAATTTGGCATCAATAAATAGCTTGTTTTAAACCTTTGTCTGCACAGCGAGTGTGCAGTTCTACTGTCATGTTTAAAATTTAAGAATACAAGCAAAATTGCCAACGAACATCACCAGGCAAACAGTTACAAGACAACAGGAAGCCATCATCCGTAAAAGCAAAAATATGGACCAATCCAAAATGAAATTAAAATTGTCAAGAGCACATCACATTAGCTCTCGAAGAATTCTGTACACTTCCAAATCACAGCCAAACAAAACACAGGTAGACATCTGTCTGCAATCTGCATAGTGGCAGGATGTGTCTTCTGCCAATTCATCCCTTAAATAATGAGTATTTCTGTGCAATCCTGTTGTTATACATTATATACAGTGGCTTAAACTTTTCAGTATCTCATAAATAACAACAGTAGACTAACCTGGGGATTAGACAGTGCAAAGCCTGATAGGAAAATAAGGATTCAGGAGACTAGACAAAAAAAAAAGGTAGAAAAGACTGAAAATGAGAGAAGAGCAGAAGGGGAACAAAATAATAAACTCTGAGGAAAGCGTCAATGCCAGTAAATGTAATATTCTGTTCAAGAAAAAAAGAGTGAAGCACTGATGGAAACAGGAGGGCGTGTTCATCCAAACCCATTATAGGAAGGAAGGACAATTATTCTTCTTTTGTTCTTTACCATGTTTTAATACTACTGTATAAAGTCATGCATTGTAACTGTTAAGGGACAGGTATACCTAGAATTTAAAAGCAAGCATATACCATAAGAAGAGTCATAAACCACAGAGATAGGAAATAATGGTTGTGGTCATTCCTAGAGAATTCATGGGCCTTCTGAAAGCCAGGGATCAGATTCAGACTTGACTCCCTCAATTTGGTTAAATAAGCCACAACTGTTGCCGGCAGGTTTGTTTTCTTGTGAGTCAAACTCCAGCCTTACCTTTGCCCTTTTGTCTCAGTGGAAGATCAGCGTGTACATATGAACATAGAATTATTTTCTTTTCCATAATGATCGAACCCAAATGTTATTTTACCTTTGCCAGCTTTGTGTAGGTGATGTGCCATCTTGCATATTTATTTTCCTGGAGTGATTCCCAGAAGTATGCTATGCTTTTTCTTGCTCATGTCTCACTAGCTTTATTTATGAGTTGTGTACACCAGGTTTTCAGTCCCTGGGGACAGGCCTACAAAGGAAATCTGTGGACAGTATTTAAGACATACAAGCATGAGACCAGTAAAAAGGCAGCTCCAAATGATTCACAATTTCAGACTAGATCATGGATAAGTTAGCATCCATGGTTTAAAGCCCAAACACCTTTACCTGTTTGGTCATGTAGGAGGAAGGCTCCTTTATCAAGTGGAAACAACTGAATGTGCAAATTTTTACTTGGTTTACAGGTTTAAAATTCCATTGTTCTCTGATGACTGAGTCTAATAGCAGTATTGTTATTGTTATTGATTCTTACTGATTGCACAGAACCATGTCTTAAAAATACCTTTTTTCTTGCAATTAGATACATGAATTCCCTTTGGCTGTAAAATAAATCAAGATAAGGCCCTCTTTCTCACATGCCATCACAACTGATGAGATCTGAGAGGTGTATTATCCCTTCAATTATAGCTTGCAATCCCATTAATTGAATAACAGCATGACCTGGGGAAACTTAATGGCTAGTAAGGGTACATAGGAAAGCTGACATACAAATTTGATGTACATTTTAAACTGCTGTTGTGTTTACAGGTTGGCTGCTTGAAAAAAACACAAACAGTTTTACCATCCTCTAGGACTTCTGTGAGATGCCATAATTGCTGGACCATTCCTCAAAACTGATGGATAAGCATTCTGATGGTCAAGCCAAGGAGCAGGGCATCTTTCCCCCCCTGAATGCTGTAATTCATCTGGCAAACCCATTTGATATTTATGCCTGTGTTCTTCATCTGGCAAATATTTCCTCCCTAGGTCTCTTCATAACAGCTGCACTAGGTGTGATGAGGCTGTCGACTCATGTAGCATGTTAACATGTTGGTATTGTACTTAAGGATGCTCCTAGACTTGCCTCTGGGCCAGCTTTAGTGTCGGTGCAAACTGCAAGCACAGGATCTCACTTGCAAGGCTGTCTGTGTGTCTGTGCATATCTGGGGTTTAGCAGCTGGTAGTCAGTGAGGTGGTTTAGCAGGCTGCTCAGTGCAATGGACAGGGGACGTTGCACTGCTCCTGTGCAGGGCAAGCAGAGCACAGTTCAGTGCCAGCCATAACCAAGATCATTCTCCCAAGTGCTGTGCCAGAGCAGGCTTTCTAGTGATGGTGCACAAGTGATTGTGCACAACTTCTTCTGTGCCAGGCTGGGCACTCTTGCCTTGTGGTGGGCAGGAGGGAAATGCAAGGGCTGTAAGTGTGATGGAGGAATTAGCACTGCCAGTTTGGTTCCACTCGGCGTCATTGGCAGCTACCAGATCTACTGGTGTCAGGCAGGACAGAGCTGCTGAGGTGACCTGCCATTTACCACCCTTTGCCCTCTTGTTTCTACTGACACCTGAACTCACAAAGCAATTCCCTTAAAGGCGATTCACCCAGTGACTAAGAGCTGATTACTCGGTGGGATGATACGGAGCGAGGTAGCCTGAGGACAGGCATTACTGTGGGCTGGCTGTGCAGCTTCTGCCATCTCAGCTACTGCTCTGTAAAGTCTGGGATCTGACCTGAGGGAAAACCAGTCAGTAAGTAGCTTAAAGGAAGGGGATGCCCTCACTAACCCTTTACTGAATTAAGGGTCCCAAGTAATACCAATTACCTCACTTAAGACTCCAGCACTTGCCTATCCCTCCACATGCTCCCTGACATCTTTACCATGCCTAGCTGAAACAGTTGCCTTCTCCATCCTGACACCTCAAAGTGCCAGCAGAGCTCCAAAATCCTTTTCTGTGTAGCAAAGCCCTGACAGATATTTTAATCAGGTATTGGATGAGGCCAGTGGGCGTGTCCTGGTGCAGCTGTTGTCCATTGTAGCAGGAGCAGGTGGGTATTGCTAGTCAAGAAGAGGCTGTTGGGGTCTTTCCTTCATCTCAGCCACAGGACATGAAGAAGACTTTCTTAAAGGCACCCATCACACAGCTGCAGCTGACACCTGAGTCAGGGATACAGCACTGGCCTTGAAGCAGCAGTGCTGTAATTTATGCTGGCTAACAGGACAGGAAGAAGTGCATGTGTCCCATGCTCTGCGCCAGAGCCAGGATGCCTTTTGCAGAGGTACTGTAGCTTGCTGGGCAGAGACAATTTGGGAAAGTAAAGAAGAGAGGCTGTGCTGCTGGGAAGGAGAAACAACAAGCTGTGAACTGGGGGTGAGGAGAGAGCAGAGCACATGCTGGTGTATTACCCTGGTTCATTGCTCCTACAGGTATTGGCTGGGCCAAACTGCAAGGGATGCTCTCAACTATGGCCTGCTGTTTTTAAACAAACCAAATTAGCACAGGTTATTTGTCAGTTTATGCTCAGTTTTTATTTAGTTCTTTGGGGTTTTTTTCCTATAGAATCATAGAAGGGTTGGGGTTGGAAGCAGCCTTAAAGATCACCTAGTTGCAACCACTGCCATGTTTGTATTATTTTGTTTTCCTTACTAAGAAAGAAATCATTCAGCAGCATGACTAGACTTGCTTGCAAGGAGTTACATTTAGCTGTAATCTGCCTGGTGTGTTGTAGGAGAAAAATTGCACTAGTTTGAACTGGACTGAGTAGCAAGGATACTTTAATTTGGGGGCAGCAAAGAGAAAATTGTATAACATTGTTGTGCTGTCCTTAGTGGGAGAAGAATCCAGTGAATTGCATGATTTTTCCGTCTTTGTAATCAGTTTGTTATGCAGAGAGCAATGCCATGGGATTCAGCATTTTATCTGCTGGGTTTTCCCTGGCAGCATCTGAAGAAGTTCATTATAAGTGTTTATCACATGATCCACTTAATCAAACCACTGAAACTCGGAGGATAAGTCATTCTAACAAGACCCTTCAGAGCTGCCTTATAAGCTCCTTACTGATATACTCTTCCTTGGTGAGTGTACAATGAGTTTCCTTGTATCCCAGTCTATGATACAGGAAGTTCATTATCCCCAGTCCGAATTCAGACGTAAAGAAAGGAAGCAGGGCTTACAAAGGAGTGACAGATAATTTGCAAAGGATTTTAGTTAGCCACTCAAATCCCAGATAGAGTCAGACTGTAAGCTCTTCGTAAGAACAGCCTTCTGGTATTCAGCGTTAGGCACAAGGCAGCTATATCCCCAGAGCTGCTTCTAATGTTGTAAAATGCAGGCAACACATGAAAAATTATGAAAAAAGCTTCTTTTGATTAGAGGTTTCCTAATGGAAGTGTGTGAGAGAGAAATCAAAAGTGAAAGCATGCTTTTAGCTGGATGATAGCACACCTACAGCACAATAGCCAGAGCCGATAGCTGGGCTGATGCAAAATGCCTCGAAAGCCTTTGCTAAATCCCTGCGTGCACTAAGGGGTCGAGGCACTGAGACTTGTCTGACAGGCTTGGAGCTGGCAGACATGCTGTTTGCAACCTGTGCTTGTACCCATACGTCTGGTGGGGATAAATGCTTTTCCTGGTGATGTACCTAAGAAATGTTCTGGTTGTAGGGAACACATAGGTCAAGGACTCCTCTGCCTCCTTGAAGGCATTCATTTTACTGAGCTCTCCCACTAGCAATGTGACACCAGATTTCCTGGCACTCACTGGATTCTTTCACCAATGCTGTTTCACAGACAGTGTCTCATAAAGGCTTGTCTTCTTGCTATCTGCAGAAGACCAGTTTGGGTATCACCACAGATGTAGGCTTAGACCATACGTAATATAGAAATGCCCTGGATAGTTTTCCCAAGCACCACCCTGTCTCCATACAGTAGCACTGCTCAACTACACCTCTTTTTTCACGTCATGTGAAGGCAGTGCAGGGTCACACCAGATCCAGTGTTGATTTTGTGCAGGAATGCACAGGCTGAGCCTGATGTGGGTCTCTGGATGAACATTTTTTTGTACTGAAAAAACTGCGGTTGGGGCCAGGAACATCGGGCAGTTTGAGACAAGCTGCTCTGTAAGACATCAAAACCAGGCAAGTGTGCACAACTGAGAAATACAGACAACAGAGAAACTATAACCTGGTTTGATGGGGATGGTGCTTTTTCCCTAGTGCAGCTCCAGTAAAGCAAGTCACAAAATTCATACCATTGTCTGGGCACTGCTTTGAGGGAATGATGAAACCTGTCTGTCTCTCCAATGCCAAGTCCATCCAGCTCGGAGCTTAAAATTCAACCTGTTAATTACTCCTGGGAATAATTAACTCCAGCCTGGAGTGAGCAAGGACTCTTGACTACATCAATCAGTGTGGGAGTCTGAGATATGCAGTTTTCATTCCTTGTGTTTTCCATGTACTGTGTACCTGTCTGTCTTGTCTTGATGCAGCTGTCAGTCTCTTGACTGCTGATGCACTGATATATCAAACTGTCATCAGTATGGCTGTGTCCTCAGGAGGGACTGTGCTGCTTTAGTAGGTTGGTTTCCAACTAGTAAGTTAAAATGGACACAAAAGCCTGGAGGAAAATACTGTTTTTCTCTTTTTCCTCTTCTTTTTAAAAATAGTAAATGGTAGGTTATTTTACCTTTTTAAAAAAGAGAGACCAAAAGAGATGAATCTATGCTAGCTGATTAGTTTTGCTACTGCATTCAATTTTATTACAGTGTAGTTCCCTTCCTCTTTCTCACTTCTTTATTGTACTCTGTCTTCTCAGGTGCTATTGTGCCTATTTAAAGAGCTCCCCTCCATCTCTCTTTTGGGACAATCTTACTGCTGGCTTTCTGCGGTTTCAGCTTCTACACAGCTGGTGCATCAAGGAAAAAACTGTCTTTTGTAAGGCTGTGAGGAGAATGGACCCATAAAAATCATTATTTTTTGTATGTACGTAGTTCTTTAATCATTAAGTCTTCAACAACCTTACCTAAATGGCCACTTTGCTATTGTCTCAGCTTCTTAGCTAAGGAGGCTGGAGAAGAGTGAGTGGGTAACTTTCCGCTGTCTACAGCAGTGCAGTAATAAAGTGAAGAATAAAACTTCTGTTTTCCAAATGATTCTCTGCCTTGTATGTGCGGAAAGCTAGTACTGAGCATCTGGAACCATTGCTGGTAGGGATACTTTTAGTCTGCTGTAAAGAGGGATGGTCAGTTGTCCACTGCATGCTGTTGGTTTGGCATTTGGGAACCACTAGTGGCTGTTATCAGTGCTGAGGCTGGATTTCAGTGTCTCTGTCCAGTCTGGAGGGAAGTTCTGGGAGGAAGACTGTGGCGGGAGCATCTGGCTGTGTGCATTTGCACACGTGTGAGGTGCACACAACGCCCACTGAGAACAGATACTGACTGGACTGGGTTTGGTCAGTGCCAAGCTGGGCTCAGTTCTCTCTCCCAGCCTAGGGATGAAAGATTCTTTACTGCACTCACTGCTTCTGGGATGCTCAACTCAATCCCCAGTAGTGTTACCTGTTTAGAAGCCTTTCTCACTGAATTTCTTCCTTTGAAAACTGCAGGGTTTTTAACAGTGGACTGCAGCACTGCTGCTTGCTGGAAATCCAGAGGCTGGCACATGAGAGCATTGCAGTGCTGAACGTGGCAGTCACAAAGCATCACATTTACCAGATTTTCACTGGGCGTAGCTGATGAAAAACAGAACAGACATGCTATAAGGACTGTCAGCTCCAGTACAGGAAGGTAGCTTTGAAGAAAGCCTCCAAGATAGTGTTTTCAGAATATACTTCTTTAGAAAAAAAGTGGAAAATCCAAAGAATGAAATTCAGCCAGAATGAGCTCACTGCAGGTGGTGCTAGTAATGATTTTTTAAAAATCAATTTTAGTTATTAACTATTTTAATAGTTGGCGGAGGTGGGGTGTCCACTGCCATTACAGTACCTCTTCTGGAGCCCCAGGAAACCCATGCTTCTGAGGTTCTCTGGAGCTTTCCAACAGTGTGCATTTCCCCATTCTCAGAAGAGTGGTACAAGTCAGACAGAGAGGGCTTCATCTGCCCAACCATCAAAGTAGGTCCTGGGAAGTTTCCCGCTCCTTGGCAGATCCCCCTTCCACAACAGCCAGTCCTGCAGGGATTTACATCCACTGGGTTCATCCCAGTTTCACCTGAGATTCCCTGGATTTGTCCATTAGACTCGGTGTCTGCAGAGGTTGCTGTGAAACTCCCCTGACCTGAGGGTTAGGTGGGCAAGCAGATGCTTGCCCCTCACCCTCTGGAAACTGGAGAAGTCCTTGATACCTTTCAATGAAGAACAATTGTTTTAAAAAACCCTGCCTTTGCTTCTGGTGATGTTTCTTGCAGTTTGCATGCATCTGTGCAGTGGCATGCAGTGCTCAGAGCGACGATGCGGGGAGTATGTGTGTGTTTGTATTTGTTTGGTCCCATCTACATCAGCGAGGCATTGAAATGTAGCCTAGCTGGCAGATCTGCTCAGGCTGGGAAACTTAGCTTTCGATGGTTTTTTTGTTTGTTTACAAGTGATCTTGGCCACAGACAGGGACATGCAGCTGGTGGTCTGTGCACTGTTCCATGATCAGGCTGAGGCTGGGCTCTGAGCTGATGAAGGCTGGAGTGGGGCTAAGCAATTCCATCTTATTCTTGGCTTAATTTGGAGGTGGATTGTACAGGCTGCTGCTCTGCTGCCGCCTTCTGTGGTCTGGCATCTCAGGGCCTGCTTTGGCTTTGCTTGTGTGGGCAGCAGCATCCAGTGCCTGTCTGCCATGGCAGTGGAACCTCTGCTTGCTCAGATGTCCTTCTCCTGCAGCCCAGAGAACACCTCTTGCTGTGAGCAATAACTTGTAATACAAATACCACACAAATACAGGCATTTCTCTTCCTGCGCTGGTTGTAATAGGCAGGTGGGAAAGGTATGTCTGATGTCTCAGAGAGGGTTTTGCAAGTGGCTTTTGTGAGATGTTCCTATGCCAGTGGTTCGTGCTGGCTGAGGGCACGAACCGTGTGAGCATCTATTAGTACAGCTCAAGGAGAGCTGGAGATTTGTAATGATACTGATGTGCTGTGTGCCAGCCTGGAACTTCAGAAGACCCATATTGGGGACTGGAGAGAAGGAGCAGTGCCAGCCCATCAGTACTGTGAACTGGGTACTGAGGCAGTGCTTCCCTGCAGCAACGTTGTGATAAAGGATGGTGGAAGAGGAGGCTGATGAAAGCTGTGACTTTTCAGGCAGGATCTGTTTCCCAAACACAGGTTAAACAATGGCAGACTGCTACAGGTGTGGGCATGGAGGAACCTGTTAAATTAAAGCCAAAGTGTAACTAGAGAGATGTTTGCTTTGGAAGATAACACGTACCTGTTCTGCGCACTGAGGGTGAGGGAACTCTCTGAGACGTGTTTTACTTCATTACCACAGTAGACCTCTTGCACTGCAAGGCCACAGAGCTCCCAATTCTCCCCTCCCACATCCCCTTCCCTTTTAAGACCAGGGGTCCCTCTCAGCTTTACCAGTACCTCCAATGTGACAACCCAGAAGCATCCTAAATGGTGGGAATTGCTCCTTTCTTATCTCATTGGGCAGCTTCCTGACCACACTGCCCAGACTGATGCTGTCATTAAGATGCACAACTCTCTGGTACCTGCAGCCTGGTCAGTGGCTGGAGATGAGGGAAAGGCTCTCAGCAAGGCACCCTTTGGTGGGGCTGTTACAATGAGCCAGCTTCATTATCTGCCTTGCTGGTGGTCCCAGAGGGGCTGCAGGGAAGTCTGCTGCTTTATTTTCTTAAATGGCATCAAATTATGGCAGTTAAGATCCTACCAGGAGAAAATGAGCTCTTAGGGCAGCATTTCTTGTCCTGTGTACAAGGCTTTATTAAATTAACTTTGTACTAGAATCACCCTACACACCCCTCTCTGGAGAGGCCAGTCTAACTTAACTGTGGGATAAAATTTTGCAACTCTGTCACACAGGTGACTTGCATAAAAAAAATCTTTACATGCATTAATGTCACCTGAGTTTTGGCAAGCCTTCAAAGCAGGCTGTCTCTAAATCCTCTATCTCTACCATAATGCTGCCCTCATCCCAGTGTTAAGTATGTAACTCTCTTGCTTTGCTTACTTTCCAGGTTAGGGACAATGAATTTCCTCTCCCACACACCCCTTGCAAATGTTCATGTGCTGTGAGACAAACCCCTGGTGCTGTCACCATCCAAGCGATGCCTTTTGCCTCTGTGGGTACCTGCAGCTTGGCAGCTCCAGCTGGGCAGCAGCACTGCCAGCCTGCAGGATGGAGTCTTGCATACTTTCAGCTACTTCTCCATTATTTGCACATAAAGTTAATAACTGACTCAAGAGTTCATCTACAAATACATATTTAGGGCTGCTCTTGGTCATTTTTCCCTCTCAGCCACAGAGCTCTTGTTTTCTGCAATTTCCTTTCTGTATTTTCTCTTGACCCTAATCCATTTTAACATTAATGCATTAGTTTTGAAACAGCTGGTGTATTCTCAGCCTTTTCTTCTCCCTTACCTGCTGATTGTTTTTTTTTTTTTTCTTTCCTCACCGTCCTCTATACTTCTGCTGTTTGCAAAAACTGGCTTCTCTCCTCCCTCTCCCTCTTCACAGCTCCCACCATCTGTCTCTCTACAAATGCAAAGCTTTAGGGGAAATGATTCACTAGGCTGCTAGCTCATTACTCACACTCTCCCCATCACGGTTTCTATCCTTGTAGGATGCTCTAACTAATGTAAAGATCAATGAATCCTGGGAACTGTTATTCGATTAAAAAAAAAAAAAAGGCCCCGCAGTTAAATAGATTGGGCTCTTTGTACCTCCTAAACAGCAAAGCTCAGTTTTTCTTCCCCACTCTGCTAGCATTGTTTTGCAGAAAAGGATCGTTGAAACAGAAGAACAGAAATAATCACAGGACCATTTAATGCAACCTTGTGCATCACATGATGCAGGAGTTACTTAATGAAATTCCCTGGCCCAAACCAAGCAAATCTGTGGTAAATCTAGAGCACATATTTTCGGATGACAGCCAAAATGATGAAAGGAATTTACTACCGAGCCTCACTAATCATTTTGAATGCTTAACTGCGCTCCGTAATATGCTGCTTTGCAAGCAGCAAAACTAACACAGCCTCATTCCTACACATTTCTCTCCTCCAGACTTGTGCAGGCTGTGTACCCCAAAAGGCCTCCCAGCCCCCTGCCAGGGCCAGGGTGGCCAGCTGTCCACCTCTGGGAAGAGACCGGAACCCCTCCCTCCTCAGCATGTGGGCTTGGGCCTTGCTCTTTGCTCGGGTAATTCTTTCCATGAAACTCGCAGGCACTTAGTAGCTTTGAGCTCTCCCTATTAAATGTGGCAGAAATTGGCTAAGAGGCTCAGAAGCCATTTGAGACAGACTATTTCGCAGTGTTAAAACACTTCAGATACCTTAAAATAGCAGAGGCAGCCATACTGAATTGGCAGATAATGCCATAGCATTTCAGGAGACTGGCTCAACCAGGAGGCTGAACTCCATGCTGTAGGGCACCCCAGGTGAGCCCAAATGTCAACCCACATCCCACTCCTTTTGTCTTTACTTTGTTGACGATTTAAGATAGATTTCTGTCATGATTTTAGGCTGTCACCACATACTAGAAAATTATTTTCTTAATTGAAAATTTATCACATGAAAAACAGACCTCCCCTCCCCACATGCAAGTATGAGCCAAGAAGCACCACTGCCTAACACAGTTTTATTGTGCCTTCTCAGGAAGCTGCCAGCATGTCAGGTATCAGCCTGTTTCTGTTGTGGAGCTTCCCTTTTGGAACTGGAGTTGCAAGGAAGCAGAGCAAACACCACAATCAAAATCATAGGAGTTGACAACACTGAATACACCCTTCTCTTAAATGGCTGCAATTATTTTTGCAAAAGCCTGCTAAAGGAAAATCTGAGTTTTAATTTTTTCTTCATGAGCATCACAAAATACATCCTGCATCAACACACCATGCTGGCACCACCTCCATGGAAACCTAATTAAATAATCTGGATACTGCAAGAGTATCAACTTCTGGGCTAATTTTCTTTTCGGGCTACCAAACACATGTACTTTTTTATAAAGCTGTGTTTGGGTCATTCTATGACAAATATTAAAGCTGAGGAGGATGTTGGTACAACTGCTCTAAAGAATAAGGGCTGCAGAATTTTAAGCCAATTGGGTCTACTATTACCTCAGTAAGGTTAAGGCTGTTTAAAAGACAAAAAATCCTCACCAAAGTCATGCTTATGTGCTCTGTTAAAGTGTTCAAATTTTAGCAGACGTGATGTTGTTGAGCCATCTTTGTTGCCAGCACCCTGTGGCTCTCCATCTTTGATTATTTTATTGTTCCATACTGCATACTGCAAGTTGTAGGAGTCAATGTTCTCTCTCTTAACAATTGCTGGCTTTCCAAATGCCAATTGTCCTTTGACATGCTCTGTTTTAAATAAGGGCTGAAGAGCAGTAATGAAGCTAACGGCCTGCCATAAAAAATACTGCAGTGTTCCATGGCACTGACACCACAAACATAGTCATGCATTCAGCTCTCCTTTTGGGGACTATTGCTGCAACATGCTGGAGGTACGAAGGACCAAGCTGTAAGGAAAGGGAACTCCAGAGATTTCAGATCTAAAAGTCTTCTAATTGAAGACAAGTGTCTCTATGCAAGACAGGCTAAGGAAAACCTGCCTTACCCAGCCCGTTTCTCTGTTGTTCCTAGCAGTAATAAAAGTGGACACCGTATATAAGGTTGCCTTACAAAAGGCAAATATATTTAATAGTGTATATACAAATTAATGGTTCAATAATGCTATACAAGGCAGGAATACCTTTAAAGAAACCCTGAGCAAAAAGGAGGATGTAATTTTTATTTTACACTTATTGCAACATTATTTCTGGTATTTGTTTGCTATAATGACTAATAAAAGGAATATGTTAAAACCAGATGTTAAAATACAAGTGGGCATTCTTTCCATTTGTAGCTTATTTAAAAATCTAGAGAAGAGAGTTCTGCCCCGTCAGCTTTGGAAATAGATGTTTAACATGGTAGAGAACAAGCTGAGCCTGAGTAACCCAAGACAGCCAATTCCTTTAGCAGAAAGAGTGTCTTCTGTCATCAAAAAGAGCCATCTGGAAGTGTGTTGGCTCCCTGCCAGGAACAACCCTTTAACAACCACGCGTCATGTGCTTTAAGTTATAATGTTCATAGCGGCACAACCTGGAGTGTTGGTAAAGGTCCTATTGGAGGAGCAACATATTCCTCCTCCCTCAGTAACCGCAAAAGGATGTTCTTCTTATTCTTTGGCCAGTTATAAATGTGAGTGTTCTGCAGCCAGGTAGGCACGTGTTCCTGAAAAAAACAAGGAAAATAAAAGCTAAATCCTATAAATCCTCCTGAATCTCTACCAGAACCTTTCAGATGCCATCAGACCCTGCCAAGAAAGATTTCATTTTGTCTGTTCTAGGCACTTCCTGTAACAACAAGAAACGTTAACTTGGCTTCAGAATTGTATTTGGGTTCCTAAATAAATGAACTTTGTGTGATCTCACAGCTTGCCTGTCTCTCTTCTGCCATCACATTGGCTAATTTCACCACGTTTCAAAGGAAGTCTGATCTCAATGACAGGCATCGAAAGGCTTGTGAAAATAAACATTGAGAAGAGAAGAGAGACATTTCAGTGCCCCTAGCAGGGAAAGGCTGCCACCATAGTAGCTGCTAAACGGTCCATGCAGCATGTTCAACACTGGGATGAGAATCAGTAGGGAAAGACTGGGACCCCACAAGAACATTTCACATCCTGGTAGCCCTCTCCCCCTCCCCTTGCACCTTTCTTTGCCATGCATGGTGTCCTCTGACCACTCTTGAGCAGAAGATTAAGGCTAATGCTGAGCTTGAGGAGAGACTAATGCATCTCCAGATTAGCAGGGTCAAACCTCCACCAATCCCTGCATCCTGGAAAAGGTGCAGTTCTTCATAGGGGTTGGCTAACGTCCATTAGCATAATGAAGCTGGGACCACCATGGCCCTCGAGAGTGACAGCCAGCTGATAGAAACGAGCCTGCTCACACCTCATGTTCCCATGTTCCCACAGTCTTGGGAGGTTTCCATATGGACAGCCTGGATGTGTAGGGGTGAAGGGCTGTTACAATACCACTAATTAACAGAGGGACGGATCCTTGACCAAAACCAGTTCATGGTCACCATGAGATAGAGATTTGTTTTGGAACTGGAGACACCAGAACACAGCCAAAGTGAGACAGCAGGTAAGGAACATGAGGAACCAGGACATCCAGCAGTTGGGCCCTGGATCTCTTATTCAGCAGTGTTTTCCCAAGACAGCCCCTGTTAGGAGCAGCACAGTTCCTGTCAAGCTAGTGGAGCTCTCCAAGAGGACAGAGCAAGAAGCTGCTGGCATGCACATCTCTGGCGCCTCGCCAGGGGATGCCCTGGCATGGGCTGTACATGTCCTGCTGCCAGCTAACAGCCTAGCTGCAGTCCAAACCTTTCATTCCCATGATCACACTTCTCAAATTGGCTGTCTTTTCCTTGGCCTGTACAGCTGTAGGAACAAGGCTGCATTGCTTTCCCTGCTCAGGGAGCAGTTTGTGTTAATTGATGCAACCACTCTGTTAGGAGTTACAGGATTTATGTACAGAAAGAAGGGGGTAAGTCACACAGGCACCTACAGACCCATTAGTATGAACTCACCTAGGCACCAACCCTGTTCATCTCACCCCTTGGCTTCTTCCAGAGGGAGCCTCTAGCATGGGGCAATCTTGGCTTAATCCTTTGGTCATCACGTGGCCAGATGAGGACTGTGGCGCCATATATGGTGCTTTCTCCTCTTAGTGAAGTCCACATGGTCTCCTGCCTTCCCCTGCCCCTAGTCCTAACCACTCCCTCGGGTTTCTCTCATTGGTCCTATTACCCCAACTCTGCCCAGGTACCGCCCCTGTACCCTGAGACTATTTGTCCATGTGCTCTCCCCACCCCCTGGTACCTGGATAAGCTGAAGCTCCAGGCCAGGTGACGCTCTCTCTGCCTCTGGGACCAGCCTGCCAACAGCTCTTCTCTTCTGCCTTTGGGGGCCAGCACATGTGCTGGCTTCTAGGCTCAGGAGAGACAGCATGGAATAAAGACCTTTGCAGCCCATGCAGAGAGCCTTCTCACCTCCTTTGCCATCACTGAGTTGCAAGCTGACAGCTAGCCAGAGCAGAAATGCGGAGCCGTCCAGGATGGACTACGGGAGGGCAAAGAATCTCTGCCCTGCCCTAAGAAGTCTCCACTGCGCTCCCAAGGTTGCAGCTGCCAAGCAAGACCAGCATGCAACAGAGGACACATTTCTGTGGATTGTTGTGATGCAAACCTTGAACCAGCAAGATCCATGTTTCCTTCAGCAATGTACAATGGGAAGCTGGAAATGCCAGTTCCACCTTAACTGTGTACTGTGCATTCCTCACCTCATTATTCAGTTTCCTAATGAATGCTCCTTGGATCACATAGATCTCTTCCTGTTGGAAGTCGACTAGTTTTCACATACCAGCAGTGCTTTATGATGTGCTTTGTATGAGATTAACTCATCTAATAGCCACATCCCCAGATGAAACCTCCAAATCTTCATTTTCTGCTCTTTTCCATTGCCAGCTATGCTGATACTTGAATGTATAAAGGACAGTATAAAAAAGACAAAATTGAAGTAATTTGCCTGCCAACATCATCCAATTGTACAAATACTTGGCAGTTTTTCAGGTACCTCACTTCCTCTGACTGCCTACAGACTTCATTACTGCAACTTGTTCAGGCTCTGGTGCTCTCCTTTCACCCATGATGTCCTCGGTTACATTACCATTAAGTAGCTAGATGAAGGTAGGTGATGTACCCAAGAATCACGTGAGGAATGAGACTAAAGCTTAATGGCAGTAGAAAATGCTGATCTGCATAATTTAATGAGAAAGGCACCTCTTGAAAAACTGAAGGGTTATGTGGACTACAGAGGATGGGCAGCAAGGATGCCTGGAGCCTGATGCTTTGATAGTGGCAGCTGGATGAACCAACCCTGGAAATTCCTTACAGACCACTGTCCGAGAGAACTGCTGCTATATGCTAAATAGTCTTCTGATAAATAAAGTTGAGCCCAAATTAACATAACTTACTGTTCTGTCTCAGAGCCCCAAGGCAGCTATAATGCCTCCTGGGACACTTCTCTCTGCAACCCTTGAGGTGCCAAGTGGCTCCAGGCTGTGGGGTCTGTTCACATGGTGGGCACTCAAGTAGCCCCAAGGTTAGGAGCCTTTCCCCCCATCAAAGACTGACAAAATGCTGACTGCTTCCCTGCCTTTGGCCTGCCCCATTCCCACCAGTGCTGTCTTCCAGGTACTTACTTACCTTAAGTACCAGACTGAGATCATTCAGGAAGGGATGTGAATGACATGAAATACCAGAGGTACCATTCATTCCACAGGAGCTCACGTAATTTACAAACCCAGGGACATATTTTCAAATTTCTGATCTTAAATCGGTGCTTAAATAAAGAACTTAATTACACTAAAATCCACAAGTGCAGTGGGACTGCACAGCCCTATAGCCATTGATAACATTGTTTATATTTTGACTCGTGTCCCAAAATTTGGGCACCCAAAGAAATATAAAGAATTTTTCCATACTTTTCTAAAATACAGCTGTACCTAGGGGCAACATCATAGATACCCAACAGTGCACAAAGCGTTTAGTTATGCAAAGTGAACGTGAATACATTGCAGGAGACTGAGGGAGAATGCTATTTCTCAGCTATAATGGAAGCCTTTTAAGATTTTTGGCTTTGTAAAAATCCAAGAGATTCTCTCAGAGTGAGGTAGAAGAGATGGGAATCTGTTGCATTACTTATTTCTTATTCTCAAATGAATCTTCAAAACAAGTAAGGAGGGCAGATGAAATTGCAAGTCCTAAAAAATCTTAGTTTGCCTTTGATGGGCCCATCAAAGTTCAAGCAACAGCCTAGTACTTTAATATTTATTATACTCTTTATTTTTATATTCTCAACACACCCTCTTCCAGACCCTCACTTCACATCAGTCATAAATCTTGCCCATCTCACTCATCAGCATTGCATTTGGACAAAATTATAAAAGGGTTAATATAAAAAGCATGCTTCCTGGATAGATTGTCTCTCTCTGTTTAAATTCTTTCAGTGCTCAAGGCAATTTGAGTTTTAGTTGTACATTCATCATCAGAAATACATTTATACGCTGATTTATATTGTGGATTAAATGTTTTTTATTTGTGTGTACATAAACCTATAAACTTTTAATGTAAAATGGAGCTTTGGAATATTACTTGTGGGCTATTAAGAACCAAGAAATCGAGTGTTTGAGTTTTAAAATTCCATCTGGTGCACTGTGATCAAAATAATATGCACTTAATCACGCGGCAAGTATATAAGCATGCCTATACGTTACCTTTTTGGCATTTGGAAAAAGCACAGGGATGAATCTGAAGTTCATACTTCCTTGCTGTATAAACTCGATCTGCATCTAGGAGAGAACAAAATGCCAGTTTTATTGTAACGACACAACAATTTATCTTCGCATGCATCTGAACCCTAAGTATAAAAATATTCCTTGCTTACTTAAACTGCTCTTCTGTTAAATGATTTGATCTGTTCTGGTGGACTCAGTGTTGTTTGGTTTGGTGACTTAAATCTAATTCTTCATTGCTACAGAAAGGATACAGGAAAGATCTGTCAGCATTTCTTGAACATTTAGTTTCATGGTGTGAAATAATTGTGGGTTTAGCTGCAGGTGCAATCCCATGAAATCCATCTCGAATTGGTGAAGCTTGACTTGACTAACACCCCTGTTTGGCCTACAAAGGGATGAAACATTTCAGCCAGAGGCAAGATCTGTGTCTGAGCTAGGACCCAGCCTGCTCCACATGGCCCTGGACACAGGCATTCCAGGGATGGTAAGGACAACAAAGTACTGCTGAGAGCTCATCTGCTGGTGACAGCTGCTGAGAAACTTGACTGCAGGTTCAAGCTGAGGGATCAATGGGTTACAGGGTGGGAAAGGCAGGAAACTGCAAACCAAGGGAGAAAGGATCAGTTTTGTGGCTCTAAGGGCTCTTCTGGGCTAAATGTCCATCCTGTGACAGGCTGTGGAGATGGGTGTCTGGTCCTCTGGCACCATGCATTCCCCAGGAGCCCCACATTGCATCTCTGGCCTTTGCTTTGCAATTCCATCCTTCAGTCAGCTTTAGTGCTGCCTGAAAAAAGACCTCAGTTCCAGGATGGCTGCAGCAATAGGGGCTGGTTTAGAGGGAGGAAGGTCAGGCACTGTTAGATAAGATTGTGCTCAGGGCTATACAAGGGCTCAAGAAGGTGAAGGAGGGGAAAAACATTGAATAATAAAGAATATGAAGAAATAAGATGAGCATGTTTAATAGGATTTTTCTTCCTTGAACCTCTTAGCAGATGTTAATGAGAATATGGAGCTGATGAGAGGAAGGATTAATGAATTCCAAAGAGGGGTGTTTAACTATGGGGATTAGGGAAAACAAAGCAAAGAACCTGCCATTTGGAGACAGATTTGTCTTTTGAGAAAGAAGAGACAGTCTTCGTAAAACAGCAAATGCATGTCCTTGCTTACCATCCTGTGGATGTATTTAGTATGTAAGCCATGTTCATCCCTGTCCAGCTGGGATTCAGCGCCTTCCACATCCTGTTTGTATTTTGGACTGATTGCTATGATTATCATCACCGTCTTCTGTTAGGGAGAAAAGCACTTTTATGAAATTGAGAAACGCAGCGTGTTTGGTAGAGGCAGATCGGAAATCTGCCAGTTTGTGTTTTAAGTGATCTTTGTGTTCCTGGCAAACACAAGAGGATCTCATTCATTCTGGCAGGAAATACAGGAGAACTCATATACTCGTTCTCCTCATTATTTCTCGACATCGCATAGTATAGAAAATCTAAATGTCAAGAGATGTATTAGCAGCTACCAGTTGACACTTGGAATCCCTGTCATAAAAAGCTACTTTTTATCAGTGTGGAGTGTCTATGTGCATACACAGAAAACTTTTATCTTCAAATTCAGACCCAAATATTTTCCAACAGCTTATGTAGAAGTGCATCTATTTAGCCATCTATGGCGTTTTATACAAAAACCTACTAAAGACAGTGGTCTATGGAAGCTACTTCTAGGCCTCTCAGTGGCAGAAATGACATCTTTTCTTGCTGATCTTAGTGGCAAAGTGAGCAGAGAGGTGGCTGTACAGAGAGGGGGGCTGTTGTGGATGGCCTGGGCAGGTTTAGGGGTACTGGCAGCTCTGTCATGATGGGCTGAAGGCAATGCACCCCCACCTTGCAGGGACAGCCAGATCCTGCCTCTGACCTGTTTAATCCCAGCCCCGAACTGAGCTCAGGTTTCCAGAGAGGGGCCACCCCTTATCTCTGGGAAACATCTCTCCTTAATGGCAGGCCAGTTGAAATGCAGCAGATGAAAACTTCCTCCTTGTGTTTACCTGGGGCCTGCCTTTCATCCCCGCCACATCAGGCTGTGTAAGGCTTCCAAGTCTGTGGCTCACAGCCAGCCTGGCATGTAATTAACTCCTTCCTTCTGTACTATATCAAGAGAATCTGCCCCACCACAGGGTCAAATATGGTAAGGAGCCATTTTCCCTTATACTGACTCAACATACTCCAGAATGACTTTTGCTTGACATGTGTGTAAGCATTTACAGATGCTGAGGGTTTCCAAGAGACATGCCCAGTTGCACACTTGCCCCTGCTTGTGTCCAAGCAGTCCCTACCTCCACACACAGGTAAGGGTTTTGAAGTTAGAAACTGCCTCTACAGTCAGTGAGGGGAAACCAAGCATTTCTGGGGTGGGTAGTCAGAGAAATAGCCTCAGGTGGAGGCAGGAGATTGTTCTCTGCATGTACTGGTTTCTCCTACTGACTGTGCACAAGTCTGAAAGGAGATCTGCTAGCTTGTATTTGCAAAAGCAAAGTCACCCTGTCTGCTGGTTTCAGTAGTTTAACCTCCATTAAACACAGCAATCCCAAGCCTAATTTGTCCTGATAAAAGCCCCAAGAGGCATGACTGCACTTCCATGGCAGAGGCCCCAGGCTGGCTCTGCATGCACTTGTATCATGCCTGCATGGACACCTTCAGGAACCTCTGTAGGGCTGGCTTGGATGGTTGAGCTTCCTTGCTCAGGTGGGAGAGAGTCCACCACTTCTGTCATCCTGTTCCCAAACCATGGAGATCTGCCCAGAGTCAGAGACCCGGTGGCTACTCAGCAAGGTGAGAATCCAAGGAAGCCAGCCCATGATGGCACCTGTCCAGTGACAGAATCGCCAGTTTGCACCCAGCTGTGCTGGTATAGTCCAACCATGTGGCTTGATGCTAAAGGAAACATGCACTCACTGCTCAGGGGAACTTCAGAGGAAGTTGTTGCTGCAGGGGACTGCACTGGCAGCAAGATAAATCTCTGTTTTACTGCTTAGATAGATAAAAAGTGATGAGAGCAAATCTATCAACCAACAGAATACCAATTTCCAGTTTAAATATAGAATGGTTTATCCAGAAGAACCCTCCCTTCAGTGTTTTAGATATCAGTGTAAAAGCTACAGGTGAGAAGGATGAACATTAGCCATTGACTATGCAGCCTGGGATGAAATACAGGTATCATTGTAACCAAGCACAGCTAAACCCCACTATTTGAAAATGAGATGGAGGGACAACTTTTCCAATGGCAGCTTCAGGCTGGATGTAAAAGGCAGCATTACAATTTGGCAAGAATGCCAGGATTAGCACTTCATTTCCTAAATAAAGAGTTCTGGGGCCATCAGATGCAGAAGTGAGTGAGATTTGCCTACTCCCTTTTGCAAGGCCTCTGCCATTCCTGCAGGGGCAGGGAAGACAACAGTAGGGTCTTGCATTTTCATTCTGTCCCTGTTGTGTATTAGAATAATTCAACCATTTTCCTCAGGTCACCTCTGCTATGAACAAGGTTAAATTGCCCTTACATACATCACCTAGGTAGCGCTCCATCCACTTAATGATGTCAATACCTCGTACCGTGTCCTCAAAGATATCAATCTGCAAGAGAATGAAAGTCTGTGGTGAGCATCCCTTCACCTTTCCTCCCCATTTTATGGCCCTGATACAGCACCTACTCCTTTCCTTGCTTATGACAAGCATGCCCAATTCCCTTAGGAAAGAAACGTGTATATGCACTTCTCCCCTTCCTGTGCAGTCCGGAGTCGAGCTGGACAGGCACCAGGCAGAGAGGGGCTGCTGCAGGCACACTCCTGGGCTCCCACTCAGCCGGCCCTCTGACTGGCTGCCCTGCCAGCCCCCGACTCCCGGGCATTTTCTACTCGACAGAACAAGGTGCTGCCCACCTTCTTCATCTGTATAACTGCAAATGCCCTATATTTTCTGGCTGCAAGGGTCAATATGAAGCTTAAGCTTCATATTGAACTAAATATTCAGGGTGTGTGGCGGGAAGTCAGCCAGGTCACTGACACTGGGTACAGTCACCCAGACTTCAGCGGCAGCAGAGCAGTGGAGGACTTCACAGGACTGAGTATGACCAACATGCTTGCTTCTCTGCATGCCCAGTAAACGCAGAAACCAGCAATCAGTGACTGTGACAATGAAGTATTAACTTCTCCAACTTTTTGAGATAACAGTCATGATCTGCTCTCAAGTCTTTCTTTTTCCCTTTCTGAATGCAGAGAGCACATTTGTTTCCCTGCTTTGGGGCCATTTTGCTGTATTTATTATTCTGCAGCAGGCTCCAAAAGTTGCCTGTCCAGCAAAGGTGCTATTAATGAGCCTTCTACTCCGTAAATCTATGGTGCCCAAAAGCTTTCTTATGAATTGGTCATAGTACAGAACTGCTGGAGAAAAGTATAATTGCAGTCTCCGTAAAAAAATCTTTGACTCATGAAAATAAATAAACGTGTGCAAAGCCCCCCACTGAGCTCATTCAGTTAAATGATAGCTACTTGCTTAAATGCTTTCCTGAATTGGAGCCAAAGAGTGAAGGTTGAGGGGTCAGATAGCATATGCTCTTGAAATAAGAAAATATGAATCAAGATTTTGATGAACACTGAATCCTAGAGCCTCTGTGGGCCTCTAAGACGAAGCAAACTCACGACAAATTCAGTAAAAACGTGAACGGCTTATGGGATTAGACAGTACGACAACGACCTTTTCAGCCCAATGATTTTTAGAATCCCTTTCAAAAGTATAACAAAGCAAAATCACTTTTAAAGGGATAACAAAGCAAACGACACCATGAGATGGGCTGTTTCATTAAGCTGTGTGAATTTTAGAATCTACTTTTAGATCTTTTTTTAGCAGAAAGTTACTCACATCTGAAGAATCAATGATGTAATAGCATGGCAGAAAAAAAAAGGTAGGATGGGATGAACACGAAAATTGACCTTTTTTAATATTGATATTACAGATCAAATATAAGACAATATTAATGGAATAGCTCACAAAACCTCATACTATTGCCCATCTGCTGTCACTAAATGAATTTTTCCAGGGTCATTATTAAAGCATATTTCAAAGCACAAATTTCACTTGAAAGAAGAATAAACAAAAAGGCAGATGATTTAAGTTACAACTTGCACAACCAAGGCTAGTTCATTCTATTTGTATCCTCTTTAGCCTACAAAATGTGATGATAAACAGAAAAACATTTAAGTGGGCAGTGTATTACCTCTGCTTTTTTTAAAAAAAAGTCTCTTCCCTGGTTGCAAGTCATTTTCTCCGGAAGGAATACTTACAGCAGTTTGAAATCCATTTACAGACAGGAAGTTCACAAATTTCATAACCTCCACTGCCGTATCCACCGAGTAGGTTATAAAAACCTTGCCTGGGAGAGAGAGTCTGTATGAATACATAACACATTTAAATACACCATTCAGAGGGTGAGACTGTCACAGCCCTCCTTTTCCACCATGCTGCAGGTCTCTTTGGATGGTTTACAAAATGGATGTGGGATAGTGCAGTGGCTAGGTGTTGAAACCAACCCCCTGTACAGCACCTTGCTCTAGATTTGAGCTCCTCCCGCCTTACTGACAAGCTGCAGAGGGTAAATCCCTCTGCTGCCCTCCCTGCCCTGTGGCCAGAGCTGCTTTTTCCCAGTGCTTGTCCATACCTGAGCCTGGGCTCTCACCCAGAGCTTGTGTTACCTGCACTGGCTGCAGCCAGCACAGCTTTCTCCGGACCCACTGATCTGACACAGAGCTGGAAGGGCCCTTGTGCATGTCATACTGCCTCTCCTTGGAGCAGCATTAACCCCCTGTGCAGGCAGGACGCAGAGCTGGTGACAGCAACATCCTTGCCCTTATGGGAGGGGTTTTCATGGATTTGCATGAGGGTAAACCAGCTGGCTGATCTAATCCAGCTGTGTATGTACCACAGATGAGCCTGTTTTACCCAGTAATTCCTCCATCTAGGACACACTAACTGATAAAGTAGAGTCTATGCAAGAGTGGCATTGGGTATCATAACTCACTCGTATAGGCCAGAGAGATGTGACTCTGGATTTGAAAGGTGATGTGCAGAATGAAGAATAAAGGAAAAATCAAAACCTCAGGAGAGCTGTGAAGGGTTCTTAGCAATGGTACATCTCACCTACTAGTTAGCTTGGCATTCAGAAAGAAACCATTTTTCTGAAACCTGACTTTCCTGTAAGAGTTGGAAGGTGAATGCATTTGTGGGGCTGGTGGCAATAGAAGCATGTCAGACAGAGCCTGTGCTGCCCTCAGCATGTCCCAGAGTCCTCTCCACTCACCAGTTCAGGGAGAAACTGAGGTCAAGGCTCAACATATTTGTCTGGTTTGGGACAGGCAGAATCACTTTATCCCTAGGGCTTTGTTTGTTATTAGTCTTTTACTGTAAGCTCCAGCCCCTCCTGCCTCAAAGGGACATCCTGTTTAGCACATAGTCATGAAAACAATCTAAACGGTATTTACTTTTGTAAACAAAATAACAAGCAATTAATGACAATTATATTTTCAGGATTCAAGGGGATAATTCCATCCCACCAAACACAGACACTCACACCCAACAGATGAGGTGACACTCTGTATTTTCTTTTCTTGTTGTCTTTGTGTCTTAATGTCACTTCCCCCTGCCTTCTCCTCCCCCTTCACCCCTGTGGAGCTTTCCCACCTAAAGCTGTTAGGCCATGCTGTAAAATCTTGCACAGAACAAATTTGCTAACCACTTACGCAACTCCTCCGGCAGATTGCTGGTTCTCAGAGTTCCCTTGGCTGCAGGGTTACTGAGAGGTCTCGGGACAGCAGCTGGAGATGGAAAATTGTCAGAAGGACAACCGCATGCTTCATCCGGGCCACATGCCTTGGGGGGCAGCTGACCATTAGGTAGCTGGTTGTATAGCTGGTTTCTACAAAGAAAAGTAATGGAGGATTTAGAAAATACTTATTTTCAGGCAAAATTCAGAATTTCTTTTTCTTTTAATAACACACTAAGAACTTTATCTGCATATTAGCTGCGAAAAGTTCTTGCAGAAATGCTTGGCTCAGCACATCTGCTTAGTTGTTACAGTGTCTTTGGAACAGATACCTTGGTGACAGGCTACCACAAGAAGCAGCTTATCGGAGAAACAACATTAATCACAGGAAGTCACATCATAGCTGAAAGCTGTTCAGCTTGCAATTAGCAGAAGCAAAGGCTGTTCCTGAGTGAGAAATGATGTTGTGGATGTTGATACGCACGTATGGGAGCAGGGTGGTCTTTGGGTAAGTGCTTCCCAGTATCTAAAGGTAAAGAATGCTTCATGGCACCGCAGATGCTCTCACCATGTCCTGTGCAGCACAAGAGGCTCAGAGAAAGGTGAAATGGGGAAAAATAGGTCTACAAGGGCACTCCAGCTCCAGCTCTGGAAGGCATCCAGTTTTGGACAAACCCAAAGTTTTGCCAAAGGGAACAATGTTAATTTCTTGACCAGCAGTGGCAGACCCGAACAAGGGTTTCTCATGTCCGGGACTGGCATTCCAGACCTGCAATAACCTTGCCTAACGTCTTCTCCATTGTAGGAAACAGACAGAAAGGGATGATTTTAGGAAGCTTAGCAGTTCTTGTCCCACTACACTCTGGTTTCACGTTTTAAGTCAATGGGAAGGTGAATCTATAGAGATTTTTACTTGAGGTGTGGTTGCAATCTGCTGGGTTGAATCTGTTGGATGAGTGTTAGGTTTCTTTGAGAGCTTTTCCCCACAGAGCTGTGATGTTTAGTCAATCAAGACCACCCTCCTTTTTTTTTCTTAGCCTTCCTTAAATGAATGATGACAGGCTGGTCACAGCATGTTTTCTGTTGTCACATTAAGATTTGGTTTATTCATTTCAGTGCAGATGTTTTCTGTTAGAAAATACTCTATAGGCAAATATTACCAACATATAACTGCTGTTCCTGGAGTCAGTCTGCAAGCACCAGCCACGTAGCCGCAGGACAGACCCCGACTATTCTGGATCTCTTTTAGCAGAAGAAAGTACTAATAAAAGCAACACATACCTCATCAAAGGCCACAAAAACACTACCCAGTGGCTAATTTACAGATCTTCCCGAAACTCCACCTTATCTAACAAATGTGCCAAAAAATCAGGAGTCTGGTTGTAAATTTTACTACTGCAAAGGATACCCACTATTCCCCAATATTTTTACATTTTCACACAAACTCTTCAGTGCAAATCTCTCTGCTGCAGGTGCTGCCTTACCTCGTTGTCACTTTTCTGTTATAGCCCTAAACTTTTCACAGGCCAGAGCAGAATGATATTTCAGTCATCTGCTCTCTTTTGTCCTGTCCATTCTCACAGTTTCCTGCCAAGACCATGTCAGGTAAGTGGACATTTTCAAGCACAGATGCCTGTAAGTTTAACACCTCTAAAAGTATTGTGGCACTTGAATAAAAATGGTCTGATTTCATATATTCTCAAAACTTGAAGCTTCAATTTGTTGTTAGATAGCTGAGTCTGAAGGAACCCCTGCATGGATAGGATTTCCCATCTGCTAATGACACACTTATAAAAATATAAGGCCTGGTAAATTAATATTTGAAAATCAGTCAAAAAGCCCTGGATGAAAAGTGCCAGACATTTTGCTATGAAAATCATAGAAAAGGCTGTGAATTGCAGTGTAGAGATATATCAGCAACTGATGGGGTTTTCTCCCTTTTTCTCTGCACCACAGAAGAGGTAAGAAGGAAATCACTGGAAGCCAGTGACTGAGTTGTCCCAGGCTGGTACAGTGTAAAGCTGAAAACCCCAGCAAGCCTCCAAATTGACCTTTGCCCGTGAGAAGAAGAGCTCTAAGGTTTCAACTGAGATATTTTTCAACCCCTCATCCCTTTAACCTTTAAGCATTCATCTTCCTTAACGCGTGCATTACAGGGTGTGCTCTAACAACATATCAGGTATCTGGCTTTGAAGTCCTTTAGGAAAGGGTCAGGCCCCCATTGGGTGTAAAACAGCAAATAAAGAGAACGACCCAGCATCTCATATGTACCCCTGCAGCCTGGGCACGCTCACAATACAAGGATTCAGAATTACTGGTTGAAAGCCCACAAAATCAGATCAGAGAACTTCCACTGCCCATAACTCCCACCCCCTCAGGCATACTTACAGGAATCGAGGAGGACCAGGGGAGGAGCACGTCCTCTGGGGTGGTCGATCTCCAGCGCCCTTGGGAGCACGAAGGTTTGAGTAATTTGGGATGACTTGCTGGGCCGGGCGGATAACTCTCATGCAAAGTCCAGGAACAGGAGGAAGTGGTTGCGATGGCTCTGCAAAATGTTGGTAAGGAGCTCTGCCATCTGGGAGGGTGAGAAAATAAAGGCAGCAACTATCATTTCAGCCAACACATTTTTGCCTCAGTTTGTGTTTATTCCTTTCCAGGCATGTCTCAGGAAACTGAGCAGTTTGGAGGCATTTGCAGGTATCTCGCTCTGAAAGAAGCCAGATGAAGGAATGTTTTAGAGTCTAAAGCTTCCTATTTCCCATTCACATACGGCACGGTTCAGATCCCTGCTCGGGGCTGGGCTGTTGGGACAGCTGACAGTTAAACATTCAGGGCTGCCTTGTCCCTGCACTTAATGTGCCTCAGTGTTTTTTGGTAGCGTTTTTTTTTTAAATTCTTTTTGGCAATGACTTGTGAAAATGAGTCATCCCAAAGTTCTCATGAAAGCAGATGCAAAATCCTGGAACAAATCAGTTTGCAACACTAAGGCTAAACAGACTGTGATTACTGTAAATGAAAAGAGGAAAAATAATCGCTTAGTTTGTTACTTCACCCTGTGTGAATTTTCTGTCCAAGTGACCTTTTAAGGCCTTGCTGCTGCTCTCACTGCCATCCAAGAGGCTGCAGGGGAAGCCCAAAGTGATAATTTTGCTCAAGTAATTCTGAAAACCTTTACTGTTGCTGGCCACACGTAATACTGATTAATAACTATCGTACAGTGGAACTGTTGGCATAAACTGAAAGAGAAAGCAATGTAAGCTGTTTGTTTCCCAAATGGGGAAAAGGAGTTTTTTTCCCCTCAGTCTTTCTGCTTGCAGTTTTCATTAGGCAGCAGCTCTGTGCACTTCCAAGCTGCTGTGTGCAGATCAAAGTCCAGCCTGGCAGGACTTATTAGCACTGCGTGATTATGGTGTTATGAGCTGTCTCTAAAAGCTGCAGTACTCAAATGCTCTTTTCTCCCAAAACTGTTTTTTTAAATCCTTTTAACTATTGGGTCATGGTTTCCTTTCCCTAGCAGCCATGAGGACTATCTTTTTTTTTTTTTTTTAATGGGAGGAAAGAGAAAGAAAACAAAGCTTTGATTAAATACTCCAATTCCAGGAGCCAACACTTAAGAAAAAACACCCCAACAAACCTCCAATCAACCCCATAACTACAGAGATTCCTGATGAAATTGCGAGTCAGCAACATTGTATTTGTTGAGGCTATTTAGGAGATTTTCCCACTCCCCCTCTTAACTATTTGCAACAGAACAGGGTGAAAGGGTCTGGGAGAAAAATATTCTAAGTCAATATGGTTTCCTCATGGATTCCTCATGACCAGCTCTAGGGAAGGTGACAGGGATCTGGGACACTCAGTTTGGTTTGGAGGTTTTAAGGCCAATGTTTCACCAGCTGCCTTTGGATCTATCTGATGCTACAATTACTGGATGCAGCCACTGCCGTTCAAAGCACAGCGTGGCCAGGCGTGCGCGCCCACACACCCCCACATCTCTCAAAGACAAGTATCTGCAATAATGGTCCCCGGGCACACGGCACTGTTGTGAGCATTTCTTTGACTTCAGAAGCAGTTCTGCTGTTGTATCTCAAATAGCAGGTGCCCGGAGCCAGCTTAGAGCCTTCGGGCACAGTTGCTATTCCTCAGGGGAGGCGTGTTGCAACACACAAACTGCAGAGCTTTGTTGTGGGTTGCCACTGCCCAACAATTATCTGAGACACAAGGAGCTGTCAGGAGGTGATTTACGCTGCACCAGGCATGTGAGAAACAAGAGTACCGTTGCCAGCTTCTTGGTCCTGACCAAATCTGCTCCAGCCATCTGAGTTTATTTTACTGTTTCTGCCCTCTGGATATGGCTGGAATGGTAGTGATTTTTCTAAAGAAAGCCTTTCAGACTTCCTGCTTTCAAACAAAATGTCCTCATTCAGTAAATGTCCTACTTCTCACGATGCCTGCTTGTGGAGGAGGTAAATGGAGGTAAATAGTGAGGGATGTTGTGCAACCAGCTCTTTGTCTACTTAAGAGCTGAACGGAAAGGAGAAGGTAGGAAAAGAAAACCAGAGGACATTTTCCAAATGTTAAGCTGTAGGCATTGCTGAAAGTCCATCTGTAGCCCCTTCCCCTTTACAAAGTTCCAAAATCAGAGCCGGAAACCAAGTTTCTGAAACCCTCCTCTTTCATATACCTAATTATAGCACATTGCTGGAATGACAAAACTCCTTAAACAGATGCAATAGAAATGCTGTGGAGTCAAAAAAAGGTTAAAAAAAAATAAAGGTTTATCAGAACAGGCCTACAGCTTTTTATTACAAAGCCAGCCCAAAACAGGTCAGGGTCTCATGAGCCTAATGTAAAATAAATTATATTAAAACAAAGATATTGCTGTTGAATGTTCAAAGCTCACTTCATAACAGATAAAAATCTCAGAGACTGAGAAGGAATACTAATTAATAGCAGGCTGTAAACTGCGCTGTAGTCTCCCAGAGCCAGAACGCCCATATTGAGGGAGTCACATCAGCGCTCAGCGACACAATCACCAGCAGCTGAGAGGGCTCCATTTTAAGTAATGAGCTTTCATTTCAGCTGACAACAGAAAAAAAATGAGGATGATGGATGTCACACTCTTTTCACATAGAAATAAAACACATGGGTGAGTCTGGTCATAGTGCGGGGAGATACTATTCATGGAGATCAACGGTAACCTCCCATCCTGATCTCGGCAGGAAATTCTCAACTTTGGGGATCCAAGGGGGAGCAAGGAAATCTATGAAAACAACAGGAATTGAGTCGGTACAGGAGGCTGCCGAATGACTGATGCAAGGAGGAAGGAAATGACTAGAATATGAAATAACAGCAGGGAGAGGCTGTGCATGCTCAGCGTGACCGATAAAGGCTGGTTCCTAGGCAAAATCATTCGATGAGTAACCATGACCTCTTTAACTTAGAGGTTCAGAGGTTTTGCAGCAGAGAGTTCAGCCACATGACCCAAAAATCTGAAATTGTAAAATGGACTGCAATCAGATGTTTAAAGAGGTTAATAATTGCATGCTGTGCTGGAAACACGCCCTTGGTGAAGAATGGCTGAGATACACCCTGAGAACCTCCCGTGGGGCGAGAGGTGCTACTCACATGGGCCCTGCTGGGGCTGCTGTGCCGGGCAGCGGTGCCTGAAGCAGCCGTGGGCTTGCGAGGGGCTGTTGGGATGGGGCAAGTGCTGGCACATAGGGCACTGCTGATGCTCAGGCCCCAAAAACTCTCTGGAGATCAGTGGTCCTGGGAGGTCCTGGGGGTTCAGCACAGACACCAGTGGTAAGGGGGGCTCCAGGTGCCTGATGCCCATGACGTCTTGTGACTGGGAATTATACCCTGTATCTACAGTGCCCAGCTCTGCCAGGAGTCTGTTTCCTGAGGGCTCCTGCGACTGTGAACTCCCTTGGCTGCTCTCCTCCAGCGAGTCCTCGGGAACATCAGACAAGATCTGCTCTGATTTACTGGAGGTGTGCCTGGTGTCAGCCGAAAGCTGTGATCTTGGCTGCATGCCTGGTTTGTCCACAGCTATAGGATGTGACTTCGAGGGAAATACTCCTGCTATTGATTCACCAGGGGAACAGAAGCGTCCATCTCCATCAGGATCAGTATATTTTGACCACAAGCTGCTGTCTGGCTCCACAGACAGTGCTGAATGATGATGTGCTGGTGCTCTGCAAAGGCAAGATGTGTTGGCCTGAGGTGTTCGAGCAACACATGGGCTCTGGGCCTCCTCATCCTCCATATCCTCTCCAGAAGGCTGCAAAGCCTTTTCCAACTGGGACCACGGCATGGATTCATCCACTTCGACTGGTATGCTTCGACCTGCAAAAGTGCCTGAAAAATTGAGAGAAGAAACACTGGAGATGGACAGCCACACAGTCGAATGCCTATCATCCGTCATCAGTCAGTGACTGTGAGCTGGAATACTGAAGAGCAATATGTATTCTTTATATTCTTTATACTTTAATGCATTTTAAAAAGATGGCAGAAAACAGCAAGAAAGGTCTGGCTGACTTTTGGCAAAACAAGAAAGTAGAGGGTTAGCTGGAGTGAAGCTAGTAGAGAGTTATAATTTGGACTAACCTGATACAGAGGCCATTTCCAAATTTTTTGTTGAACCGCAAGTGAGTCAGCTGCCTTACTGCAGGACCAGGATTTTTCAGCAGGCTGGAAAACAAGAAAAAGGACTCTTGTGAACACGGTACAGTTTCACATGGGCAACAATCCTAAAATAACTCTATCTCAGATGCTGGAAAAGAAATAGCAGTTAAAAGTTTTGGAAATTGTGTTGCGCAAATCAGATGTTTTTTATGGGATTTCTGAAACTTACTGTTCCTGCTGAGACTGGAGGGGGGCAAAAGTAGATGAACTGTCTCTCAGAGGTAATTTTGGCACCTGACAATAGATCAGACTGCTCAGGTCCAGAGGTTTGGTTTGGGCATAATCCAGGGAACACAACCACGTGCAATTATTTTACTCCTGACCTTCTAATAACAGCTGATGCATTGGATCTAAACTTCACCACACACCTAGCTGAGTAATTTCAACTCCAAATCTTGTTTCCAAGTGCTGCTGCTTATTTTATCATACCATTTTTCCCAGTCCATTATTGCATGACTCTCATTGTTTTAAATTATTGAAAATTAAAAGACAATTTAGAGAGATTAGTTATTGGTCGAGTTTTTTTTCCTCTTTCCTTCAGAACTGACTTGGGCCCAAAACAAAATTATCATTTCCTTCTGGGAGTGCTATCAGTAAATTTGGTCTGGCCAAGTGACTGCTGATGATGGATGCCTCTGCTTCATCCTCAGTCAGGATGACAACAGCAGTGATGGGTGAGTGCTGAGCAGGCTTCAGAAGTGCAGCCATCTTTATCCTCTTACAGGGTGCAGCTCAGCTTCCTCCCAGCAAATTCCATCTCTTACCATGGAGTATAGAAAGATGTGCTTGGTGCTCATCATTTCCCCAGCCATTTACCTTCTATCAGATTGAAGAAGCTAAAATCCCAAGTAGGAGAGTTATCAGAGGAGAGGGGACTAAACACTCAAGCAATGGGAATGACAACATTTGGCAAAAGAATCTGACCTGGAAGCCTGGTAAAGAAAGTCAAAATCACAACATGTTTGAAGAGCTTTTAGTGATCCAAGGGTTTTTCCCAACTTCAGTCACAGTATCTTGAACAAAAAAGTCAAATGGAGAACAAACTTAAATGACCACTCTATAAAAAAGAGTTGAACAGGATCACAGAGAGGTACTAAGCAGTGTCCCAGCTTTACATTCTTGCTGATCAGATCAAATGACACGTACTTCCCCCTGAAAGTACCTCTGGCACAGAAAATTCTGGGTGTAACATTTGCTGGGAAGTAGGATATAAACTGTGCTTTGCTGCCGGGCTGCAATGTAAACATTCCTCCTCTATGTAACTTAAGCCCCATCTGTGCAGAAGATTTGCCATATATTCATACATACCCTATGTTATATTAAGCACATCCACGGGGAGAGTTATCCTGGGATAATTACAGTGGGATAATTACGCTGGTGAATTTTCCCATGCAGGCAACTCCTCAGAGCAGCTATTAGCTGCACCAGCACAGCGCACACGCTGCTGCTCCGACAGCTGCAGCCCCCGCACGAGAGCGCTGGCTCTGGTGCCAAAGCAGCTCCTGCCCATTCCAGCGCCCAGGCTGGGAAGGCTGGCGGTCAGCTCACCGCCATCGCGTCTCTCCCCGAGGTTTGCACCCCTTTTCCTCTACGCCAGATCACAAACAACGGCCAAGCCCGCTGAGTCCCAGTTTTCCGACAGGCACAACCGACGTGAGGGGAAAGAGAAAACCTCGAGCTCTCAGCACCAGCACAGGACCGTGACAGGGACTTGGTGCTGTGCTGTGCAGGGGTGGCAAAGCGTCCTTTTCCTGGGACCCGTGGTCAGATGTCAGTTTAAATGGTGACTGCCCTGGGCTGGTGACTCATCAGGGCACTACAGCTCAGTCAGATTTACACCGACCAGGCTGTCAAGCTGCTGAGTGCTCCCCTGACAGAGAAGCACCTGTGAAGGAGAGGTGTCAAACGCCTTGCAAAGCATCTGTCTTCTGCTTATCTCAACAGCTTCGTAAACCTGACCCTTGGATCAGCTGGCCTTGAAGTGCCTGCTCAGACATGCTTCAACTTGCAGATATCTCTGTACGTTTGGTTGTAAAGGGAATGACGCGCACGCCAGCAGCACAAATCACATTGCAAACTCTTACTTCCCCTCTGAGCATCTCCAGTAAACTGGTTCCTTGTGCAAAATTCACCTTGGTGTTCACAAAGCACAACTCAGCTGGGGACTGGGGTACAGCTCCACCTCTGTAGCCACATGCATTGTCTGATCATCCCTCCCATTCCATACAATCCTCAGCAAACATGCAAACTAGGCTTTCCAGAAACAAGTTTGCAATGCATCATACACTAAGATGCTGTTTTGATGGTCTCTGAAGTAGCTGAGTGGAAATGCTAGAAAACACTTTGAATTCAGATCCTCTATATTCAATAGCCTTTAGTTTAGCACCGTGACAAGAAGAACAGATTTCTGTGGAAAACCCGAGATCTCAACCCAGAGCTCGATGAAGTAAATGGAAATCTCTCTATTAACTTCCGTAGGTTTTAGACTGGGTGTCAGATGGGATTTAAAAGTTACTAAATTCCTTTGGAGGACACAAACTCCGAAGTTTTTGGTCTTTTTTTTTAGTTCCATTACTAATATCTGGCTATCTATGAAACGAACTGCATGAATCTAATGAAAGGGACAACATGGGCAAGAAAAATTCAGGTTTGCTTTCTTGAAGTTTGTTATCTAATGTATTTAGTCTGCCTTTTGGAGAAGGGATATTAAGACTTTATTAAACTGTATTGCAAATCATCAGCTACCAAACTCTTAAAATGTCTTACTTCAGAATATTTAAAAAATGTCTTTCCTATTAGTTTAACCTCTGAATGGATAAACACCTCTTTATCTCCCAAATCAACTTAATATTTAAAAGACAGCCTTATTTCCTTCCTGTGTAACATGATCTTAAAAAAATTACTCCAAATACCTGAGTGAAATAATTTGGTCAGACAGAAGAGACAACCAATTCCGTCACTTATGTTTTTACCTGCAAAAAATCCTAGTTTTTTTAGACAGGTTTTTGCTTAGACCCTGCTTTGACACTCGTGCACAGCCCCTGCTCCCACAGGCTCGAGGTAGGAGGCACCAAGGGGATGAGGGCTTTGGCATTAAAAAAGTAGGAAATGTGACTTCATCCTCCTCCTCCCTCAGTAGCCCAGGCTGGAGAGAGAAGCTGTTACAACAGCAGAGCTCTGTCTGTAGAGATGGCCCCGGGGGTAAATTAACCCCAGGACATGCTGAACACTTTTTGAGCAATGCTGGCAATGGCATGTGGATGGGAATTCCCAAGAGAAATCCCCACACTGCTGAAAATATAACAGATGATTCAAAAACGTCCTCCTCCAACAGCAGTACTTCAGGGTGTTGTTTCTGCTCAGCTGAAGATCCCCAGCTTTTGGAAAAAGACCCAAAAGAGCCCATTATCCCTGTATTTTATGTTGCCTTGTGCTGCTGAGTTTCATTTTGTTTCCTTTGACTTTTCTAGTTAGCTTATCCTGCAAATACAGTTATGCATGGGGCAGAAAAATGACTCGCTTGGTCTCCTGTGTTGAAGAACTAGGGTAGAGGAATGCCTCAGCATACTGAAATACCCTCAGAAACCTGTAGCCTGATCCCTTCTCTGGCACAGAGGCTGCTGGAGAGCAGAGATCGTGCCCAACCTAATTCAGAAAGACACTGCAACTTCAAGTCAGATCATGATATTGCCAGAAAAGTCAAGAATTTAATATCCCCCCTGCACCTCTGACTATTCAGAAGATTACTGATAACCAGCTGGAGCCGTTGCACATACTTCTGCTTGTAATAAAGTGAAGAGGCCCCTCCTAGAGGGGCAGAGCCTGGACTGCTCCCAAAAATCTCAAGGGAACTCCTTAAACCACTCTTTTTCCTTCTTTTCCTTCCTCTCCTTATACACCCAGTTCTGTAGTGTGCATTAATTCAGCAAATAACCTTTGTGGGTGGGTGCTCAGTGATTCAAGCTCCTGAGAAGAACCCCATCCCAGCTCCCGTGTGAGGCTTCCCACACCTAGAGAGCTTCTTCCTCTGCTTCTGCCAGGGAAACCAGGGAGGCCACCCTGACCTCCTGCTCACAGCCAGCTGCTGTTGGCCATGGCCACTCCTGGAAACCTGCAGGGAGAGCAAACATGAAGGGGAGCAAAATTCTTCTGCAGGTCAGTAGAGATAGGCCTGAGCACCCACATTTGAAGCAATGGTCGAAGTCCCCTAAAAATCCTCCCACGGAGGCAAGGAGACAAGGGGAAGGGTGCTGGGCTCAGCTCATCTGTGCTGTTTTCTTGCAGCTGATTGCAAAATCCGTCAGGTATTTATTTCATCTGTTTTCCAGCACGAAGACTTGTCAGGATGTGCTGTCCCAAAACACACACTAACCATCTATCTGCTTTTGATTAGAAACCTTCTGTCATGAAGGAATAGAGGAGACAGAGACTGCAATGAGCGTGGTTGTGCTCTCTGCTGCTTCTGGAGAGGGGGGAGATACCTTTGCTCTTTTGATCAAAGTTTTATTTGTCTACCTTGTTAAAACAGAAAACATTAGGATGAGAAAGAAACCTCACTTTCCTTGGTGCACAACACACAAGGACAGAGTTTTTTATTCACCAGTCACAGCATTTCTGAAATGGCACGGGTAGAGATTAAGGCAAAGCTGAGATCACAAGGGGTGGGGATAGACAGGAATTTCTTGATTTCCAAATAATTCCTGAGTACTTTGGCTGAATCCCTTAAGCTCCCTGGTACTGCTAATATCCATTTGCAGGATGGGAGTAAGTGGATGCAGAATTTGCAAGCTGCTGTGAGGATGCACACGTTGAGATCCCAAGGAATGCTGTTGCTATGGGGTGAGATGAGCGTAAGTGTGTAAGAGCACTTGCTCTAAGTGCAGCTTTCTCTACAGAAGCACTAGATGCAACTTTCCTCAAAAAAACCCAGAGAGAAATCCTTACAGGAGGAGCAAGTGCAAATGTGGGAACTGGTTTGGGTCTACAACCTAAATAAGCACTGCCAAGGAAATCCAAGCTTCAGTTTCGCACTTAACCATGAGAAATTTTGGCTGCTGTCATCACGGAGGCTGACCCTCTCCCTTTGGTACCCTCCACAGCAAAGACTAAGGCAACGTGTCAAATTCCTAGCCCAGACTTTCAGCCCTCTAGGGCAGGTAATGTTTATTTTTATGACTTCTGGAAAAATTAGAAAAAGAATATGAAAACAGTGTTCTTCTGACTATATGGTTGCTCTCATGTATTTTCAGAAGCCATGGCAGGAAAGTCTACATGTGCCAGGAGAACATCAAATCCTCCCTGCATGGCAAACATCACATTCTCTTTTGCAGCACTAATGCTGCTTCACTGGACAATCCATGCTACAGCAGACCTGATATTTTTTGTCTTTTTAGTGTAGACATCAATATCTGTGTTAAAGGAATGCTGGGCAATAAGTAGTAAGAAACCAGAAAGGCAACACCCTCAAGCAGGATCCAAACAGGCATCTCAGATATAGGCAGCATTCCCTGCCAGTTTTCTAAACTTTATGAAATATGAAAATGTCTGCAGTTATCTTTGGTATCCTTAAAAATGTGATTGTTTTCCAGAGGCTACTTCCCACCCATTTCTGGTGCTGATAAAACTCTCACAGGCACTTAAGAACCCCCAGTCTGGGATGTCCCATGGCCCTGGGACATCCAAAACTCCTGTCAGAAGACTGGGCCTGGCTCAGTGGGGTGGGATGAGGGGATCACTCTGAGAGGCATCAATTCACTCAGCCTGCTTTCCTAGAGCTTCATGCCTTACATTGAAGACTGATTCCTAATAAGGAAGAGGCCCTGCTATTTCAGGGGGCTGATGTCTCTCCCATCCCTAACCACTCTCCCTGTTCAGCAGCGCGAGGGCTGCAGGGTGCGTGGGCGGTGGGAGGCCGCGGGGAAGCCTGCGGGACCTGACGTGTCTCCCTCAGCTGGCGTGAGAACTGCCTCGCTCACTTGCAGTCATGAAACGTGCAGAAATGTGTGTATCTCTCAGACGTGTACCCTCTGCCAAACTTCAAAAGCCGCTGCTGGGGGTGGGGGGCACTGACAGACACGAACACCATAATTGCACATGCCTTGCTTCCTGCCTTAGCAAAACAGAAAGAAAACTCAACTCCACAGGAAAATAAAAAAATAAAAAATACAGCATGCTTCCAGACACTGCCAGCACTCCGCAAGGGCAAGCCCCGCTGCAGAGGCTGACGGCATTGTAGGCAGCAGCACCACTGGCAGCCACCCCCCCACCCACCCTGGCCCAGCCGCCTGTGCCCCTCGCATCCCTGTTTCTGGCATCACCCGCCGTGGGTGTCACAGCAACATCTGGTCATGGTGGGGCACTGGCACGGCCAGAACCCACCCAGGGCTTGCAGGTAACAGGAATTTCTGGTCTCAGGGTTGCTGGTGGTGGTTGAGGACCAGTAAGCCCAGATGTGCCAATCTCAGTGCCCAGCCAGTGCTAACCCTACGAAACCTGTATCCTGCAACTGGGTGAAATGGGAGTGGGTTTTATATGGCTGATTTTATCCTAATCGAAAAGAAATACCACCACTTTGCTCCCACTTGTTTCTATACCAGTGCTCTAGAGGACGGTGCAAAAAGGGTCTATGATCCT
>VWZW01006552.1:576735-722590 GCA_013397115.1 Edolisoma coerulescens
AAGGGAAGGGAAGGGAAGGGAAGGGAAGGGAAGGGAAGGGAAGGCCATCGGCCAACAAACCACCTTGAGCCTGCAGAGCTAGGCAGGGCGGGAGCGGGATCAGGCCTGGCCGCCAGGCATTGCCAGGCAACTACGTAAATAGGCAGGACAACATTTCGACACCAGGCGTGTCCGTTCCCAGTGTTTACCCCAAACCCCTCCTGATTTAAGAAAAAGAACAAAACCCAACAAACAAAACAAACTGCAGCGAAATGGCTGAAACATGTTGTAACCATCTGTGAAAGTCGGGCTCTCATGACACGAGAGAGGCGGGAGAAAGCGAGCGAGACAGCAATTTGGGGGGGGGGGGAAGCCCCAGCGAGAGCCAGGCGTGGGTCAGCAGCTGACGGCAAACAGGGGCCGAGAGAGGCGGCACCTCTGACACTTCTTACCTTGCGGGCGAGGGAGCTTCGCGCTCGGCTGCCCCAGGAAGGCGAGAGGGCTGCGCGTCTCCTGCGCTCCCCGCCGCGCCCGGGGCTCCTTCCTCAGCCGGCCGGGCGGCTTTCCCTCCTTTTACGACACCCTCCCTGCCTCTCCCAGGTAAGCGGCAGAACTGGCTCTGCAGCAGGAAGTGGAAGAGGCATGCACGGCACAGCGCGGCGGCGGGAGAGCCTCTGTGGGGGAGTGACACTTCGAAGCTCACAGCTCCCTGGCAATGCCTGCGTGCAGCTCGCTGCCTCTCCCGTGGGAAGCCGGATTGCCTCTGCGTGAGCGCCGCGGATAAATAACTGCGGGGGAACCCCGGTGTGATTCCTAAATGGTGTGCCTCGTCGGGAAAGTCATCCCTTGCTTTCAGCCCTCGGTCGCTTACTGTCAATGCCAAATGTGAAATCAGCTGTGATTCAGACTACTGAAGACAATCACATGATGCGTGTAAGAACTATATAAAGAACAACAAAAAGGATTTCTCGTCTGGTTCTATTAGGTTAGACTTCTAGACACTTCCAAGTTTCTACACTCTCAAGGAGCAGAAACTTGCTTTTCCTACAAGCTGAAACTTCTGTATTCTCATAGCTCCTGAAAGCCGAGTAGCTCCGAAGAGCCCCGGGGAGCTGCCCCAGGAAAGCTGCTCTGGCCGCCTCATCGGCGCAGTGCCAGGCTCGGCAGCAGAATGTCCCAGCCCACACCACTGCCCTGACCCCCCACTCAGCGCATCTCCCTGCCGAGAAGCTCTTCCTGATCTTCAGTCTCATTTTCTTAGGTTAACCCTAGAAGGAGGTTCACCTAGCTGCAAGCTGGGCACGGCTCCTCATCCTCCAAGTGACCATGGGCGGCCACCACGTGCTGCCTCAATGCCCGGCAGGTCTGCCCGCTCACACAGGGACATCTAAACCATCCCCCAAGCTTCTCGCCCTGGCAGTGCCACTGCTGCTCCTTCCTGTGTCCTTCCTGTGACACTGGGGGCGGAGGAAGGAGCCACATGCCTGGCATTCCTTCCCCCGGGAAGGGCTCTCTCTGGATGTCCCGCACTCTGGCAGCTCCTCTTTCTGGTCCAAAGGCAAAGCGGTGACCCAGGCAATTATTTCTTCTCATCGGGGAATGACCGCCCACATTTTTGGAGGGCAAACTCAGGCAGCTGGAAGCAGCATGTGCCCCCAACCGAGCACTAAATATGATTGTTTTGATAGCAGTGCAGTGATGTCCTGCAGCCTGGCCTTACCTTCCCCCTTGAGAAACCCCACATCAGCCTGGCCCTGCGACTGGCCATCCTGATCCCCTCCTTCCCCGCTTCCTTCCTCCTGTGCCAAGGCTCAGGCCAGCAGGACACCAGGGCTCTCTTTTGGAGTATCCTGAAGTTGTCCTTGACTGCTGCCAGACTTCCTGGGCAGTCCCTGCTGGTCTCAGCCAGACCCAGATGTGATGAGCTCTGGATGCTTGCGGCTGGAGTGGCTGCATTATAATCACAGTCGTTTGAGTCAGCTGAAGGTTTAATCCCTCTGGCTTGGCCTCTGCTGCACAGCTGTCTTGCACCATGAACACCCTGACAGCCGGCATTTCCATCAAGGCCGCCTGAGCCCCGAATTGCACCACACTGGGCTTGGGTAGCTGCCTCTCCTCCCACTCTTCCCACTGGCCTCCAGCTCGGGAGCAGTGATGGCTTCACTGCCACCTACGTGCCACAGTGGGTGAGGGTGGCGAGGGGCCTATGACCACACAGGAGCCAAAATCAGGACCTTGGTGAATGTACACAGGATGGGAGCAGGGAGGGAGAATTGCTCTGGGGAGTGCCTGACCTTCCTGGGACTTGTGTGAGGGATGTATGTAGTGTTTGCTGTGCGCTGACCAGCTCCTCAGGGAATGCAGGCAGCGTGGGGACCCGGCAGGCAGAGTGTCCCATGGGAACTTTTGGAGTTTCTTTGTAAAAGGCTCTGCTATGGAGCCATCAAGCACCTCCCTTCACGCAGTGGATGGCCTCCCTCACCAACAGTGGCTATGGACAGTCCCCTGTTCCCCGCTGGTCAAACTGTGGACACTGGTCTGTAACATCCAGCAAACAACAGTGTCCACCTGCCACCCCTGTAGGCAGCTGCCAGTTGGCCAGGGGAGGAAGGTTCTGGCTGTGAGATCTCTCCCTTGTGAGAGCACTTCCAGGTCCAGAAATGTAGAGACCTAATGGTGTCTGCAGATGCAGCGAAAGAACCAGTCTCCGTCCCCTCTTTAACTTGCCAAGCCCCAGAAAACAGCAGATATTTGGAGCAGTTTCCTGTCACTTGAGCTTTATGTACTTTATTAACAGCCTGACAAAGAGAGGAAAAATAGCTTGAAAGTCACACTCTGCTGACTCTGTTAACAGCACTATCTGCTGAGTCGGTTTCAAACGTCCAGCCCAAAACTAAGTACCCTCCCACAAAGCTGTAGAAAATGCTGTCAATTAACTAATTTTTGGATTAGGAACCTTGGACAACAGATATCCAACTTTATTTCAGCATTTCAGAAACCTCCCTCATCCCCAAAACTGAAGCCATCCTAATTGCTTTCTGAAGGCCTCTTCTATATTTTTGAAGTCTTCCTACTGGCTTCACTGAAAGCCAGATCAAACTCTGAACTCTCTGAAGTTAGTATCTCATCTGTACATTATTTACAAGCAGAACGTGATGAGTCATATTGGGCCTGTCATAGAAAGTACAGATTCAAGTGCAGGATGGTTTTCATTGGCAAGGCAAATAACACAGACTTTTTTTTAAAAAAAAGGTTTCTAATCCGGCAGGAATTGTAATATTTCTTCTTTCATTAGGAGGAAAGTGTTGGTATCGAGTGCCCCTACTCATATTTCCTACCACATCTCTGTATTTGGAGAAATAAATCATGAATGTTTTTGCTTCCAAATGATTAACTGTTTAAATAAAGCACTGTCATGTTGCTCTTCTTTTAACGTTGGTGCTGTGAATTAACCTAGAGACATTGCAGTCTCTAACAGCTTTTTTGCAGCCTTTAACCCTCTCTGCCCCAGCACAACATGCACGATGGTCTCACTCTGGTTCTCTGCGTGTGACTTGCCCCTCGCTGCTTTTGCACTGTGAGGAAAACCGGGGCTTTCTTCCATGTCTTGCTGTTTACATTGCTAGGCACATGCCTGCAAAAATATTTTCCACTTACTTTATTTTAAGGCTCTTGCTTTGGCATTTTTCAGTCACACCCTGGAGAGACACCTTAAAGGAAAGAAAACAGTACCTGGATGTTAGCTTGTGCAATGCTTGTAATTAAACCCTGCATAATGACAAAAACCCCTCCTGCCATTTGTTAAGATTTTCCCCACAGCATTATGCATCCTCTTAGTTAAGAGCAGAAGCTAAGCAATACCTATTTTATTCCCTCTTGCGTCCAATTAGTCACCCATTGATCATTACCCACTCAGCATTTGACAATTAACAGAGCCCCCATTCTCCGCAGGACAGGGGTGTGTAGTCCTTCAGAAATGACACGTCCAGAACTGCGTGAGGGGAGCTGCGTGGATGAGTAATGGGGCAGGAGGTGGGGGGGAGGGGAGGACAAGGCCACCCAAGTGGAACAAAAGACATGTAACATATGCAAGTGTTCAGTATGTGGTATGTGTTTTATACACTGGATGTATATGAGGTCATAGACAAAGCTCAGCTGGCGGCCGCACTGCTTTTGGGAGGCATGGGAATTTGAGGGAACACTTGAGCTCTCATGTGATCAAACGTACCCAGCCCTCTCTCTTTAAGACTCAAAGCTGTTCCCCATGTGGCTCGTTGCCTTTGCTTTTTTAGGAGGGCAGGAATCAGCATCTGCTTCTCCATTGTCACTGGGACTATGGGCTGTACCAGCACAGCCCCAGCCAAGTCACCCCAAGACCCGTCAGCAGCTCCACGCAGTCGTGCCTGAGCTGCTGCCAACAGAGCACAGAAGCTCTGGGTGTCCAAGGGGCCACCAGGGAAGCTGCAGGCCCCTTCTGCATTGCCACTCTCTCCTGGAAGCCTGTCCCAGGAGCCTGTCCCCTGGCCCTGGCCCTGGGTGGTGCCAGGAGGGGTGTGCTGGGACCACCACAGCCAACACCAAGGACCCTTCCTATATGAGTAGCATCTTCTAGCTGGGGAAATCCAGCAGCCTGTGGGACTGGGAGGCAGCCCAGAGCCTGAACTGCAGCAGTGAATAAAGCACAGGGGATGCCAGGGCTCACGGATGGGCCTCTGGCATCAGGCTGAGCTCCAACAGTCACAAAACATCCCTGCATTCTTTTTTTCTTTTTCCAGATTAGAATTCATCCATTACAGGGCTCAGGAATTTTGTGTGAAGCTGTGACAATAGGTAGCTGAGCAAACTTCACAAGGCTCTGTGTGCAGGAGCTCAGCAACAAATGCTGATGCACAAAAAAGCAAACCAGAGCCCTTGGCAAGCTCTAGCCTGGCTGTAGAGGAAGGAGGATAATCTCATTTCTTTGCTCTTTGCCCTTTTAGCTATTCACAGAGCTTAATGCTGAGTTATTCCCAACAATGAGCCAAACAATCAAACTTCCATCTGGCCTGGTCAGGCAGAACCAACACTTGCCCTGCAGTCACAGGCCACACCAATCCTGTGATTTTTTCCTCCCATCTTGAACATACACTATTTTCCTCTACGCTGTAACAGAGAAGATATTTACATTTGGGAGCAGAAACTGCAGTTCACGCTCCTCAGCCTGCTCTAATCTCATCACCCAAATCCCTGGGCACAAGGAAGCACAGGCGCTGTGAGCACAGCCGGTGCTGCAAACACAGCTGCTGCTGCAACCTTTGGCTCTGCCTCTCCACGACGCGATGAGTGCCTACCAGCTAATGACCTGGTTTTCCTGGGAGGGCAGTTCTCTTCAGCACTCCTGCACACTCCCGCCGCAGGCTCCAAACTGCAGCCATGCCCTTGGGAGAAATGTTTTCTCTCCCCGACTTTAAAATCAGCTGCAGGTTGCTCTTTGCAGTAGCCGAAACCCATGGCATCTCTGGGCTGTAGCAGCAGTGCTTGCTGCTACCACCTCTCCTGGTGTGGGAATAGGGATTGTAACAGATCACGTAGTGGAACCAGCAGGAAGGAAAAAAAAAAGGAAAGGAAAACAAAGAAGAAGGAAAAAGAGCAGCTCTTTGTTGTTAACAACATTTTGTCCTCTAATCTACTCATGTCCCAGTTTTATATTTTTGTTAAAAGCATTCAGCTACAGGGGAGGAATACAAGGAGATGGATTGATGTTTGTGTAGATGTCTTTATGTGTGAATTTCCTTTTGAGTTACAGATAAATGTACACATACACACATAAGAACAGGCTCTGTATTAAAAGTCAACAGAAAATATCTCACAGACTTAAGGGAAGCCAGCATTTCCTCTCTAACATTCAAAATGAACCGCAGCAACCTGGTTTTAGCTGTCAGAAGTTTTCCTGAGAAATTTAGAAACACTGAGAGGGAGACACTAGCACCCTACTCATGTGGCAATCCCAGCAAGGGGCCTCTTCCTTTTCTGCTGAAAGGACATGGGTTCTGGTTTGGTCTGTGTAGGAAATTCTGAAACTAAAGTGCCCCTTTCTTCAGTTAAGACGGCAGGGAATGCTGCTCCAGTTGACAGGAGTTCCCTCAATGATAAAATATCCCTGTGTATGAGTCACAGGAAATTATAATCACTGCTTTCCAAGACTGCAGAACACAATGAGATTTCTGAGCTACAAACAGACTTCAATTATTCTTGAAAGACAGACAGACCCTCAAACTGACACGACTGGGAGAAAATAAATATCCTTTTGTCTGCACTGCTGGTGGTAATTTCCCATTAGACAGGAAAAGGCTTCTTTGATGAATGAATATTGTCTACACTTTAGAAGAGGAGCTACTGTATATCTCCTAATAGCTCTTGCATGCTTGGGCTCAGCCTCGTGCGAGGCCCTTAAACCCCTCGGGTACAATAAAAGCATGTTAAAATAAAAGCATGTTAAAATAAATTTGAGCAACTTTCCACTCACCTTGAAGTTATGTGGCAAGGTCAAGTGCATTTAGCAATCTGCCTTCTTGGGCTGCAGGTAGTCTTTTCCAGTCTAGAGGCTTCAAGGAGAAACACTCACATTGGAGACAGATTTTCCATTTGTGATTAATCTTTTAGCAGTTGATCACTTCTCTGTTTTGTATTTACTTTGTTTTTCTACAGTGGTAATTAAATCAAAGCCAGAGTGTCACCCAGAACTAAGTAGAGCACTGTTTACAAAAGCCAAAGAATATCATGTTAGTGCCTTTGACAAACTTTTGTCTTTTGCAAAGACCACCAAGTCTCACGTAACTGCCTTCTCACAGAATGGTAACAACCATACTAACCATCCCTTTCACGGCAGTGTCCTACTTCCACCTGTCACTTTTCCTGGGACTGCTCTTGGATTAAATTTGGCTTACAGATGCCTGTGTCACCCCACAGAGCCCTTTCAGCTGCTGGTAGGTCTTCTAAGAAGACATCTTCTGGAACTCAGCCACCACACCATGGATCGATTTGGAGCCAGGTGGGCTGGTGGGGGGAGCATTTGGCCAATTGTTTTTATCTGGAATTTATTTAGCCTTACATTAAAAAATTATTGGAAGGAACAGAAGATTCTTAATCTCATAAACTCTTTTACAGTCACCACACAGCTATTTGTGGTGTATACACAGTGCTTAAGAAAAGGCTTTTATTAATAAATAGCAAAAAAACCTAACAACCTTGTTTAAATTTTTTGCTAATGTTTTTATTTGAGAGATTAAAAAACCCAAACAACAAAACTCCCAACATTAAGAAAAAGAAGCAGAAGAGCTACCGATGAGAAATGGTCTGGATTTGCCACTCAACAGTGGCACCAGTCTGCACACAAGCCAGCTGCAGGCAGAGATCCGGCAGAGACCAACATGGTACTCAGAGACCGAATGCAATACAAGAAACAGCAAACCCAAGAATCAGAAATAAAGGCCATAAAACCCCAACAACGCCCCATCTGAGTCTTACTTCCAGCGAGAAACATAGGCAAACTAATGTTTTAGGCTTGTCCCGCATTACAGATGGAAACTGCACTTAAGTTTGTGGCATAGCAAAGGCTGCTAAGGAACTTGGCAGAACGGCCGCGCTTCGCCACCGGCCTCTGGGCTGAGGAGGTGACATTTTGGCTTCGCCAGCCCACTGAGTTACTATGGAGTCCTCAGTTCCATGGATGGTATTTTAAGGCAGGGGGGTAGCTGTGGGAAAAAAAAGAGGGCCACGACTTGCTTTGTAAGTACTAAGAGGAAGCTAGAAGTCCGACAAGGATCATGGCCTCTTCAGTACTCCACAGCTACAGGTACAGCAACATTGAATATATAATGTACATAACATTACTTATAGACTCTACATGTAAAACGTTAACCAATTTATCATGGAAATCTGGTAACAAGCAACATTGCCATATAAATTCACACTTTGAGAAAGGCTAAGTGTGGAAGCCTCCTTTGCAAGAGGATTTTCAGTCAAAGTTTTGTATAGAAAATATTAAAACAATGATGACAATTTGTTCTCTGAATCTCAATTCATTACTGGGTTAGTTTTCATGAATGAAGAAAGGTTCTCTTTAGAAAATGTGTGAATCTTCAGGATATCAATTCACAATCTAAGTACTAAATAATTAAAAAAAAAAAAAGTTTCAACTGTCAGGAAGTCTTAGTTGGCCGCAATCTTTTAAAGCAGTAACAGCAATACAAGACATAGAAAAGCTTTTCCTGCAACACTTGTAAATGTAAAAGTATTCATGTTAAATGCAACAGAACTAATAAAGGACAAACTGCTGTAGAACAGAGAAATGAGAGACTAGCTATGCATTCAGCCATCTTCCTTACAGTTGAACTCCAGCTGTTTAAAAACATTGACTTCATAATTTGGAAAATGATGTCCCATAGGTAACTGGTCTGCATACTCCTATGAAATATGATGCCCCAAATGGCATGACACCCCTTCTTGAAAAGTTCTTAATCTCATGTCCACCATTAGCTCCACAGTTTAAACAAAAAAACAACTATCCAAATGTAAAATGCTCTTTTTTTTTAATTACTAAATTAAGAAAGTTAAACAGTTTTAAAATGTAAACTTGCAAATAAACCATAACAAAATGTAATTAAGACTTCAAAATTTGCAACTCAGTATTAAAAACTCAATAGAAATAGAAAGGAATTTTTTTTGTGTTTTTTGGTTAAACGTAAGTAATTCAAGGCTGGTACAGACAACTGAAAAGATAATACTTTGTTCTGTGCATCCCCCATGAAATGTAAAGAAGTGCATAGTAATTCCACTGGAGAACTTGCAGACACAGAGAAAGTAATTTCATTAGCAGTACAGGACACTTAACACACTTATTTTACAATGGAAAAATGTTACACATAAAACAGAAAAATCCTAGTTGCATGACCAACAGTTTAGCAGGGGACATGGCTAAAATGCTATGATTTCAAGACCCTCTGAATGTGGTTACACTGCTTAATAAATCTTTTTGAAACATTTCAGTATACATGTTTTGATACAAGAAGTCCTTGCAGTTTCAATTTTCCAGTTCAAACGGTGATGGTGTAGTTTTCTTGCTTTAAATATGTTCGTTTTAATTTCAAGAACAAATCATCACACACTTGTCAAACATTGGAAACATTACTGTAAATACAGCACGTGATTCCTGAAAGAGCAAAGTTACAACCATCTACAGGTACATAATCATAAACAAAAAGTGCAATCCAATTTAAAAAAATCATGCTTGGCAAAAGCCAAAAATTAGATCACTGGCTTTCAGAATCCCACCAGTGTTTTCATGTCTGCAGTAAAATTATCGCTTTCTGGGTACAGCTGCAGCAGGATTCATTCAATTCCAAATGAGCTTCCTCTGCAATAGCACCCATATACTATATGTACAGGTATGTATATATATTATATATATTTTNACATGAAAAAAAAATGTTTTAGACAAAGAGGCCACTTCTGGAAAATAATACTTTTAGTTGAATCAGGAGAAGACTAGTTAAAATCACATAGGTTTTGCATTTTAAAAAAAGGAAAGCACTAGGATCAGTTATTGGCACTGAGTTACTATTTACAATGAACAGAGGTTTTGCAGTTTACATAACATCAATACAATGCAGTTTTGGAGTCTTTGATTAAGAAAAAACAAGTGTTTTTCTCCTTTTCATCCAGGACATTCAGATTATTAGGACAAGTGGTCATAGGCAAGGGCTGTGGAAGTTCCCAGCTTCAGCCCCTCCTGTGCACTGCAGTGCTGGAAGATGTTGCACTCTGGAGAAGCCGATCACAGAGTTGGGAGGTGGAGAGCAGGTGGGACAGGGCTGAGAAACACCTGGTAATTCATGACAGTGTCTGGAAACCAGGGATTTACAGGTTGTCGCCGGGCTGGTACTGGGGTTCTGTTGCAGTGAAGTAGTCTTCAAGAAAACCCTGTAAATATTCAAAAGTTGGACGCTCCTCTGGGTCTTTTTTCCAGCAGTGAATCATAAGCTCATGCAAGGAGATGGGACAGTCCTGAGGACATGGCATCCGATAACCTCGTTCTACTTGCTCCAAGACTTCACGGTTATTCATGCCTGTAAAGGGCACACAAATCCACAGTAAATTACAGGAAAATTAACCAAGTATAACTGTATCTACCATACATGTGGTTTGCTCAGTCATACTAATTTCTTTTGGTTAAGACAAGTGAAAAAAAACCACACTGATGTCCTGTTTCAGCTCCTCATCTATTGCGAGGTAACCTGGATTATTTTCTTCCTCGGTAGAGGGTTTTAGGATCCAGTGATGAGCAGAACACTGCTCCCATGATTACCCTCTTGGCTTACTCACAATGGGCAGGATTTGGTGCTTTCCCTCTCTGACAGCAGGAGCCATGAAATATAATACGTGATGTGGTTAAGGAAAACAAATGTGTTGTGATGTATTTGCACCTTTTGGTGTGCCCCAGCCAAACTCTCTTTAGTTATTAGCAGAAAGAGAGGCATGCAGGAGAGCAAGAGCAGGCTGTAGGCAGTCCCTTGATGAGTTGCAGCTGGTCAGAGCCAGGTGCTTCTACTAAAGACCAAAGACCGGCTGACCCTCAGAGAGAGGATAAAAGAGAAGAAAAGAGGCTAGAAGAAGACTACCATAGAGGAAGATTATCACCACAGGAGAAGAGGACTGCTGCCACAGAGGAAAGACTGCTGTGACAGGAGGACTACTGCCACAAAAGAAGAAGGCTACTAAAAAAGGACAGGCAAGCAGGATTAAAGCAGCTTTAGGAGATAGCAGCCTCAATTGTATTTTTTGTGTTGTTTGGCAGCACAAATGCATTGCAAAAAATGGAAAATTCAAAATTCTAGAAATTAAGCTGAATTTCTGAAAGCCTCAGTGAGCAGCATGGGCCTTTCTGAAAGCATTCTGTGAGGTTATGCTGCAGGGACTTCAAGACAAACTCTGCTTCTCCTGTCTACCAGGGTTGTCTACCAGCAGCACTGTCCACAATGTCAGCCCAGAAGCTTACTGCTGTTGACCTGCACTCCCTCCATCTGTGCTGGTTAGTACACTTTCTATCATATTTGACTGTTCCATCCCGAACCAAAACAGAACAAAGCTGCTCACAAGACAAGTCAAATGCCAAGCAAAACATCTCCACTAAAGAACCATAGCTTGCTCTCTCTCAAAAGAAAAACGTAAAAAGCTGTATTACTTTCACAGAATCATAGAAACATTTAGGTTGGAAAAGGCCCTTAAGATCACTGAGTCCAATTGTTAACCTTACACTGCCAAGTCCACCAGTAAACCATATCCCTAAGCACCACATCTACAGTCTTCTAAATACCTCCAGAGATGGTGACTCATCTGGCTTGACTGAGAGTCAGGCCTGACCCTTTGCTACTTTTTCTTTTCTATGTAACCCCTTGATTCCTCTGCTGAAGTGCTTTTTCAGCAAACGTTAATTGCAGTCACCCTCGGCCTTAGTTTACATCTCTTGCCCAGTACTCTCCTTTTAACTACCAGAGGTAAGACTGGCACTGCAGGCATGCAGAGGTGTTTCAGAGGAAGCCTGCATGCTGACTGCAAGCTTTGTGCTTGTCCTGCCCCAGTCCCCTGCTGAAAAATATCTGCAGGATTCATTCTCCTGACTTAGGAGGTCCTGCCAAGCAGCTCTGCAGGAGAACCTGCAGGGACATCTAAGTGTCTCCGTGACCAAATCTAGAAACCAGCACCAGTGTTGCACTTTCTGTTAGCTTATCCTCTTCCTGGCTTCCATGACACTATCCTTCCCTGGGAATCCTCCACTTTCTTCTTTCAGGGTGTCCTTTTGAAGAGTTTGCTTGTCCCACCTCCGGAACCCAAAACCTTTTATTTTTTGTAAACTTATTTGTGAGGAATAATTCAATCACCTTCTTCAGTACAGATTAATTTATCTACTCTACACTTTGACTTGTAGAAATGTCTGATTTCAGCTGGGATAGAGTTAACTTTCTTCCTAGAAGCTGGTGCAATGCTGTGTTTTGGATTTAGTATGAGAATAATGTTGGTAACACACTGATGTTTTAGTTGTTGATAAGTAGGGTTTATCCTATGTCAAGGACTTTTCAGTTTCTCATGCTCTGCCAGTGAGGAGGTGCACAAGAAGCTGGGAGAAACTATTGTGCATCATTTGTTTTTCTTAGCTTATATGCCTCTCTTTTTCATTTCCATTAAAATTATTATTATGTTTTACTTTATTTCAGTTATTAAACTGTTATTATCTCAACCTCTTGGATATCAGCAGGAGGATATTACCCTGTCAAGATAATAAGAAAAGGTTTTACCTTTTCTCTGATTCTCCTCCCCCCTCCTTTGGAGGGCCAGGGGTGGGCAGTGGGAGTGAGCAAGTGTCTGTGTGGTATTTAAGTTACTGGCTGGGGTTAAGCCGTGACAGGGGATAAAATCCTTACACTACATAGCATTTAGGCTGGTAACTTGGCTGTAACCTTGGATGTGGTCTTTAGTCTGTATCCTCATGTCCTGGCTGTGTTTAATTATTAAAGATGCTTTGAAAGAAACATCTGCAAAATACACCCTTTCCTGACCATCCACATCTAGATTCTCATCTCATGTTAGGATTACAAAACCTGTTTTCCTCTTATCTTGTCAGGGTAATTTCCTCCTACTGATATCCATTTGCAGCGTCTGGGCAAGGATCATATTCCTATCCTGTCACTGTAACCACCCCTGGCATGGTCTCCCCACTTACTCCTTATATTTATATTTAGGCTCTCAGTTATCCATGTCGTGGTCACAGCATGGTTCTGCTTAGCTTACTGCAGCACCTCCCATTTTCAAACATGAGGAGTACTTGGTTTAGTTTCATACATGGGTTTTACTGCGAGGGAAGGGAAAGGAGAAAGGAAAAGTAGGGCACTTTCTTTTGCTGCCTCTTGCGCATGGAGGAACATCTCCAGAAAACTGTCTCACACTCCTACAGGCCTCTCCTTAACGTTCCCTTTAGCAGGGATAATTGCAAAAAGAAAGGTTAGATTACTGATTTACAGTATTCCCTAACCTGCAGACCAACACTTCAGCACTGGTTTCTTGTGTTTCATTTATCAGCTGCATCCACCCACCATATTTTTGGTGTTAGATGTTTGTAACTAGGAGCAAACACTTTGTAGGGCACCTAAAGTGGACCATGGTTAGGACTTCAAAATGATGAAAACAGACTAATAACAATCCCCTGCAGACAGCAGATTCTGCATAGAGCTAAGGTTCTCCTGTATTATTGACTCCAAACTGATGTTGTTAGGTCACAGAGGCTCACAACAAACCAGAACACACTGAACAAACATTTGGGTGTTCCTCACCATCCAGCAAGAATGTTTCCAAAGATATTTTACTTTTTCATTAGATTACAAAACAACACTACTGGTCTGTTAGACATCACAAACCCAAGGCAGCATCAACTCAAACTTTCTGGCCTTGCTGCTTTCAAGCTACTACAAGAAAAAAACACATGCATTTTGTTCACATTGTGTTCTCAATATTAATTTTATAAATTAGTGTTTTGAACAAAAATCTTCACCTCTTTTTCATATCCTTGTCTTTGAATAAGCTGAATTACCTCGTGTTTTGGAGTGAGAACTGCTGTGCTTTGCTTCCCCTACATATTAAAGGCTATGAAAATAACTGTTACTGGTAACTCATCTGTTGTATATACCTAAACCATTAACAAACTGCATTCCTTGCTTTTATTTTGGCAGTACACCCTTAAGTACAACATGGATGGAAGCAACAGCAGCAGAAAAGCTCCTTCCCAACTGATTTGTTGTTCTAAGATATCAAATGTTTGGTATTTTTATCCAGTGCTTTACTCAGTGCTGCAAAGCACACTCTGAAACCTGATAACGAACTGTGTGCTGGAAGAAAAACCCCGAGGAGACAGAAGGGGGAGGAAGAACATAAACAGCTCTTCACTTCCCTTTGTTTAACAAAAAGGTAGAAAAAAGAACATGAAAGAGACATTGCTGTCTGAAATCATAGTCATTTTTTTGTCCCTGGAAAGTGAGTCAAGCCAGGTTTTCTCATCATAGTTTAATCCAGGAAAATGCTCTTCTTTCCTTTCTCCTTTCTCCTTTCCCTTCCCTCGCAGTAAACCCCAGCTATGAAACTAAACCAAGTAATCCTCATGTTCCTCACTGGAATTCATACATCCAGCAAGGGCTGAAGCACCTAGGATTTGCCAAAGAAATTCTGTTGGTTTTGACATGAACTGCTAATTTAAAAACAGAGTTTCAAAGACTTTTATTTCTAAATCGATTGGATTATTAGTCAGACTTATAAAAACAGCAGTGCTTCAGGTATACATTTTACCTCTTAAATGGCCTATTTATATTTACAAACCTGTTCTATAGACTCACTTATCTTATCCTGCAAGTTTTTGTGTTTCTATTTTGATAGCAGGAGTCTGTCATATCTGCACTTCTAACACCACAGAGAGAATATCTGAGCAGTCTGTACAACTCCTCTCTCCTAATGAATACCCAAGAGTTTCAACTCTTAGTAAATAATAAATGACATTCTGCTTGCAGTATGCTTCTAGACCCCTTAAAAGTTTATCCTAAAATCCTTAAATCTGTGAAATAAAATACTCAGCAATATTCTTTTGTTGGGTACAGCTATTCCACCTGGGTTGGGGCAACGCCTGGTATCAATCCACGCTGAGGGATGAATAGAGCGAGAGCAGCCCTGCCAAGAAGGACTTGGTGCTGCTGGTGGATGAGGGGCTGGATATGAGCTGCCAATGGGCACCTGCAGCCCAGAAAGCCATATGTGTCCTGGGCTGCATCCAAAGCAGTGTGGGCAGCAAGGCAAGGGAGGGGATTCTGCCCCTCTGCTTTGCTCTGGTGAGACCCCACCTGGAGTCCTGCATCCAGCTCTGGGGTACCCAGCACAGGAAGGACATGGACCTGTTGGAGCGAGTCCAGAGAAGGGCCCTGAAATAAGAAATGGCTGAGAAAATCAGAATTGCTCAGCCTGGAGAAGAGAAAGCTCTGGGGAAACCTTATTGTGGCCTTTCAGTACTTGAAGGGGGCCTATTAGCAGGGCCTGTTGCGATAGGACAAGGGGTAATGGTTTTAAACTGAAGGAGACTCAGTTTGGATTAGGTATAAGAAAAAAAGGTTTTTTACAATGAGGGTGGTAAAACACCGGAGCAGGTTGCCCAGAGTGGTCATGGATGTCCCATCCCTGGGAACATTCAGGTTCAGGCTGGACAGGGCTCTGAGTAACCTGAGATATCCCTGCTTATTGTAGGATTGGACTAGATCATCTTTAAGAGGCCCCTTCCAACCCAGACTATTCTATCCTTCTAGAATTCTATGAAAAATCAGCTTGTGCTCATGATGTTTCTAGAATTACGATTTGGACCAAGAAGAAAACATCCAATTTCCAAAAGATGGCTTTTCCATTAGCTTTTTATTCCCTGAGAAGACCAAACATCAAATAACCTCCCACCACCCATGCTTTATTAGTGAAACCTTCAGTAATCTCAGGATGCCACAGGATATGGCCACTCTAATGCTCAGTACAATAAAAATCTACTGCCCATATAGACTTGGGACTGAAACGCAATACTGCTCGGCTTTTCCTAGAAAAGTTGTAGGAACTTTAAGTTACACTGACTTTAAGAGTTACTGTGACACAAAAGAGGATGTGGAGTTTCCGTTTGTGGCTAAAGAAAACACTGGAAAGTACTTTGGTGTGCTTTTAGGAGCTTGATTAGATGGAGCACAGCAGATGTGCAAATAGCATGGATCTGGGCAATGCTGCTCTTCCAAAAGACAGGAAACAGTACTGTAACTAGGGAGTGTCCCTGCATCCAAACTGATGAGCTGTACAGATTACTTTGGGACACGTGAAGTCCAGTGAGGAGAGTGATTGTTTTAGGCTACTTTATTCTTGCTTTCTTCTCTTAGACTGTAGTGGGTTGACCCTGGCTGCATGCCAAGCACCCACCAAAGCCTCTCTCTCACTCCACTCCACAGCTGGAGAGGGAAGAGAAAATATAACAAAGGGTTCATAGTTGAGATAAGGACTGGATAGTTCACTCGCCAAGTAGTGTCATGGGCAAAACAGGCTAGAACTAGAGATATCAACTGAATTTATTGCTAACAAAATCAGAGCAGGATAATGAGAAGTAAAATCCCCCAGGGATGAGGAGGCTGAATACAGCTGCCCAAAGGCTGCAGGGCTGCTTGGAGCCCAGACGCCAAAACCTGCCTGGCCAGAGGCAGCAATGTGGGTAGCATCGTGGTGGCTGTCACACTAGACTTAAAATGAAAATGCTCTTGACGTGACAAGGCAGCAGAAAGCAGAACGGGCAAGGTCAGAGGCGTTAGTTCGGTGTGGCTGAGATTTTTGCCTGTCCAAAAGGCAGCATGTTAAAAACCCACAAATTCTCTGACTACTGCCAGGGAAGGGCATTTATCAAAGAGGAAAGAAACTGAAACTGAAAAAGGTCCACTAAGCAGACTATTTCTTAAGCTTGGCTCTTCCTCTGGCCCTATCTATTTTTTATTTCCCCACTGTAATAGTGGAAATAGAACCTCAATGCCGATAAATACTGTGAAAGTTGCTTGTTTAATCTGCTGCCTTGTGAAAAGAATAAGAAAGCATAAAAAAAGTGCATAAATTAGTTATCATGGTGGCCCATTATGATCACTGACAGAGAAACAGGCTTGGCTGAAGTATGAACATGAGGACATCTGCCAAAAAGCTGGTCTTGCTTGTGGGAGCTATAAGGTCTGGGGTAAGGCTTGATTATGAACTCTAGCCTGATCTTCATCTCCACCAGCAAAATCTTTACTGCTCATACATCTCACCACTGCACCAACCTCTCTTCCAAAATGGGGCATCAGGACAGGAACTGGTTGAAATCTGTAGGACAAAGAATGCCAAGTTCTGTTCCACCCAGTCTGTTTCCCTCCTGTAAACTGCCTGCCTTCCCCCTCTGTCCTACTTATTGTGCTTCTCCCTCCTTCTACGCAAGCTTAAAACAATGCCTGGTTCCAGACATCGGGAGGCACGAGGTATGGTGTCCTGCAGGCACGGCTACCACCCCAGGACTGGGATGTGTGCTATAAATCATCTCTCCAGGCACTAAGAGCTTGTCAAGAAAGAGAGCAATCCCTTTGTCTGAGGACCTCTCTCCACTTCCCCCAGCCTGCTACAAGCTGTTAGTAGGAACATCAGGACAACATGCCCACAACTATTTCAGAAACTGGATATTACAGCAGGAAGACAGCTCCATGACCCTCTTTGTTTCAAGGCTGGCACTTTTCAGTGTCACATCTTGGGTACCAAAGTGGCTGGCAGTGCCAATAGACTGCATTCTCTCACCTATGGGTTGTCTACTTGGGTGAAGAGGGCTGAGTGTTGCCTCTTAGGGTGACTGAAATCCCATTTTTCCTTCCTGTGCAAGCCAGACAGGGATATGTATTCATGAAACTTTGTCCTTCACAAGGTCCTTCCTCTTCCCAGCATGAAGCAGGAGATAGATGGTCCTTTCTATGTCAGGGGAAAACAGAGTCTTTTCTAAGGAGCTCAGGAGGCCTTTGTCACCTCGGGAAGTCCAAGCTCTCTTTTCAATCCGCTTGCAAAGACAGATCCTTCTGAGAAGGCCCAAATTCCCCTCCACTGCTGCCTCAGCCTTTAAAAGCTTTCCCAGTCAGGGTCTGGTGAACGAGACTGGACTGAAATCTGTAAAGACTTTGGACATTCAAATGTAAGATCGAGGCTGCCCTTAGGTCAAACTGGCAGAGGGGAGTGATGGTAGCCATGAGAATGGTTAAGGCCTCCCAGATGAGCAACGGGGGACGCCTGGTGGGGAGGAATGGCCCTGGCATAGAGCATGGGCAGGGTGTAACCAAGGCAGTACATGCCTGTCCAGAAAATTACCGACTTAGTGATATGTAACACACAACAAATTGCTTCCAGCTACTTGGTGTCTTCCTAGTGCAGGTGGAGGAGAGTGAGCTGGAAGGACTTTCGGCATGTGAGGGCTTGATGTAGTGAGGGATGAAGGGGAAGGATGGTGCTGAAAGAGGAGAGATGCCGCTGGTTGTTTTTGATGTGCTCGAGCTGCCACGTAATAAAACTGTCCAGAATTTCAGGACACAGCCCATGCCTGAGATTACTGTCATGGCTCCTACAAGAAGTTATATATTGCAAGCACTTAAATGCACATCCTCTGGACTCTTTCTCCTTTGGTGAGGGAAAGAAACATTTATGAAGTGCAGACATCCTCTGCAGCCATGGCCAACGATGTGTTCAGTTACAGACTTGTGAGTAAACATAAGGCTTACACGGTTGTTTTTGCATGGAATGGGATTTTCACCTTAACTTTACCCTGGCTGGTGACAGCCCCTGTGCACCCACTCTGCTGGCAGTGACTAGAGATTTCCTGCAGCCCAGTCAGGAACATTGCTCACCCTCTGGGAGCAACACCACAGCAACTAAATCTTACACATCTTTTTTCTGTCTTTGACCTTTGCACACCATGCCATGTCTGCATTTAACCCTCAATAAACCTGCAGAAATCATTGCTTTCCCACACCACTACCAGGAATCCTGATGGCAGGAAGACATTTGTGCTGGCTGGTGACACAGCTGCTCTGACTGGAGGCAACACCCCACATGGGGAAGTGCTGGGCAGAGGGATTCATCCATCCCACAGAAACATGCCATCCTATTTTCTGCTACCTCATTCAGTTGTCAAAGCCACACCTTTGCTAAGCTGCTCCCTGTTAATCATTCCAAAGTTCACTGCTGATCATGAGATGCCTTCCAGTCCCCATTTTCTCTTCTCAAATATCAACTACTGGCTGCTAGGTGCTGGCAAACTTGAAATTCTTGGTAAAAGTCTGGAAGATTAGTTTTGCTGAGTTTAGGCTTCTGAAGTGGTGTGAGACACCATAGGATAAACTGAACTCCACCCTGATGCTTCTCCTGCTCAATTTGATATATGGATCTGACTGCTTGATCACAGCACAGACTGGAAAATTGAAACTGCTGTAGGGCACTTTCCATTAAATCAGCTGCAGTGCACACAGCCAGACTGTTGAGTATTTAGGAATTTTTTTTTTAATAAAAAGAATAAAAATGCAGCTAGATGCATCTTTAAATGCAAAGCATGCTCTGTTGTTAATATCTGTGCTGATGAGAAAAAGAAGGGATTAAATTATTTTCCATGTAATGCATGGCTTTCACCTCACCCCTTTCCTCTTCACCTGAATGCCTACAATCTTCAGGGGGGCAACAGAATGAAAAGCTCTTTCTGGATAGGCAGATCCAATCACCCCCTCCTACAAATCTTAATCCATTGGACACTTGGCAGAGTTTCAACAAAGAGCCATGGGGCCTCCAGTTCCCCCATGCAGAGAATCTGGCCCTGCTGTGACCCTGCCATGAGCTCTGGTCTGCACATTACAGAACTATTTTCTTCCCTTTCCATCCATCTCAAAAAGCAAGGCTTGAAATTTAAGAGTTTATGAAAAAGAGATTTGATAATACCAGACATTCAGACAGCCATCAAACCTTGCAGTGAACCAGACTGACAGAATAAATGGAATAAGGCCTCTGTGGGAGTTTAACTGTTGGTATCTTAAAGTAAATGCAATACTATGGAGAGCTATTTGCTCTAGAATATAATAATTTTACACTGCTTTCATTAGTTGTCTAGAAATTATATTAATTGAATTGAGCACAATTAAAACATAAGAAATGAATATGTTGAATTGTCCCCTTGTCATTTTTATCATGACTGTCACAAAGCAGCTTTGAGTCAGAACTGTTTTCAAGCATACACAAAACTTACAAATTATAGCCATTCTCCTTTGAGCTCAGTGAACATAAATAAACATTCCAGCTTAAACATATGGCCCATTCCCACTCCTTTTTCCAGGTGAAGCAGGACATTTTTCTTACCTGGGTATGGCACTCTCCCTTTTGTTACCAGCTCTGTCAGTAGGATCCCAAAAGACCACACATCTGACTTTATTGTGAACCTTCCATACAGTGCCGCTTCTGGCGCAGTCCATTTAATGGGAAATTTTGCACCTAAAGGCAGAATACATGAGTCTTAACCAGAACAGAGACAGAACCAAAGCACCAGTTCACAGGTGACTGTTGTGTTCTGCAACACGTGCAGGTGGAAGGAGCTGCAGGCAAGCGTTAACCAACAGCTCCATGGAATACAGTCAGAGAGGACAGGCGGGCATCAGGAAAGACTAAGCAGGGAAGGGGTCAGTTTGTCCCAAGAGAAGGATAAGACATTTTAACTCAAGTTTGAAGTTTTATAAAATGAAAAAAATACCCCAGTTTTAAAAACAAATAAGCAAAATATAATAGAAATAATTTCTCCGAAAGTGTTTTAAATTAACATTTCCCTGCAATATTTGCAAGTCAAGCACAGTTAGCACGTATAAGCAGAACTGAGATATACTGGATATGTACCTCCCATTTTGCCTGCTCAAGCTGAGCAAAATGCAAACAAACATGGTGAAAACATAAATTAAAAGCAAATCTAGTATTTCATTAGAAACATGCAAGGACTTTAAAATAATACTGCCATTTGAGTTGTTTGGAGTGCTTGATGTCAAGGCACAGCTTTGGCCTGTGATTTATAACTTGACAGTGTACTTTAAACTCCTGGCACTGAAAAGCCTGTAGTGCCTTAAATACGTGCAGTTCTAATGTGCTCATCCATCATCAGAGCTTGCAGGAGCCAGTTGCAGTAAGGATAGTAAGATAACAAGCCTTTAAACACTGATTTATTTGTTTTTCCAATCATTTACTGTTTTCTTAGGGAAAATATTTTCAGTACGACTTTAAAGAAAAGTCTTGTGGTAATAATTAACTCATAGTCTGTACAAAAAACTATGCAGACATTTCCCTGGTGCCTTGTATTAACATACGGGCAAAAGAGCTGCATTGCTTATTGCTGATCCCTAGTGACAAACACTCTTGGATTTGGAAACAGACTGACTTCAACTTCACATCGCCCTCTCTTAAAAGTTCCTTTGCTTTCACGAGGAGTGTGAAAGTGTAACAACGTGGACAAATCACTCTCAGGGAGTGAACTTATGGCACTGTTTAGAGTTCCCTGCTGGCACTGTTCTGTCATCAAATCCAGTGCTTAATGTCCCGTATCTTCTGCCATACACCCCAATCTGATGTGACTTAGAGTACAAAGTAAACACGGTAATTCTCATCTCCTTACTTAGTAACACTTCGATGTGCTAAAATTTTTTCTGCTCTATGTGTAAGTGATCCTAAGAGAGACTAGTACTCAGAAACAAATAAATTTTTTTCCTAGGGAAAACTGCAGTTGCTCAAGTAAGTCCTGCTAAATGACTTGAAAATGTCCTGCTAAAGGATGAAAAAGATGCAAGAGAAAGTTTCAAATCCCTAAGGCCTGATGTTAGGAACTTTGGTTAAGCATCAGCACATCACTGGTTAGATTTGCAATGGTGCTGGAGGATTTCTGGATGCTGATTCACTTCTTAAAGTCTGTCTCTTATGTATTTTCATTGGTTGATATGTAGGCAGGAACTAAAATTTGGGTGCTTGGCTTTGGTCTCACTCTCCCTCACATACACTTCTTTGTGTGACCAGTCTTAGTTTACAAGACTCAAAATTTGCAGAACTTCATCTTCTCTTAAAAATTGTCTTGGCTGTGATGTATGAGTCCTCTGCAGCAGCAGCTGCCATCACTTGAGCCTCTGTCCTGGAAGCTGGCCCTGCTTCAGCAGCACCAGCAGCCACGTGGGGTTGGCAACTGGCTGCTCCAGCTGCCAGGAGATCCTGGGGCTGTACAGCCCATGTCAATCCCTGGAAAAACTGCAAGCTGTGTGTGTCTGGTGGTCAGGTTCCCCAGGCCTGCAGTGCATGCCTTTAGATGGGCCTGTGCAGGCAGCCCTGAATGTGAGGGCCAATGTCCCTCTGCTCTGTCCTACGTGCAGCCGAGACGGTACTCACACCCCGTGCCAGCTGAACAAAGGAAGGGCTCCAGGCTGGCCAAGAGCCTGAAGCCTCGGACATTGGCTGGTGCTGTGTGAGACGGCCATGCAGGGGGGGTTTGCTTGTTCACGTGTTGCACACATTTTATTCGACAAGTTTTTTTTTCTTTAATCAGGTGTGTTCTTCTGAGAAACTTAGCCAAATCTGCTGTAATTCCCTTGTGATTCATACTCAGATCCAAAGGTAGGAACCACCTACATCTCATCTTTGGAGGAAGGAAATCTCTTCAGACTCTTTTGTGGCCAACTCCCCCAGTATTTTTGTCTTCCTCAACCTACTGCCAGTGTGGCACTGGGAGATGAGTACGTGGTGTGTTGTCAAACCACAGGAAGATGAGAAGCAAGGTAAGTCCCTGAGAAGGGAAATCAATTCCAGGACATCCCTTTTCCTGAGAGCTAGAGCAGTACAATCCTCACTGGAGTGTGATGAGCACTGCTGGAAAGACAAATGGTCTGTGCTGTGGATTTTCCAATGACAGGACAGCTATTCATTACTTCTCTGTGTTGCCCCTGCTGTGGATGATTCTCTGTCTAAAGCAACTAACATAAAAAATCACGTTCTGCAGTTTGTGCTGTATTTCCTGATAGATGACAGATTTGGAGTGTAGATGGGGAGGAGGAAAATGCAAGGTTGGCAGAGAGCTTGCTAGCAGAGCCCTGCCTCATGGTTTTCTGGCCCTGCAACACATGTTGGAAGTTAGATGGTCCAAGGGAGTCTGCAATCCAGTATGGCAGAGCTATCAGTGAAGGCAGAGAGAGACCAGTGAGGACACACCGGGCTGGTCACCTGCAGGTACAACACATGCACTGCCATAACACAAGATCACACACGGCTTGTGTGAATGGGGGGGTATGTGTTCATCTAACAGGGATCCCTCCAAGGTGTTGCCTCTCATTCAATGCCTGGCACTGGAGACAGAGACAGTGCACTGCTGTGAAAGCACAAAAATTCCCAAATGTGTTCAGCACTGTCCCGAAGCCTCCTGCTTCCTGTAGCTACGTGGAGTGTTGGCACAGGCTGGATGCTGTGCATGGCTCATGACGGACACACAGCTCCCGTGCTTACTCTCTTCCCAACACACTGATTAAAAACCCCACTGCCTCCCTCTGCCCAGGCCTCAGAAGCTTATTAAACAAACTGACTTTGTGCTGCAAACAAATTACAGCATCAGATAAAACGTGTATTACTGACAAGCATGTTAATAAATCTGATAAGCCAAATTACCCCAGCTGACAAGGCAGCCCATCTCCTACTTTGAAGGCAGATTTTGCATCCGTGGGGGAGGGATTTCTCTCTTTTTTTTGCTGGAACCTGTTTTATTACAAACCAGCATATCAGTAACCCCATGCATAAACACCAACAGCATACTGCATTAAGCAGGTCAGGATAGCCTGTCTTTGCCCCAAAACAAGGTACTTATCTGCAGCTTTTATCTCAGTCCCCCTTTTTTTTGAAACATTTCAGCCTGGGCAAAGCCTTTTTTGGGTTTCTGCACTGCTTGTAGCATGAAACCAAAGCTGCTGATAAAATTTATGGTTAGAGCAGCCAGCCTTGAGCCTGTGGGGATTTTCGTGAGGCTCAGCCCTTTTCTTGGGACCTCTGCCCGGCTCTGCCCAGGCATTCACACAGGTTATCTCCCAGGAGGATTTCCTTGGGAAAAATCAATCCATGGCCCTGCTTTAATTCTTTGCTGGCTATAAGCAGGTCGTGTGATGAGAAGGAGCAGAGGGGGCTGGGATGATTGAGTGACCTTGAGATACAACTCTCAGCATGGTTTCTTCTGAGGCAAGTGAAAATCCCTCAGAGCTTTGGTTTCTTTTCAGATCTAAATCTTGATGAAGCAGAAACCTCTGAAATTCATTCCCAAGAGCCACTGCCAGCTTGATAATGATCCTGTTTCTGGAAATTCTACAAAGCTGCTACCTCTTGTACCTTAAAACCAAACCCAATGCTGGACCCCAAACTCTAAGACCCAAAAACTCGGGGAGCTCTTGGGTTAGCCATCAGGGAATGTAGTGTGGCACTGAATTGCTTCTGGGGCTGGAAAGGGAAAGCCACGAAAGGTAAAAACGAAGTGCTGAAGCAAGCATGAAACAGGAAACGAGTCAGCCCTGGCAGGCGATGATGAGTGCCGTGTGGGAGGGACTGTGCAATTACATTTTTTGTGCTGTGAGAACGAGCATGAAATTACAAGCCTGGCAAACATCAGCGATGAGGAGCAGGCTCCGCAGGCGGACCCCTCCCCAGGAAGCGGGGGGCGAGGGGCGGGACTGTGGGTCTGAACACCCCTCTGGCTCTCTGCCTGCAGCCCCCCTTCCCCTCGCCCTTCCTCTTGACCTGGCCACGCTCCTTCTCACAGGGCAGATGGCACCTCTGCAGGAGGGTATTGGTGATCCCCCCGGGACCCCGCTGGCTGAGAACCAGGAGTCCTTTCTCCTGTCCGCTCCTGGGCTGGCTCAGGGAACGGCAGGTAGAGAGTGAGAACAAAGCCCTGGATGCTACAGCCTGCAGTACAGTCAGTCACAAACAAAACAGGTCTGATTAGCTGGTGAACAAGTCCCTACAAAGGGACTGGAGAGAGCCTGGAAGGGGGGAAAAATCCCTGCCTATTTCTAGGAAATCAAACTAAGAAGCATCACTTGATTTTATGCAGGGCAGGAAGGAGTTATTTCTAAGTGCTAAGGAGGCAAAAATGATTTGAGAGTTTACAAACACATACTAGAGCTCCCAAAACAGCTCTGACTCGTCTGGAAGGCATCAGAAAGATCTTTATTGTTTCATGTGTGCTTAGAGTGGCACTACTGCAAGTGCTGCTAGTGTGTGCAGTAGAAACCTGGCCTGGAAAATAACTCTGCACTTTTTTTTTATTAAAAAAATTTTAAATTTGTATCAGCTGCTGCTGCTTAGAATAGTAACAACTCTAACCCAGCGACTCTGTGGAGCACTGGCACTCTCCACAAAAATGCCATGTGCTCGGCCAAAACTCCACATAACTGTGAATCGTATCAGTGTAAGGGTAGCAGAACTGCGTGGGAAATCCTTTGCTGGAGGTGATGGGAAGTTTCTCTTTGTCCTGGAGGATACTAGGAGTTTTAAGTCTTGCCTTCCAGGGCTGACACAAGCATCATCACCAATGGAAGGAAGCAAGACTCCATGCCTGACACTGTGTGTGTGGGGAAGATGTTGCAACAGCAACAGCCGAAAGAAGCAAGCCCCAATGGGGCAGGCTGCAATACAGTCCCCCAGTGTAGCCTTTGAAATGGGCGTCACTCTGAACAGGCATGTTTTTCCCCTTTGATTACTCACTTCCTCTAAAAGCAAGAGGAGCCAAATGCTCATTACAAGCCAAGAGCTTTTTTTTTTTTTGTATTATTTAATGGCAGTGTATGGCTGCTAGTCACACACTTTAAATCATTAGTGGCATGACCATCTCTTTCCTTCCTGACAATTGCTGAGAAATGGCAGTGCTGACAACGAGCTGCTTTTTATTTACCTCTCATAAATCAGGAGCAGTCAGGCCTCCTTTGTTCAAACCCAAAAGAAAATAAACCGGTCAGTAAAACATTACCACCAGGCTAAGTAATACCCACACAGGTTCAGGAATCCTGCACTCTAGCCCGCTGGGGCTCAAAGCATCCCCATCTGTTTCCTTTCAAAATATTTAATCAGAGACAAAAGTGACAGTGGGGGAAGGGAGTAGGAGATCAAGCAAAGCTGGAGAAAACCACCTCTTCCCCACGCCAACAACGAGCTCTGTACTAACACACTTAAGCCAAAAGAAGGATGACTGCTGAGGAGAGAGTGACCAGAGACTTTAATCTTCAGATTTTGCAAGGAAAAACATTTCCTTTCTCCCACAGGAGCTGCCAGTCTGGAGCGCTCCCCATTCCCCTCCCCTCTGCTGGCCAAGCTTTCCTCCTGTGTCAAAATTCCCACTGAAGCAGTAGTCAGCTAGATAAACAGAGCAGTCCCCAGATGCATCCCCTTGGAGGCTGAAGTAATAGGTCATGGGAAACAAGCAGAGGCAACCATTTCCTCCTGATACTGTGGTCTCCAACAAGCATTGCTCAAACTGAAGCTTGACTAAACAAGCCAGAACTGAATTCCAGTTGGAAAAAAAAAAATCTATTGGTGCATTAGAAACCACGTTTCTCCCTCAATATATTAATGGTCTTAGGCTCACCGTGGCTTGGAAGCCAGGTTAATTGCAATGAAATGTAAATTGAGTGTGTGCTACTTGGTCAAAAAAGCACCCCTTCCTAGAACAAGCTACCCTTAAGAAGGGGACAAAAAATATTAGTGGAAGTAGGAAAGCCTTTCTACATGATGCCTGTGGTTACAGCTCTTTGGGTCTCTCTTTTAAGGAATTCCATAGCTCTGAAGGACTTCAGCCTGACTCTGAGGCCAGGGGAAGGAAGTATTGTCCATCGCCCTCAAGGATGGGAAGGATGGGTGACTTCTCCATACTGGCACTGGGAGATGAAGCCAGGCAAACATGACTCAGCTCTCCAGATCATCAGCAATGTATTTTAAAAGCCGAACTAATTCTCCCTTCCCAGATACTTTTTCCTCAATAAAAGCGATTTCTGCCATGAAAGAAGGGTAGGAGATACCCATGGCTATGCTCCCTCTCCCTGCCAGGCCTGTTGTTATACTTTTCTGAAAGATTCCCCACCCCAAATCTAGTGATTTTTATTTAAAAATCGAAACTTCTCCTCAATGTCAGTCAGGCAGGTTTTCACAGCTTTTTTAACATGTGAAGAGAGCAAAACTGTCTTGAGAGATTTAAACTGGGAGGCAAACAGGTCATCATAGGATTTCCTAGGGATCAGGAGCCTGAAGAGATTTGGCCAGAAGTAGGTCACATACTTGTCTATGAAAACAAATAATTAGTCATGTAAAACTATACATTGGGGGGTTTCCAAAGGGAACAAAAGACATGGAAGCAAACCAGGCAGAAATGGAGATAATATAGGACACTGTTTCAAAGCCATTTTGCAGACTGGATGTGCCTGCCTTGTTCATCTTGTTTTACACAGGGGAACAGCAAGCAGGCAGCTTTCTGTCTACCAGAGCCTCTCCAGACACTCTTATTGCTCTGGAGAGAATGACACAAGCCTGTTTTTTTCTAGCAAGAAGCAATTCCCACCCTCAGGCTGAAATCAATAGTGGTTAAGGCTCTGCATTAGTATCTATCACGGGTTCTCCAAGGACCCCACCAAAATAATCAGGCCTCGCTGTCTGAATGTGAAGCAGGCACCTTTTAGGGTGGATGCAGCCTGTGGTCCACATCCCTGTGACTGGGTACTGCTGACAGCAGTTCAGAAGGGTGAGAACAGCTTGAGAGCTGCTGCTGCTCCCAGGCCAGGGCAAGGCATGCTGGAAATTCTCTGGCTCCTTCTGTCAACACTTAGAGAAAAGTTACAGAAAGAGGTAAGCTGTTTCCTAAGAATTAATGACAGGGTCCATGCTGAAACAGGGACTTTGCTCAAGAGAAGAAACTCACAAGAGGAAGGAGTAAATGCAGGTTATGAAGTACTTAGCTGGCCTGTGCTTTTTGGTGATGTACAACAAGGTTTAACGGGACCCTCCTTGGCTTTGTCACTGAAAGGATGGAGTAGTGTTTACCGACACATATTGAGCAAGCACTACCAAAGTACTGCCAGCAGAAAGAGAACAAAACTGTAGCTCTGCAGCTTGGACCAGCATCTGACAACTAAGCATGACTTGTAAAGAATAACTACAAAGAGCCTGTGTCATGGCTCAGTCTGAACACACATGCTTTTTAGAAAAAGCTGCAAAACTCTTTGATACATTTCTATAATGTATCAGTGGTCGTCTGTGCCCAGCACCCTGTGTGGCACTGGAAAACGGCATTTCTATTACAACAACTTTTTAAGAAGAAAGGAAGAAAGAAAACACAGAGCTCAGAGAGACACAGCTCCATTGCACAGAGGCACAACTCTTTGACCTGTTTGAAATACAGAAAATAAGAATAGCACAGGAGTGAAAATAGTGGTTAGTAAATACTAGAAGGCACACACTACAGAAGAAATACCTTACATACACTTTTCTGGATTACCACATTCAGACTCTCATAGCCAGTAAGTAAAATATCCTCTTTGCTATGGCACCATGAAGATCTTGTCATTGCTGTCACTTCCATCTGTGTTCTCCCTCATCACCTTTGTTTCATTTTGGTTTTCAAAGAAAAGACAACGAAATAAGACATTCTCTTTAGGACATGCATTCAGCACTGAACTTCTGACTACGAGTTAATATGAGTTCAGGATTTATTGAAAGCAGCCCCAAAGCATAGGAGAGAGAGCTTTTCAAAGCCATGTTCCACTCTTTTTCTGTCACAAGAATGACACTCAGTGCTACACCTGCAGCTGCATTTACCTTGTCTGGCTGTATATTCATTGTCTTCAATCAGTCTTGCCAATCCAAAGTCGGCAATCTTGCATATTAGGCCGTTGCCCACCAGGATGTTTGCAGACCGCAGATCTCTGTGTATGTAATTCATCCGCTCGATGTACGCCATTCCCGCAGCCACCTGCGAGCAGCAGGAAAGACAAGTGGTGCATTTAAAACAAACTCATACACACGTGGGCTGTAAAACATGTACACCTCAGTGCTCAACACTCTGAAGACAGACCTGGGCTGCCATGTCCACCAAATTCGGTAACTTCAGAGCTCTTCCTTCTCCATCCTTTAAGAAATCTAGCAAACTCCCTGTGAATGCAGAATTGACACAACAGAGAGATGTTAGGAAAACAATGCATCAGAATGGAGGTGCAGCAATATGTGCAATGTTACAGCAATGTTTCAAGTTCAAGGGACAGTTTAAAAAAACCCCATAATATCTTCAAATTCTCCTATTGTACTCGCTTCACTCTTTAAGGTTGGGTTGCAGAAAAATGTGCCACTAGTACAACGAGAGTTGCAGGGAAAAGAAACAACATTGTTTTATATTTTCCTGACCATTACTGAGAAAGCTGATCTTTCTTAACTTTTCCAGTGCTCTTTAAAACTACATACCTGCTGCTCTCTAAAGACCTCAGCTAGCTGCAAAGCAGCAGCTCAGTTCCAAGCCACAAAAGTTATGGAAGAAGACAGATCCCAGCTCAACCTGCTCCAAAAGAAAGGTCAGCCCGGAGCCTGGTGAGCCCAAGGGGGATAGCATTAGCAAAGGCTATTTTTCCTTAGAAATTAGTAGTGCTCCTCCTCTAGGTAACCCAGAACTAAATACAGCATGAGCCATTAATTTTAGAAGACAAAGAAGAGATTAAATGAAAGCAACTTTAGCAAAAGCCATAAGAACATCACTTTCCCATGCAAGGGAAAACAAGAAAGTACCCTCTTGCTTTAAAAGAAGAGCCTAGGATGTTATAGCTTCTGTCCTAATCTTGTATCTGAACAGAGAACTGTGGCAGTCTCCTTTAAATAAGGTCAGCGAATTGGTTTAATAAATAAAGGAAAAAGACAGATGATGAAGCGTTTCTCCCTTGATAAATCGTCAGCCTCAACTCAGATCCAAAGATGTAAAATGTTACAGTACAAACTAGTAAAGTAAGCCAAAATAAACCACATACTTCAGAAGGGTTTTGAAAAGTCTTTTTTTTTAAAGGGAAAAAGCATATGCGTGTCACTGAGACATATGATTAAAGTGTGAGTTAGTCAGGGCTTGGATGCCTCTGAGGAGGGAGGTGGGCAAGCACCTGCCAGGAAAATAAAAGTCAACTCCAAATAGACTGAAAGAATGCACTTAAAATTTCGGTGTATCCTCCAATGTACAATGAAACTTCCCTGTGAGAACTTATGTTTCCTATTTGGTTCATTTGCTTTTCCAAAACAAGCAGATTTTTTTCTCTGCTCTCAGCACCCCTGCTGGAGATCTGATGGAGCAAAAAGTTTTCTTTTTCTCATTTTACTACATCGTTACCAGCTAAGAAGCTTAAGGAAAAGAGAAGGGAGAACAGGAAAGTGAAGGAAAAAGAGGAGGGAAAGAATAATATGTGCAAATCATGTATTAAGATGATAAATGGGGTGGACTGAAAGTGAAGTGTGATCTGAGAACAAGGTGCAGTGACAGGATTCAGGATTGGCTAAACGAAGAAAAAGAAATCCTAGGCAAACAAGTAAACACTGAAGGAAGATGCCTTAAGAACTCTCTGATGCCAGGAAAAGCTAGGATCTTGGGAAGCAGCATGTAGTGTCATCAAACCCAGAAAATGTAAATCACTTGTCAGGGAAGTTTAGATGCTGATGCAGTTGGAATCAGTTAGGCAGCACCAACTTCTCTCTCTCCCAGCTAGCACAGATTTTCTTTGTACATCAGGTTTTTGGCCCAGTTTACAGTGGAATTCATAATTCTTCTGAAGCCAGAGGTGACTCTAGTTTCCTGTTCCCTCTCTCCTTCCTCGCATGCACCCCGCTGCACCTCTCTCTGTATCCCCAATAAAGAAAAAAATATTATCAAGCAGAGCAGCTCTGGCTTCACCTTTACTCATGTACTCCGTGACAATATAGATAGGCTCTTCAGATACCACAGCATAAAGTTGGACCAATTTGTCATGTTTTAGCTTCTTCATGATTTGGGCTTCCTCTAAGAAGGATTCTGGAGACATGGTGCCAGGCTTCAGGGTCTTGATAGCCACTTTAGTATTTCCATTCCACGTACCTACAAGCACAGACACTTAGTTAGATTAAATATCTTCTGCTCCTTTTTCTGCCTGATGCCTAATGTAACCAAGGAAAAAACCAGCAAGGACATATAATAGAAGGGTTTTTCTTAAAAGTTTGGTTTCCCTTGTTGCCTTATTCTATTCCTCCCACGCCTCCTTCATATTTTAGTCTTTTTCTGTTACACTGAAAAATAATACTCCCATTGGCACTGGGGCACAATTGCTGTTGTCCTACTCAGACAATGTTTCCAGTGATCTCCACAGAAACCTTCTCTGAGTAAGAAATGTGGGACTGCTGAAACTCATCTTCATGTAGTCCCTTGCTAACAAGTAATTGCTACAGACAACAACACAGCTCCACTCAGATTTGGACAACAAAACTGGTTAAACACAGAACTTCTCATTTGCAAGACATTTTAACATTTTAGTTTTGTTCTGAGTCAGATGAAAAAAAATATTAAAAAAAAATTCCTGAGAAACAAATGCTGAATTGATTTCATTTTAGAAACACGGGTGTGTTTCCAAACTGAAATGAGTCTTTTTCCTTCCCCTCCTTATCCCCAGGAGCTGCTGATAGAAAATGAAGTGGCTCCTGTCCACTTCAGTTTGCTCTTTACTTGTGGTCAGCACTGAAATGGACAAGTTGCATCATTTTTCAGCCATCACCTACCAAGCCTTCTGGAACACCCAAAAGCCTGCACCAGAACCTGGAGAGAGCTGGGGAAGGCTGACTCAGGGCATGCCACAAGAGGTGGGGCTTCACTTGGGTATTTGCAAGGGGGAGAAGGAGGACTGGAAAGAAAGAAAACCCAGAAGACCTATTTATTTTAACGGGGGTGGGGGGGGTGGGGGGGGTGGTGTTTTGGTTTAGGGGTTTTTTTGTTTGCTTTTTGTGTGGGAACGAAAAGGAAGGAAAATAAAAATGGGCAGAAATACCACTTCCCAAGTGCCTTCTGGTTGTCCTTTGCCCAGACTAGCCAGAACCCTGCTCCAGAGTCAGGGCTGACATGGCTTTGAATGGGATCTGTAGATAGGGAGCTGCTGTGTGGTAAGGCAGAACAATACTAAATAACTTCAGGAATTAATCACATTGGGTACAAACTGCCCCTCTGCACTTAAGCATGAGGGGAGCAGAAAGCCTACAGAGTTTACAAATGCTGTGTCATGAAAAAAGGTAACGTGTAAAATAACCCAGTTCGTCTTTGTTAAAAGTACATGAACAACAACAGGGCTCAGCTGCTGCAAGGGAACTGGTTAAGCCAAAATAACTTTATCATGAGCTTTTGCAACCTGCCAGAGCATTAAATGAGCCATAACATGGGTCCTTTCTTGTGCAAATGTTCAGGTCCCAGGTCCACCTTGCCTAATTGAGGACAGCAGAAGAGCAGTGGACGAGCTGCTGCTCCTGTGCTGCTCCTCACTTTTAAAGGGCAATCCCAAACATCTGGGGGGGCTTGAGGCACAGATTAGTCAAAAGTGTGCAGTGCAAGTTTGGTTTTCATTATGCCTTGATTTCCTTCTGCCAGTTCAGTGCCAGGTATCACTGTACTGTCAGGGGAGTAATGCCTTGAGTTACCACCTCTGCTACCCCAGCACGCTTCGGGAGGACTCCTGAAGTCTTAATTTCTCTCAGTCCGTCAAACCAGAGCTGAAGCAGGACTTTGCTCTAGTGGCACTCCTGTGTAAGCTGGGAAGGATGTGGTTTTGCCTCTAAGTTCAAGCAGGGTGGCCAAAATCTTTCCTGATGGGTGACAGGGAGCGTGTTTCGTCTGGAGTCACTGAGGGTCCAGACTGCAGTGTGCCATCAGTCACGGCCACTTTGCAGAGGCACCACAAAATGTACGAACCAGGAATGAAACCAGAGTTTCATGGGCACCAGACTGGCATTAAGGAAATAGGATTTCACCTCATGTGTTAACAGGATTAGCTGTTTACTATCTGTTTTAATAAAAATCCCAGGACTCACTTTGTTACCATGAAGTGTTTTCAGCAAGTCTGTTTTAAACACTTTCATGAATTTCTCCAGTTTAAAAAGAGAAAATAAAACAAAAATGTCAACTTATCCTCTCAGCCCTGATTCCAGTTTAAATTCTTAAATTTTCTTGTTGTGTTTTGGTATATTTCTCTAATAGAAAATTAGCATAGAATTCCCTCTGAATTCCTCCCATATGTAGTTAGTTACAACTTAATGTGTTTTTTATTAATTTTTACTATGTTAATCTACTCCAATTTGGTAATGCTTCAGGGCTGTTAACATATTTTTACTATACATTAAAAAACATAATTTCATAATTGTAATAATAATTTTTGCATTTCTGACAGATACCTGGTACTGGTACTTGGCACTTTATTTCTCATAGCTGCTTTTTTTTTTAAAATTTGTTCCTTTAACTTGTTATATTGGTTTAAGATCTATGGCACACAGAGCTGACCACTAAATATTAAGATCAACTGGAAACTTGTGCATGCATTCAAGATGAAGAACAAGAAGGAGAAACTGCAGTTATCGGGAGATGCCAATAGAAAATGTAGGCAGCTTTCTTTGCAACAGGTCAACTGTAATTCTGTGAGATTCTATAAATTTATATATTTCTAGCCTATAAATTCTGTAAATCTCACAGACTTGCTGCTTTGCTCCTTGCTGTAGTCTTGCAATGGGAAACAGCTGCAAGAACCCAGGAGAACCCACTGGTTGTTTTGGCTGTACATATTTTTGTGTCACTGCAACAACAGGAGTGGTCAAACTGCCCCACCAAATTCTTGTAAAGAATTAACATGCAGTGATTCTTTATTTGAATTGGTAATTTGAGTCTATACAGAATGCAATTTGGCACAGAAATTGAGCCACGTCTCATGAAATGGCCACTATATTGTGTTTCAATGCTATGGCCATACTAAGATTTATGTAAATTGTAAATTGCTATTGTTTTATACTCATTAAGAGAATGAGGCCCTTGATGGGTAAGTTAAGCTGGCCAGTGTGAGAAAACAATGTCAGTGGATTTGGAAAAGGTCAGTATTTCTGGACTTCAAAGTGGGAGTTCAGCTGGGCCCAGCAAGTTTTGCCTCTGGTTTCCCTGGTCTCTATATCGAGTTACCAGGTTCTGCTGCAGATACTAATTTCAAAACAGACTTGAAGAAGTGGATGCATGGGAAAGCTAGCTCGACAATATCAGCTTGCTGATATTTGCCATTATTTTTAAACTGGGAGAGTGGATGGAAACATTTTCTGATTCCATCAGTGCTACAACACATGAGGAAAGAAAAATGTGTACTTACCAGATTAATTTCTGGTTAGCCATTCTGCCTTACAGGTTTAGCATCATTCCTATTTTAATACCTAGCAATTGTGCAGTCACCCAAATAAACCCAATGCAATTAATGAAGTTTAATGCCCTGAGCTCTCATACCACTGTGCGCAAGTGAAAGGAGGCTTCCCCAAGGATTACTGTACTTAGGTTTGACTGTTTCAGGCAATATAAACTAACATTTCATACTATTCTGATCTTTTAGCTTTAAGATCTATACTTGAAATGTTTATTTCTGCCAAGAGGGCCTTAAAAGATCCATCCAAAGCAAAATATATTCTCTGCCTTACCACGCCACACTTCAGCGAAACACCCCTGACCAAGCTTCTGTTCCAGAAATAATGAATCACGTGCAACTTCCCATGCATCTTTAGCCAATCCAACAGTTTGTGGGGTATTATTCGTAGCAATCACAGTTAAGTTAAAACACAAACCATCAGCTTTCTCTATAGGAGAGGAAATTAATAAAAAAAACACACTTATAATCCAAAATTATGCATGCATTGAGAAAGATGGAAGGTGAGGGTCTCTCAGTGCTGCATTAAGGTTCATTTGCAAACACTGTTTTTTGGATGCTGAAGGTAAGGACTTCTTTTGTTAGCTTGCAGAAAAAAGCTTCTTGGTATAGCCGAGAGATTACTATGTGAGCCTTGATTTATTATTAAGACAGTGGTAATTTGTCAAAATCAAGACCTTCCAAGGAAACATAGAATTTCAGTTTTCTTTTGCCATCAATTATAGTGAAAGTTGAAGATTAAAGAATTTCAAAGTCAAAGGCATGATTCCAAAGACATTTTTCCTAACAGTTTGAGCTTTACTTTTTTTTTTTTTCTTGTGGGTCACAGTGTCTTACATTTTCACCTTCCATCTTGTAATCCCCACACAGAGAGCTATTTTAGAATAATTATTTTGCTCCATACCCATCCATACTTCCCCAAACTGCCCATTTCCCAGTCTCTTGATCAACTGTAGGGATTCTCGTGGAATTTCCCAGACATCTTTGGTTTTGACAGACAGATCAGTAAGCCTTGGCATTCCTTTATGACAGGGGACTACTAAGCGGCAGCAAAGACCTGCAGCTCTCTCTGATGGAGCCAGAAGTGAAGCCAACAGCAAAGGAGAGGAAAGAAAAAAAAGTGTGACATGAAACAAATACAGTAAGCATAAAAACAATGCTACTCACAACAGCTGTTAGTTGCATACCACAAAGCATCCTGGAAGATTAGGAATTGAACATTGAAACATATTCATTTGAGACAGAACAGGAAATATTTTAGTCTCTGCACAGCCTGAAATGGAAGGTGACCGCCAATGGTTTCTCTTGCGGACTCAGGATTTCCCTCCTCCCACAATGCTGCATTAAGATAACCTCTTGAGTAACTGCTTTACTATGGTACAGTATAGCTTTTTAAAAATAATCTGTGAATTACAAGCTGAATTGTTTCTGTACTGAGTAAAAGCAACACGGAGAAGATAAAATGCTCTTTTTTTTTTTCTGAAAAATCACAGCCATGAAAATTTGGTGGACTTTTTGTAGCCTGGAAAAAGGCATTTTCTATATTCTACTCTGTGAAAAGGTCTTTGTAGGTCTCATGCAAAAGACTTTTTCTGACATTCTTTCTAGAGCAAACCTTCATTAGCATATGCAGGCAGTCCTAAATCATTCGGGGGAGGTTCCTTGTATTATCTCTTGCAAAGCTTGACAGAAGACTGAACTGTGACAGAAGTCACACAAGATATTTTGGCAAGACTAAAAACAATTATATCTATATATATAAAATACATATACACACATATTGATGAGGAGTATACCATGCTGCACAAAGCAGACTACAATATAAAGCCTGCATGGTGACCTGCATCTTAAAGCAGGTGCAGCAGAGCAGAACGAGGTGGGGAACTGCAATTGCACTTCAGACTCAAACATAATCTGTATTCTTCTGTGCAGAATTTCTTGCTATGCAGGGGAACAGTTTGTGTCAGCATCATAAGGTGGGCAAGCACTGAAGCTCCTTGCAACAGCAAGCTCTACCTCATCAGCACAACTGTGCGTTGTGGCTCTCCCACAGTTGAGAGTGCAGAGCAGGCAGTTACAGGGAGCCCTTATGGATGAGTCAGCTGGGGCTGGCATGGAACGAGGGCTCCTGTGTTCACCTGGGTCCTGGAGACTGCAGGTGAAACCTCTGGAGTGCTGGTCTGTACCATGCCTCCAGAGCTACCCTGCCTGGATCCTACTGATTATGCCTCCATGTTGCACAGAAATGACTGTTTCCAGATCTGTTTGTTTCTGCATCTGCGCATGGAAAATACACCACCCAAATAAGCTGACCACAGGAAACTAGAATTTGACATATACCAACTGGTACAGTGAAGTTGAAAATTATCTTCCCTATATGTGAGTTTTTATACCTCATTTAGCCTGAAGTGGAGTCACCAGAAACAACTAGAAATTCTCCCTGGCAGCATACACCCGTCAGGAATTGGGTGGAGAAGACAGCCAGATGTCTAGTATGAATAGCGTAAGAATACAGCAGACAGAATACAAAGAATACAGAAAAAATGCCCCACAGAGAAGTTGATTTCCCAAGTAAAAATTATGAAAAGTTTCTGAGCAGCAAGCATTGGGGATAATCTGTTAATATTATGAAAAGCTAAAGTAAAGGGAAAAAACCCTCCAAAAGCAAAATAATTGAAAATATAAATTTCTCCTTAAAAAATGACCATGCTGAGAAGCATGGCAGTCTTCTGTGTAAGAACTAGTTGTCCTACGCAGAGGTTTGGGGGGCTTTAAAGTTGCATTTGTTGTACACTAATTCCCAGTGATAACAGGATGTACTTTGGGGTGGAATAGTGGATGCCACACTTTATTCACAGGAATAATAAAAAAAAATGTTTGGTGGGTGGACACAAAAACTGTGCATAAAGAAACACCCATATTGCCTTATTTATTTAACGTAATTTAAATGTTAATAATTTGCACATAGAACAAAAATCTGGTGGGAAAATATATGTAATGTATCAGGTAATATATGCAAACCTTTTGGCCACTGCTTTAGGTGACTGAATTCCACAACGCAATTCCTATTTGCTTTATTAGCAATAGTGTGCTGCAAAATGGCACATATTAGCACTCGCTTATTCACAGGGAATTCATGCTTGGACGTGTGCAAGTCAAACTCAGTAATTCTGTTTGCTTAGAAGAGGGAGAGCTGACAAAACCTTTAGCTCAGTAAAGTGCTAGGTTTTAAAAGCTCTGCTGCTGTATCCTGTGAACGGCACTCGAAGACATTTATAACTGTAATGGGAAAGGGATAACAGAAGATGCATTACAACAAGCAAGAGTCATAGATCAAATGACTCTTTAGGGCATCTTACACATATATCAGCTCAGCAGCAAACACTTTTGTTTTAAAATACTTCAGGGTGCCATGTATTATCTGAAAAATTACCTGAGTAATGCTGAACCAGCTGCTGAAGAGTTTCAAATTGTGCCCGAGTTGTGATATAATATCCACCATTGTCAAGTTTACGAATCTTATAATGTTTGACATGATCTCCTTTCATATCATCCCAGTCTCGAATAGACAGGGAATAGGCACCTGTTTCAAGCAAAGGAGAAATAAAAAATTGTAATCAGCTTTTAGTCACAGATACTTTGGTTTCCTGGTCAGTTGTTACAAAGTGAAAGAGAAATTGCTTCCAAAAAGCTCACTGTATCCTGAAAAAGAACAAATTAATCTAACACAATGAGATAAGTGTCAGAGAAATCCTGGGATGTTCACACCATGTCCCTTTCACAATGTTCTAGAAAGAAACCAGGACTTCTGTGTAAATGAAAACTCACATTTTAACATTTACTGCTCCAGGCTGTTAAATTGACTTTTCCTATTCTAAGTGTCAGGTTACACTGCAAATACTACACTTTATGTAAATGCCAGTGGGTGGTAAATATCAAGATTTTCATAGGAAGCTCTGGAGATAATGGCTTTATATGTGGGTAGTGTTGTTACCTGGATGGATCCCAAACTTCTTTTTGAACATTAAACAACCAAATAAGCATACTTTGTATGCCACAGTCTTTGGAAGGTAATACTGCACCAAGACTGAGCACCAGGAGATCCGCAAGAACTTCATGTTTAACTTCCCAAATCCATGTGGGGCTTTAGAGCTTACTGGTGGGATTCAGATGCCCAAGCACATGGATTAAGTGCCATGTGAGATGCCTCAGGACATGCTGCTTGGCAGTGTTCCCACAGGCTGTCAGGTTCTTCCAGCCATGTGCATGCCCTGCAGGCATTTCAAATGGCTCTGGATGCTCACGGCCAGGTAAAGGAACCTCAGTTGATGGGCTGGATTTAGTTTTAGGTGCAGTGGTGGCAGTCTGCAGGTGGGCTGGGGGCTTGATTTATATGCCCATACATAAGCCTCTGGTGCTCTGAGGGCAGCTGAATCCTAGCCCAGTTTCCATGAGTGTTATGGCACTGTGGTGTAATGCCGGTGTGGGCACTCGCGTCCGCAGTCACAGGCAGCTGAACAGAGCCTCAGCTTCCCACTGACTGCAAAAACAGCTCAGCCACCTAGGTGGAGACCTGCACGTTCAGGTGTCTTACTCTGGAGGACAGCCCTATTTTACATCCAGTGACAAACGTGTTGGTGCTCTACAGGGTCAAAAGCAAAGCCACTTTTTTACCACATAACACAGCATCTGAACAAAAACATGGCCCTTTTCAAAGAGAGCAAAGAAAACAGGTCTTCACTCATGGCTCAGACAAATATTGTGTGTACTCAAGGGAATTTAGGCATTAAAAGGAGAAGAGGTAACTGGCAGCTGCAGAGATCTCAGGAAGGTCCTCCTTCTGGAGCCTCTGCTGCTTTCACCGGTAACCATGTCAGCTAAGGGCAGGAAAGGAAAACCACCAGCAAACAGTTTTGCACATGACAGGTAGTCCCAGTGCAAGACCTCTTTCTTAGATGTGTCCTCAGGAAGAAGCCCCCCAACCACATTAACCAGCAACAGGTTGCACTGGTGGGTGGCTCATCCCCAAAGGGAGCTGCAGTGAGCAAAATGTCTCCACCCTGACTCTGAGGACTTCTCAAATTCCCTGTTGTTTGTCCCCTACATAGGAGGAAAAGAGCCAGCACTTAAACAGATGATTCTGGTTTATTTGAATGGGAGGCACCCTTAAAGGAGTGTCAGGCGTTGTTTTATCTCTCTCGCTCTCTCTCTTTTCTATTTTTCTTTTAAATTTTATTTTACTTTTATATATTTATTGTGGTAGGGTTGGAACTAGGATGATCTTTAAGGTCCCTTCCAACTCAAGCCTTGCTGTGAATCTTTGATTTCTAAGTGTAGAAAAATACTGTTTGTTTAGGACAGTTTTCTGAAGAGGTTCTCCCTCAGTACATCTCTCTCAACTAGGAGTTCAAAGCTTTTTGATGATTTGCAAGCACATCTTGTGCATGCTTTATACCACCACTCTGGGCTGTACTTGTCAGCCTTCTTTCAGAATTTTCCAGGCAGTCTTCTCCACCTCCGCATTTTTGAGTTTTAATCCACTGGCAGCAGCTGTATTTTCTTTAGTCACGCTCCCTGCCTATCTGGTCACTATTTTAGATTCTTTAGGAAAATGTAAACAATCTGTGTGGCTCCAGGTCTGCAATCAGAGCTGTGTGGGTGGTCCCCTGTGGACCGCCTCTGACCTCAGATCAAGTTGCAGGACTGGAGCTTTAGTTCAAATCTGGACATAAACAAGAACCAAGATGGATTTCATTATTCATTTACTTAGGCTGTTGGTTATCTATACTATTCATAATTATCCCATGATAAATTTAAATATAAATAATAAAAATTTGGGATAGAAATACAACATTACAATATATCACACTAATGATTTTTTTTAAAAAGCCAAACAACTAAAACCAGACAGTCTTGAAAGGTGGAGATTGAAACCAGGTGAAGGATTATACAGACAAGAGCTGATGAAGTACCTGGGTAGTCAGGCACTGAAAAAATGAAAAGCCAGCTCCATATGATTTATTTTGAAAGTAAGAAGAGAAGGCAACCATGATCAAGGGAGGTTAAATTCATGCTGAAATCATCCATGATGATACTTCTGACATGATCCTGATTAATTTTATTATTGTTATTATTTAAAGCAGAAGGGACGATTCTAGGTCACAAAACAATTCCTGCCTCAAGCCCAAGATGACTAGTTGGCATTTTGAGAAGACTTATGGCAGAACACACCATTTGAGCCCACCCAGTCGATTTTTTTCTCTCTCTTGAACAACAAGCTCTGTTTTCTTCTAACAACATACTCAAACACCACAAGGATGAGAAGGGAAATAGGCATGTTTTACAAAAAAAAAAAAAAAGCATATTTGTTTTTTTCCTATAGCTTTGATGCAAACTGTGCTTGAAGATGTAGAAAGCTTTAAGTTCGAATGCAGAGAAATTAAACTTGCTGCTCTAAGTCCATCCATGATGGATTACTACATTTCCCCAATGCTGTTGTGTCTCACAAGAAATTAGAAAAAACCCTGATTTAGCTAAGTAAGCAAAACAGATCCCCTATCACTGTATGAAAACTGGGGAAACCAGACTAAACTGATAATGGGGTTTAGAGAAACAGTGTTGTGTTTGTTTTTAGGATCCATGGCTGCATACATGAGTGAGTTTTTAAACTTGGCACAGAGTGGGATGAAGTCCTGCTCCTCACATACATCACAGCAACTGTTGGTGAAAAAAAACAGGTGGAGGCTATTTGCAGAAAAAGAGCAAGTTAGAGCCTGTCTTGCTCCTGGTGAGAGTGCCTCACTGCTACAGCAAGTACGATGAAGCTGTGGGGTGACAAGAAATTGTCTGTCTGAAACAACAGCAAGTCTATTCAGATTTTGCATCAAAAACAGTCTTCAAAGTTACAGGCAGCAAAGGAAGGCAGGAGGCAAAAATGCAAAACTTACAATTTTAGATGATTGAATGCAGCATCTGAAGACAGATCACAGAGAGTGGAAATACTGCTTCTCTTCTTTAAACCCCTTCACTAGCCATGACTCCAGCCATTTTGCATGCTAAGCCTAGCTGATAGTGTGCTCTGATCAAAGCACTGACAACTCAGTGCTTTAATTACGTGAACCATCATTAGACTACAGAACTTATATGGAATTAATTCTAGTGACTTATGCCTCCCACAGCTTTTGTTATGGATTGTTGGTTAATTGAGAAATGGCCAGGTTTGTTTTTACTTAGTTGCAGGTTTTCTGCTCAATAGTTGTATAAGTTAGAAAGATCTTTTCATACATGTGAAGCTTTTGAAGAAGATGTTGACAGGCCTTGTGAGCAAAATGTAAAAGCAAAAATAGCACCCGCCAAGAAAACTGGAACTCCTCCAATATTTTTAGAGGGAAGGAGGAGAATACATCCTTCCACTTGACTTCAACAGAATGGATACAGTTGAATACTTTATGAATATATTAATTAGAAGTATATTCAAGTCTTTTCCCTGTTAAAATGTGAATTTAAAACTGCTGCATAATTTTTTTTCTCCTTTATTTTGTTCCCCCCCAAGGATCCAGCATTTCAAAGGATCACACCATGCAGCTTGCACTGCAGACACCACGGGTTGAGCATGAGTTGTACTTTGGTTGTTCTCTACTTTGAACACTCACCCTATGACCTAGGATATCCAGACATCCAATTCCCTAACACAAATATATGCAAAACGAACTTATCTCTACCTCCATACAACTGAAAACAGTATTTCACACACTTAGCACAATTTTTCCCATACTATCTTCTCATTCATAGTCAGAATACCTTTGCCCAACCTACCTTTGGTAGTTTCGCTTTCCCGGATCAGGAAGGTACCTCTGGGGTTTCCAAACGACAGCAGCTGCCTCTCGGCATCTTTTCGGCCAAGCTTGCCAAAGTACCACCTTAGGGAAACATCAGAAATAGTGAGACAAAAGCTACATAGCATTACTAAGTAGTGTCACAAAGCCCAGACATGCAGAGGATTTTGTGTGGAAACTGTGGTTACTGAGATATAGTCGACCATTTCTGTCATACTGTGTCTCTTCCATCATGCTGGAAAGCCAACGTGACAAACCATGTAGTAGATGTTCCTTGTGTTGGGCAGCAGCTCTTTGCATTAAGCCCATAATCAGTAGGTGCTGAGAATGCTTGGTGTCCTACAACAAAGGCCAGACTTGGACAGAGACCAAGACGTGGTGGGTGGAGGGTATACACAAGGAAGAGGGCAGAAAACTGTGTTGCTGCCAAAGAGCAGTATTTTTACACATGTTGCTATAAACTACTTACGTAGTGATCTACTAGTACTCTGTATTTGTGTTGCAGCACAGCTATAAAACCTCAGTAGCAGGACGAGATTCAACCTCTTTACTGTGGTTCTATATGAGGCTTTCAGAGTTACAGCCTTTTTTCTTCCTGCAGCAACATTTTTGTGTTGTTTCACAATCTACCAAGGACAACATGAAGTACAGACTCCAGTAGTACCTGCTTAGCTCTATAAACTCCTCCACTGTATCTTTTATATTGGAAATAATGTGAATACACACATCACTCCTTTTCTTTGCACAGATAGGTTCTCATTAGGCAGCCTTGTTTATGCACTGTGGGCATCCTACCTATCCTAGGATTCGTATTTGTTGATACAATGTGCCCTCTTTAATGGACAGTTTGCACACTAATTGACTGAAAATATTTTTACAAGTTAGTTCAGGAAAAGCAAGGGCACCTTTTGGTTAAAGCTTGAAATTAGCTGACACTTGAAAAAAGGAAGCAGACCTGTGATCCTTTAGGTTTTCTTCCTTTGTTTTGACATTGAAAAAGCACTGAGCTTGTGCTTCTTTTGTTACTAATTACCTAATTATTTATCAGTGCAGTTAAGAACTGAAATAAATATAATGTAAGTAATTTGAAAAATCACTGCAATCAATCAAAACCAACTCCTCACACCTCCTTCTAATACAGCACTAACGGGTCTTTAGAACAAAAAAAGAAAACATACTCCTCTGCTTGGATGGAATCGACTGGAGCCACATAATTACTGGGAATGTAACCAGTTTCGCCTGTTGTCAAGGAACGGGCTTCCCACCAGTCTCCTTCCCTGTGGAAACAGGTGAGGAGGAGAAGTGAGAGCAAGACACAGCTGTAAAGACAATGATCAGACTTTGTTAACAGCACCCAAAACTGTACGGCCATAAGAAGCCACGGCAACTCATCTCTTTATCACCGGTGCGCTTCCGAGAGAGCTGTCTGCACCTAAACCCAAATAATATACATATTTCTTTACACCTATAATTATTACAGCAGTAATTACTACTGTAGCCTTCCAGATGCAGCACAATGGCATGAAAAGGCAGAACAGCCCAGATCAGGTTTGGTGAGGGCTGGATTTGGACTAGAATACTGAAAACTGTATCCATAGCAATTATTCTAATACAGACCCTTGAGAGAGTTTATGGGAAAATTGCCAAAATGAATGCTATGTGCTGGTCTTGGCTGGGATAGAGTTAATTTTCCTCAAAGTAGCTGGTATGGGACTATGTTTTGGATTTGTGCTGGAAACAGTGTTGATAAGGCAGGGATGTTTTCATGACTGCTGAGCAGCATTCCCACAGTGTCAAGGCCTTTTCAGCCTTACACCGGACCAGAGAGGGAGTGGGGGTGTACACGGATCTGTGTGAGGGGACACAGCCGGGAGAGCTGCCTCCAAGTGACCACAGGGGTATTCTGTAACATATGGCACCATGCCCAGCATGTAAAGCTGGGGAAGAAGGAAAAGGGGGGGATGTTTGGAGTGGTGGCGTTTGCCTTCCCAAGTCATGGTTAGGCATGATGGAACCCTGCCTTCCTGGGGATGGCTGAACACCTGCCTGCCCATGGGAAGCCGTGAATGAATTCCTTGTTTTGCTTGGCTTCTGTGCACGAGTTTTGCTTTACCTGTTAAACTGCCTTTGTCTCAACCCATGAGTTTTCTCACTTTTACCCTTCTGATTCTCCCCCTGATCCCACCACGGGAGAAGTGAGTGAGTGGCTGTGTGGGGCTGAGTTGCTCTCTGAGGTTAAACCACAACACAATGTCACATTCACTGCTAATTTTAAACTTCTATGAGCATAATTAATCTGAAACCCAAAGATATCAAAAAGCCATCTATCAACATGGCATTTTAGATGGCCCTTAAGGATCACACTTCATTGTCCAGATTCCCTCTGCTGGCCACCTGGAGGAGGTAGCTGAAGTAGCAAAGGACTAGGCTGCATTTTCAAATACTTACAAAAACCTCTTCTACAACATTTAAATGTGAAGAGGTTCATGCAGGACCATCTTAAGGCAGCATTCTGTAGGCTCAGCATGAATTTTTGTCTTACACTGGTGCACACAGTGGGACATGGTACTGCCTTTCAGACAATGCGCATTGCTGCAGGATGTGCAGCTTTAAGAGAAGTTTATTTCTCAGCTTTTTGCAAGATGCAATGATTTGGGATTTAGCAATTTGTATTTTGTTCTCAGCACCAGATTCAACAGTGTTTAACTCCTACCACTACTAATAAGCATTCTCTTTTCTATTTCTGGACTGCTTAGAAACTCTTTCTCAGTTCCCTTCTCTGTAAACCAGAGACTTGCTCACTAAATAAAATACTACAATCAAATGTGGCCAGAGAATTCAGCCTCTTCTGGAAGCAAGCAGTTACAGAAAACACACTGTCTAAGCTATTACTGGAAGGAAAGGTTGTGTCAAGGTGAATTCTTACTTTAAAATTTCAACTTCACTTTATTTAACAGTTTAAAGGAGCAGGAACTCTATGGAAAACTAGAAAACAGCTGTCATTAGTCAAAAAGGAGACGCTTCCAATTTTACAGTTCAAGAAACATGAAGAGCAGATAGTTTTTGTAGAGGCCAGCAGTCGACACTATTTTAATACACCCCGTGTGCATTAGTATGTCAGGCAAATGGCCCTTTTTGTTTGTGTCTCTAATATTACCAGCTGAAGTGCTAACCCTTCCCCCATATGCTGGTGTAGAATATTTCTGAGGCATTATGCCATACTGAGCTTGATAAATTGTACCATTCCATTTCTTCTCCTTACGGTGCAGAGAGTCCACTAGATGGAGGTATTTTGTCGTATCTAGGGAGGAAAAAAGCGGTCCCATAGATGATCACAACACCAGGAACAACCCCCTCTGCTTTGACAGAGAAGCTTAAATCTCTCAAAGCACTGCCAGAAAGGAGGAGGAATGCAGGCTTTTTACACAGCTCTTAATTTTAGACCTGCAGCTGAGGTAGGAGGCAGCTAGTCAATGGGGCCAGGCAGGGTGTGGCAGTGGGAATGCTGGGGATGGACCAGTGTTTCAAAGCCCCAAAGTCAGGCTGTGCTCTGAACCACTCTGCAGGTATCTCTTTGCCCCAGACTCCCTTTAGTAAAATTTCTGAGTTCAAATCACAGGGACACCCCCCCTGTATGTCATTTCAGGTATTGCGCTGAATGTTTACTCCAAAGCATGAATCAAATTTCATTTGTTGAGAGCTAAAGAAAAATCCAAACATTCCAGACAAACCACATATATGCTTTCTATTTGCAAGCAGCATTGGCAAGTGCTTAAAAAATGGGCTTATTTAATATAATTCCTGATGTAAGTGAAGAGAGGAAGCACTCTCACAGAAAAGCAGCTTTCTGGAGATTCCCAGTCTGGCTGTCACTACTCCAGGGGTGTGGTTAGGTCCATGTTTATAAGCAAATAGACCTGACTGTGATGGCAACTGAGCTTCTGTAATCCTACAGGAAAATCAATGGATGCTTGGTCTTTTTTCCTTTCTTAGAAAACCTTCTTCCAGGCAGTAATTACCTGCATCAAAATGCATGTACTGCAGCCACCGACACAAAGGAGAATCTCTCTGTCTCACCAACTCCAAGGATGATTGCTCTGCAGGTCCTGGTGAGCACCCCCAGATTTCACCAACTGGCATGTGCAAGGTATTTATAACGTGTGGGACTTCTTGTTTCACGTTATGGCACAGTTTGTGCAAGTTTAGGAAAGCACAAGGCAATGTGAACAAAAACGGATCAAAAAAAAGTGTTCGTTTCCAATTGCTAATTTAGAAGCAGAAACGTTTTAAACTGCTTTTCCCTCCACAAGTCATAACTGAAGTTTCGGTGCTTTCATCTACATCAAAGCTCTTTAGCTTAATGAAATATTCCACAGAATTACCTGATTTTTTTTTTTTAACTTCAATGCACATTGAGCCAATTCCAACCCTGCAGTTGGTATATTAAAATGAACAGCAGTTGCACCAGGGGTGAATTTGCCTCACTGTCACACATTGTAAGAAAAAAAGAGAAGACCAGTATCACAAAGCCTTTAGAAAGCGACATACTTGGTTGTTAACCCATTTTTACCTCTACACGATAGCAGCAGTGAACATAACACAGAGCCTGCCACTTCATGTTCTTAGCCAAGAATTACAAGATGTTCAGATATAGGTCAGTAGCACAGTGAGTTTTAGAAGTTATTTTTAAATTGCTAAGGGATTTTTTTTTCTATGGGCAGTTGATAAAATTAATTTTAAGTTGATGATTTCCAGGACAGAAATGTGGTTTTCATGTCAGATGCAACAGTACAATGGCAACAGAACTTCCTAGCATGTTCTGACTGCATCACCTACCTTTTAAAGGACAAAAATGCTTTTAAACCTGGCATGTGAGTCTGGATATCTACTCTTTTGTGAATCAGTTTTTAGCTCATTTCTTTGTAGGTATACTTGCAGCAGATTGGAAAAAGTGTTAGTACATGCCTTGCAGAACCTCTGTGGCTACTGATAAAGTACAGAGCTGGTAGTCTCAGTTCTGAATGTGGGGTTACTGTAAAATGTAAGCAGAAAATCACACAATCTAACACATTTTTTTAAGTAAAGCTGCATGTGGTTTAAGATTTTTTCCCCAACAATAGAGCACTTTGCAAAAACGCACTAAATTCAAGGACAAGTAAACACAGAGTAAACCCCCTCCACACCTGAATATCCAACATTGGATCTGACTAATAACATAAGCAAACATTATTGTAAACATTATAAGTTTGAAACTATTATAAAGCAGATTTTTAATAAAAAAACCCTAAAACTTACGAGCTGTTAAGTATCTGAAATTTTTCTCCTTTGTGAAAACTCAAGTCATCTTCTGTTCTTGCTTCATAGTCATAAAGCGCCACAAAAAGAGTTACACCTAAAGAAAAAGACAGGTGGGTTATGCTCCATCACAAAAGACAGGAGGGAAAGGAACCTCAAGAGATGATGTGGCTAAGCCACAGGTAAGCTGGTCCAGCTGCTGAGGAGCAAACCAAACTGAACCCTCCTACTTTCTGAACAGTTCTCATCTCTCTGGTCTTATGCAGCCATTGGGCACTCCACCTCCTTCACTCTGTACAGTCATAGGATCCCAAACAGGCAAAGGGGGCTGAAGAGAGAGTTTAGACACAGCCATGCCAAGTATTTAACTACTTGAGGTGGCTCAGCCCACACTTTCCATTCCCTGATAGAGGGATGAGGCAGTTAGCCAAATTTGGCATGTATACATAATTTCTCATCCCCAAGTGAACCTGCAAGTTAGCAAAGGCAGGGGTGAAGACCCAGCTCCATCCTACTTCAATTCTTTGCACTATTTCATGAAATAACTCTTCCCAAAAGCAACATGCTGAGACAGTCAGGCCTCTGCTGCAGACGCATGATTGACACTACAAGAACTAAAATAAGACTTTCAAACTCACCTGTTCCTCCTCTTGTACGCAGCGTCCCTGTATGAGAGGAGGAGTTGACTCCACCAAACACGGTCAGTCCTTGGCCTCCTGTGGCATGGAAGTTGTTGTAGTTTGGGATTGAAGTCACACCAAAGCTAGGATAGTGCTGCGGAGTAGGATCTGTCCCATAGCGGTAGCCTGAGCTTTGAGTTAAACTGCCATCCCTCTCGTCAGTCAGTTTTGTTGCTTCTTTATCCTTACATTGCACACAGCCCATTATCTAAAATCCTAGGAGAGGAAGGAAAGGACAGGTGTTCATATGTTGATGCTCACCAGATCTCCTCTAAACCCACATATGATGAGGCCCAAGTTAAGTTCACTGCTCAAAAGTTAAGTACTTCGAAAAAAAACCTGCAGTGGTCTGAATAAAAACAGCAACATGTTGGGAAAAAGCTCACATAAACTCTTCTCAGGAATTTTCCATTGAGGCCTGGGGAAGGGGGTCCTGCCTGCTCTTAGAATAGTGGCGGATCTTTGCCCAGCCCTGCCAGGCAATATTTTGCTTGGAGGGACAAAACAGGATGAAACCCATCTTGCTCACCCTTTGCCAGGAGAACACAATTGGCAGGCAAAGGACTCAGCCAAAAAAGTGCAGCTGGAGGTTCAAGACTGCCCTCAGAACACAGAATGAGGCACTTAGCTTGTGGTTCATATTTGACCTTGCCAACTACACAACAGTGGACTTCACCTAAAGACAATAAAAACCTTCTTCCATTGCTGAAGCTCTGCATGGCAAGCAGAAAAGCAGCTACAGTGAGCCAACAGTTATTACAGCAGGAAAGTAGGAGGGAGCTTATCAGAGGGCACAATTAAAAAAAAAAGGAAGCTCCTTTTTATGCAGTACCAAATTGAGGGCTAAAACCACTGGTAGCAGAAGGTGGGGCTGCCAAAGGTATACACGTTAAGAAACTAGATAAAGTCCCAGAAGAATTAACATGTCAAATGCAGAGCAACTCCAAGTACAGATTCTGCACAGGATGAAACTGAGAGGGTTTCAAAAATTACAGCTTCAAAAAGTTTGCTGCAAGTTTTTTTAATTCTTTTAACCTCTTGTTCAGCACCCTTGTGGGGCAGTACCAGGGCCTGGGTTAATCTCTCTTTATTTTAGGTGCCTGCCTCTCTCTGCACGGAGGGAGACAGAGGGTGATTCACCACATCTCAGAAGCAGTCCTGCAAGATTAGTCCAGTTACCTGGTGTTGCCTTTCATCTGCTAGCTCTAACTTTCTATAATCCATGTGGTGGTGTTGCTGAACTCTTCCCTATTGACTCAAGTTGAACCTAGACACAAAACCTGAGTTTCTGGAGCTGGGTGTGATGAACCTAGGGAAACAGATATTTGTCTGGATGCATCTTTGATCTCTGAGATGCAACCTGGCACACAAACAACATACTCTGAACAGTGGGGCTAGAAGAGAAGTGGCAGAAGAAAAATCTTAGAAAACTACTTACTAGACATACTTTTTTCAGAATATATAAATAGGGAGAAAATGCACAGAACAGAAAAAAAATATAGTGAAGTACATTTTTTTTTTTCGCCCCACATTTCTTTTCACATTTCATGTCTGTCACTTCGGGTAAATAAAAAGTCTATGCGTTTTTAAATTTCCTAATTTTTCTGTAGCTGCCAGGTTGGCTATTTTCTATGCCTTACCCCAACATCAACACAGGAAATTGGTTTTGACAAACTCATGGGATTTAGAAAAAGAATGTTTCACCAGTGCTAATGCTTGAAAAATTATGCAGCAGCTCCCTGTTTTTCTGTGACAGTCCACAGTCTGGATACCTGCTTCCTACATCTAACGTGCAGATACTTCCAGTTATTCTACAAGTCTGTTCAGAAAAACAAGCGCCATTTTGGTTGCCTGATGTGATGCCCATCCACAAGAAGGACGAGAAGGAGGATTTGGGAAATACAGGCCTGCCAGTCTGACCTTGGGGCCCAGGAAGGTTATGGAACAGATCATCTTGGGTGCAATCACAAGGCACACACAGGACAACCACGGGATCAGACCCAGCCAGAACAGGTTTAGGAGAGGCAGGTCCTGCCTGACCAACTTGATCTCCTTTTATGACCAGGTGATTGGCCTAGTGGATGAGGAAAAGGCTGTGAATGTTGTCTACCTGAACTTCAGAAAAACCTTTGATACTGTCTCCCACAGCATTCTCCTGGAGAAGCTGGATAGGTGGACTCCTTGCTGGGTTAAGAACTGGCAGGATGGCCAAGCCCAGAGGTGGAGGTGAATGCATCCAGTTGGCATCCGGTCACCAGTGGTGTTCCCCAGGGCTCAGTATTGGGTCCACTCCTGCTCAATATCTTTATTGATGATCTGGATGTGGGGATCGAGTGTGCCCTCAGTAAATTTGAGTTGGGTGGGAGTGTTGATCTACTGGAGGGTAGGATGGCTCTGCAGAGGGATCTGGACAGGCTGCATCAGTGGGCTGAGGCCAGTTGTATGAGGTCCTACAAGGCCCAGGGCTGGGTCCTGCCCTTGGGTCACAACAACCCCAGGCAGTGCCACAGGCTGGGGCAGAGTGGCTGGAAAGCTGCCCAGGGGAAAAGGACCTGGGTCAACAGCAGCTGAACGTGAGCCAGCTGTGCCCAGGTGGCCAAGAAGGACAATGGCATCACGGCCTGTATCAGCAATAGTGTGGCCAGCAGGACAGCAGGGCAGTGATTTCCCCCTGTTTTCAGCACTGGTGAGGCCCCACCTTGAATCCTGTGTCCAGTTCTGGGCCTTTCACTACAAGAAAGATACTGAGGTGCTGGGGGTGGGTCTATTTCCCAGTCAACTGGTGACAGGATGAGAGGCCATTGCCTCAGGCTGCCAGGGGAGGTTCAGGCTGGAGACGGCCCACAGTGCCATGGTCTAGTTGTCATAGTGGTAATCAGTCAAAGGCTGGATGCTATGATCTCAGAGGTCTTTTCCAACCTAAATGATTCTGTGATGCTGTAATTTTATTTTCATTTATTTCCTGGAGCTGTATTGCATGCAGTTAGCACGGGTCTACCCTCTCTTGCTCTTAGCCTTACTTAAAACTGCCCTTTTTGCGTTTCTTTATTCCCTTCAAGACACCTCATCCACTCAGCAGGATTCCCTCATCAAAATGTTTAAGTTTTTTTCTAGAGAACAGAAAAATGGACTCCTGACTCTGCACTTGCTGCAATGGGTGGCATGAGTTGGGATCCCTCAAGAAACTAAAGAAACAACCAGTCGAGGGAAAGGGATTTGCAGCCTGGAGGCTGCAAAACACACTGCTGCTGTTACTGCTACAGCAGCCATGCTGACCTCCCGCCTCTGCTTGCCCTGGAAGCTGTGCTGGACCTGGAGGTGCAGAGTATTGTGCATCCCCAGGACCAGCAGTAACACCAGGTGAGCCCACAGGGACCATGAGAGGTGCAGAGGTGTCCTGGCCAGCTTCATATCAGCTGTGAAAAACTGCTTGTGGAGACACGACTACTGCTTTTACCATTTCAACAGCAGGGTGGGCTGGCTCTGGAGACCCTTTGTTTGGAGACATCACTCAGAAGTGAGGTTTTCCTCACTCAGAACCAAGGAGTCCTATGGGCACTGCCAGGGAGTGAAGCAGGACCACTTGGAAGGCAAGAGCCCCGTGGGGTGACGGCTCATCTCCCTGCTCTCAGCATGGGCTTATCCACCTCGAAGCAACTAAGTGATATGCAGGATTTACTGTTCAAAGAAGAATTTCACAGCCTTTTTGTAGGCTTGCAGACTTACATCCCTGTGAAACTCTATCACCTCCTCCCTTTCCCCTCCCAGCTCTTTTTCTCATCTTATTTTTTCCCATGTGCTTTCATGAAAAAAGTAGAGAAGAAAATTAAAAAAAAAAAAGAGATAGGAAACATGAAATCTGGGAGACCAGTGGGAGGGAAAGTGGTTTTCTTGTTGCTCATTCACAAACATTCAGCTGAGAAGGGAAAAAAAATCCCCACTGAAATCTGGGAATATTTCATGTAAAAATTTACAACTGCTGACATGACAACTCTACATATTTCATTTACATATTGATAAGGAAAAAGTTAAAATGACAAATCAGCTGCAGAAAGAAAAAACTGCTCAAAGTATTAATTCTGAAAAAAGTGAATAAACAAGGGGATGGTATACATATGTACTGGTAGTTTAAAAAAATGGTTTGGGTTTTTATTACTAGGAATGATATGTATATAGAAACCCAGTGAATGATGAATTTCTTGATTTTTGTTTGGTTTTTGCTTGCTTTATCTTTTTGCTGGCTACAGCAGCACACAGACAAGGAGAACTTGATGCAAAGTGAACGACTGACAAAATGGGCTTTTTCTTTCACTTGTCCCCTCCCACTGTCACAGTGTCTAGACAATCCAAGTATAAAGACTGCTTGATTGCAGCCTCTTGTAAAATGTGACAGAGGGTGTTACATGCACACATCTTTTCAAGCCAAGTCCCTGAAAGTTGTCTGTTCTTGGCTCAAAGAAACAGCATAGTGGGGAGTTGGCTAAATGTGAGAGAATACATGTATGCATGTACATGCCTAAAGTGATTTCAGCTTACTCAGGGGTTTCATAGACAATAAATATCACCTCCATTCAGCATCAGCCTTTGTGTCAATGAATGGAATCCAAAAACTAATCTCCTTCAGTATCACAGAGCAGGCTTTTAATATCCAAAAGTTTCATCTCCCTGCATGTCAGCATTTCGAGCTGTGGAAGGCTGGAATTATTCAGCCAGCTCTGAGATCATCAGACAAAATCTGGAGTTGTTTTACACTAAACTCTCTAGAGATGAGCACACAATGTTGTTCATCCAACATGCTGTGCATCTTACAGTAAGGGAACAAGTTTTTATTCTATTTCCACTAGGAAAGGCAGCATTTTTCAGATGTGTGAGTTATGGGTCACACAGCAATATCATAGTCTGACACTAGTAATGTTAAAAGGTATGTAACTGGCCTAATTAAAATGAACTTTTCTACTGCAAGCAAGCTAAATTTGTTTATTTTGAAGCTGTATTTTTATGGGCAATGTAAAACATGTTTTCATGAAAACATAAACCCCCCCATTTTCCTGGGTTTTGAGACTTCCTTAGAGACAAATGAAAATAAACATTATGTTATTTGTCTCCTTTCTTGTCCTTATTACATTTCTTGGACTCCAACATTTACATTGCAAGCAATCCAACATGTGTCTAACCAGAAGAGTAGTTTCCACCCACACTGCGGAAACATTAGTTGACAAGGATATAAAATTCATTATATCATTATTAATCATTTATATAGTCATAGCACCTTAATTACTTTCAGGTAGGATACAGATGAAGGCTAAGGAGATGTATTAACATTATTATTATTACTGTAAATCATCCTCCTTCATGTTTTCTTTTTGTTCTTGATACAAAATGGAAGCCAAAACTGAAACACCCAACAAAGCCAGACATCCACTCCATTAACAAAAACAAAAGCAGTCCTCTGCTAGCTAATCCAAGCCTAGGAGAAGTCCAAGAGTAGCAGGAAAATTCCTTTTTTTCATACTTCTATTTTAAAAGTTCCAACATGTGATATCTGAAAAGCAAAAAGTACTGATTAACCTTTGCTTCTGCACTAGTAGGCATATGGATGGGGGAAGAATGGTGTAAATTCACTCCTTCAGAGCATCAGAAGTTTTCTCATAAGCTTTTTGCAACCCACAGCTGAAACTCTGAATTATGGTACATCTTCAGAACTTACTTTTTTTAGAGTTGTGAGAGAAAATAGGTCCTAAGAGTGTTTGAGAGAAAGGTAGTGGGAGATGCAGGGAAAAACCTGTCCACTCTGCACCCTTCGATCCATGCTGTGGCCTCTGTCCTCCAACCCCTTGCACAGGAAAGGGAACTGGCACAGGAGAAGGCTCCAACCTGCTGAAGGGATGGGGAGCAGGTTCAGACCCAGCAGGGTGCATTCTCCTTCCTCCTGGATTTCTCTGGAATGAAATCTGACGGCATATTTTTAAGATAACTTCTCTCAGTAAAAAACATGAAAGGGATAGGCTGGATGACTGGTAACTGTCAACTGCCTTTTTCTGACCAAGTCTTACAGATCTTGTCTGGAAAGCATCAGCAGGGAAGCTGAGTTAAGAAATAGTTATGTTAAAATGAAATCAGAAGCACAAAATCCTTGGCTTTTATTCAGTCTCTGTGGTGAACAGGCATGAATCAAACTAAGGGTTGCATCCAGCATGGCTGTGAAAAATGAAATCTCTAAGGGCCATCTTCTTGGTGCTTTATGTTTTGCTGAAAGCACCACAGAACTATCAGTCTGTGACATCAAATAAAGCAAATTTTATGAGCTACCATAGGATTTAATATTCAAAACGCCACATTCTGAGTTACTGTGAAGATTCAAGGAGGACAGAAAAGGCTTTCCAAGAATAAGAACTCCAAGAATTTTTAAAAGAGACTTAAAAAATGACTGTGGAATGCCTCCTGCAGGCTGTATAGCGGGAATAATCAACACAGAAATTTACCCTGAAGTTGAAATGTCTTACTTTCCATGCCCTATTAGAAGCTCCCTAGAGAGAAACTGATGGATTATGAAACACAACTCTGAGACACATTAAACTCCCCAATTTTCAGAAAAGTCTCACTCACCCACTTTGACTATTACAAGTCACTAGGAAGGCATTCCAAGTTGGGCAACAAATAGGCACTTAAAACCAGTCTTATGTAGGTCAGTAATTCTCATACTGTCTGCTCGCTGACCTCTCTTTGACTCACATCTATGCTGATGGGAGCATTTTGGATTTCCAGGATTAATACTGTGTCAGTTTCAAGCCAACTCAAATGAAACAGATGGAATGAAACAGCAGCGCTTATTGCCTTATTTTTGTTTTTATCTATTAACTCTGGGACATTTTAGAGGACTGCCTACATTCCAGCTTAGCCAGTGAGTCCACAATTTTTAGGTCAGAGAGATACAAGACATACTTTAAAATTCAAACTCTTGGGTGTTATTCATTATTTCTCAGGCTTGAGGGTTGCAGGTTACTATATATACATAATTTTTATACTAAGGTCCGATCTAGAAAGAATATAACTTTACTGCAATGTGATAGGTCTGGTTCAGCCTTGAATGAAGCTGGAGATTTGTGTAGAATTCTTGCAAATCTACATGTGCACCACACCTGTCATGCTGCATTAAAAAATGTAAATCAGAGAAGACACAGTACTACCACTGGATGTCCTCTGACTGTTAAAGATATACAGAAAATCTCATATACACAAAGTCATATTCCCGAACAAAAAGCCAGAAACACCAGGGCAAAACTCCAAGTATGTTTCAAAACAACACTCAAAAATTCCTGGGCTGCATTAATTTGATTTTTTAAGGGAGTCCTTTAATGCTTCCCTCCCAGATTCTGCTTCAGTGAGCTGAGCAGAAAAATCCCAATCACTTCAATTGTTCATCTGCAGCAGTCAAAAGTCAGGCTGCTGCCCAGTGTCCATGGACATCCATGGCTGGAGGAGGAGGAAGAGCAGTCTTAGCTGAGCTCCTGCTGCCACATTGCCCTGGTTCAAAGCAAATGCCTTTTACAGTGCTGGAGTGCTCTTACTACTGTTTCTTGTCAGCTTAAGTTGCTGTGGAAGTCTTCTACAATGCTGGCAGAAGGGGTTCAGGAAAGGGAGCAGCTCCTGCTGTTGTGAAAAGAGCAGACCCTGGAAGGGGCTTTGAAGTGCCATATTCTGCCCTGCTGTTCCTCCCCATTACTGAGTGACTGGGGATGCAGCCCTTGGAAACAACAGCTTCCTGACACTAGAGACAAGGTTTAAGTTTTAACACATGCCTGCAAAGTGTGGCCCTGTGCTCGCCTTCCTTCTTTTCCCCTTTGGGACGGGAACTAAAAGCCAGTTATGAAAAATGAAGGTTTGGGCTTCACCTTGCCTGTTTGATTTCAGCCAGCCTCGGGGGTCAGGACCAGGGAAGAGAAGGTGCATGTTGAAGGATTTCACTGAGCTACAACCAGAGCCTTGGCTTCTGCCAGAGGCTGTGAGCACAGCTGTCCATGGGGCAGGGCGGGTGGCCACTCAGGGCCAGGAAGGAAGAGCAATGAATGTCTTGGTCCCTCTCTGGCAAGAGATTTATTACAACCCAGACAATCTGTTTATTATCCATATAGCTATATGATGTATTTATTACAAGTTAGAGAGGAAGAAAGAAGTCAGTGTTCCAGCTGGGCAGGAGGAACAATAATCATATCCACGTGTTCTTTGAGGGGCAGTTGTGGTGGTGGGACTGGCTGGTAGCTGTCTGGTGGGGAGGTCACCTGACAAGGCCACAGGAAGCTGCATTACCACAATGCTGTTTGAGCAGCCGTGGTCAAAAGCTCCCCAATGCAAGAAGAGAAGACAAACCCTCCAAACTGCCCGTGAAAGGACACATCGCCATCCTTTGGTTTTGTGCAGCTTTTTGCCAGCCAAGTCTGTGAATGTCGGGGCCTCATCTTTTGCAAAAAACAGTGAATTCTCTTCCACTCGCTGTGATACATCCCTTTCAGCAAAACCAAACCAGAACAAAACACAAGAAGCAATTAAAGGCTCACGCTGCAATCTCTTAAAGTTACAGTAACTGAGTTATGCCTTGTACCGTCTCATCTTTTGAAAAAAAGATGCCCTAGAAAAACGCAGCAGTTCTGAGAAAAGGTTCTTCTGGCTTTTTTTTTTTTCTTTTCCCACCAGCATCCAAACTCCACTTGTAATCTAAAAGAAAGAGTCTTACGTGTAGCTAACTTGAGAGGGAAGGCCTGCAGGTTTTACGCTCATAAACTGAAGAGCAAGTCAGACTCAAACCTGCACATAGGATTTTTTTTTTTCATGCTTAAAATGAGTTAAAGGAATCTTTGAAATTAAGAACCAATGGCAGCAGCTAAACACAGTAAACACACTGCTTGCTGTATATTAACCCCCCCAAAGGATGAATCTATCCTTGGTTCTGAGTAACACATGAGAACACCATGTAAATTCAACAGTGTGCTTTTGAGCTACATTTCTCCTTCATCAGGCTGCTTGTGGTAGCTCTATTCATGAGCAGAGAGAAGTGGGTGGATGGTCTGCATAAGCATTTTGAGCTAATGGACCTAAATTTTAAAGTGCCTTTTAAGTGTGTAAATTAGAAGACCCATAGCAAGAGAACAACTGCCGCAAATGCCAGAATAATTTTGTCTTGGAAGGAGAAGAAGTAAAACAGTGTCTCCACTGATTTCCTCTTTCTTTTCTACCATTAGGAGAACTGAAAGATGATTGCAGGTTGATTCACACTGTTCTGATTTTTTTCTTTCAATTCTTATTTTTAGAATCTACCCAGGATTAATGGGTGTTCATCTGACCCACAGTATGGGAGCGGCATGGAGCAGAGTGCCAAATGTGAATCAGGATGGGAAGGGAAGGAAGGGGGGAAAGGGGAAGGACGCAGCATAGAAGTTCTGCCTGTTTGCCACTGTGGACTACGAAAGAGGCATAAAAAAAGATTTTCTCGCAAAAAAACCCCTCACTGCTCCTCCCCATCCCCCTTTGCCCATGCAGGAGTGAAACTAACCTCTTCTCTGCCTTGTCTGATTTCTGTTTTGTGACTGAAGAACTTGGAGGATGTGACAGCAAGAAAAAGGGAGCAAGCTGAGTCTCAAATCAGGAGACTTACTTTGGGACCCTTCCAGACACCATTCCCTCCTGAAGGAGCTCTCATGCCTTTTAGGTTGATACTGCTAACATTTTAAAAGAGTTATTTAAATCCCTTATTTGTGCAGTTACACTGGGGAAAAAAATACTCTTCCTCCTAAACATGAGCAAAAATTTGCCTGTGGCCAGGCCACAAAGAAACCCCCAGCCTTCTCACCATCATTGTTGCTGGCTTCATCTACAACAGCAAAGTTGCTGACAGGCGGGGACCCCAAACAGGGTGGCAACCACATTGTGACAAAGGCAATGAGTGCTGAAGGCACTGACTACACCAGTAAAGGGAACACACAGAAACTCTGCCTATGCTCACACACCCACAGAAAAGTTCTCTAGTGAGACCTGTTTTCTCAAAACCAGCTGCTGCCACTGTGGTTTCAATATATGACAGCCTACTGCTAGATGACACTTTAGGTAAGTTTATTGCATCTGGACGGGGTTCAGTTTCTCCATAGCATCCCAAACCCTGCTGTGCTTTAGCTTTGTGACCGAAACAACGTTGATAACTCACCCATGTTGAAGCTATTGCTGAGCAGTGCTTGCACAGCATCAAGACCTTCTTCATTTCTCACTCTGCCACTGTAGCAACCAGGCAGGGGGAGGTTTGGGAAGGGACAGAGCCAGGGAAGCTGAACCCAACTGACCAAAGGTATATTCCACACCATATCACCCTCAGTGCATGAGGAGGAGTCCACAGAGGTTTCTCTCTTTCTGTGTATTTAAGACAAAAACGCAAGTGTAGGACTGGATGGTAATCTGGAGCAGACAGGGAGGGTTTCACTGAAAATTAGTGTTCTGTGATGCACCTTGTAAAATACACAACTCTTGACAATTCAGGAGATCTGGTAATCCTGCCTGGAGTTCCTCCCTGTTTCCTAGCACAAAGAGACAAAAAACTGAAGGCCACTGAAATTAACAACTGTGCTGTCCCCACAGCACTGGGGACAGATGTCAGATTTGTAGATAGTGTTGTAAAGGGAAAAGGACCTTTTGATAGGGAACAAATTGACACTCTAAGCCAGCCTGGCTGGGAGAATCAGGTCAAATAAGCAACCACAAGCACATTCAGCACAAACCTTGATATCAAGGAGAACATCAACCAAAGCAGAGGCTGTGAGAAGATGACCCTTTTCAGTTGCTTATATGCTAATAACAGGATTCTGAAAAAAACCTGATAAACCCTCTGCCTATAAAGTAGCAATGCAAAACAGTACTCTTCAAAAATAATAGCTATATTTAGATTATTGTATTATTAACAGAAACAGCTGTAGCCAATTTAAAAAATCCAAATGGAAGAGGGCGGTACCAGGCCATATGTGTCACAAATGACATCTGAATGACTGACAACTTGGAAATAAATAATCTTGGACAGTAAAGGGATGATGAGCTTCTTCAACACTTACATACAGTAAGTACAAAATCCCCTCTTGCGTTACTCTGGAGACCTTATGTCACTAGCACTAACACAGGCCTGTACTTCCCAAAGGGCTAAAAATGACAAGGTATTAACTCCTAATTTCAGAGAAGGATCGGCCTTCCTAACCCTGTGAAATTCAGCTCTGGCCAATTAGCTTCATGAGTCATCTACAGCATAGGCCTCGCAGCACCAAAGGGGACAGGAGCAGTTCGCAGCAGGATCACCACAAGGTGAAGAGCTGAACTCCACCACACACAAGCTAAACCCCACGGTGGCCACACAGGCACCCACGCCATGCGCAGCAGGACCCCCTCGCTTCCTGCCCCAGCCGGGGGCTGCAATGGGCAGGAGCTGCGGCGCCAGCACAAGCACAGCTCACCGCTCATCCCGTGATGTAGCTACACCTGAGCTGCCCGTGAGTCATACGTGGTTCAGCACAGGAGCTACAGCATCCTTGCTCGAGACTTTGTCTCAGTAGAGAGGAAACGATCACAAACTAGAAGGTTAGTGGTTGTTTAGACTGAAAAGGACCAACACTTCCTGTGCAAATAGCTAACATTGTCTGCAATCAAATCCAGACCAGAGTATTATGCAATATGTGAGCGTACGCTCTTTATAGATACATAAATTAAAATCCTAGTGCATGCTTTCTGAGAAGCAGTTTCACAAAACTAGAGCGAATGGGAGTCAAATCAGGCTGAAGGCAGAACATACAGAAAGCTGCTGACATCTGCAAACAGTTTAAGACATTTCCTAAGTGCCTACAGTGTTACAACCATGGAAATGGGCTAGATAAAAATAACACACCACGAAAAAAACCCAACAGCTGGGTTTACCAGGGAAGTGAAAAAACATAAAATATTATATAGAAAACTGATACATGAAAGGGGAAAGAGGAAAACATAATAGGAGGCAAAAAAGCTAAAATAAAGATTATATAGAGGAATCAAGAAGATACTAGAAAAAAATAAAGGCACATAAAATCAGAAATAAATTGTTTATTTTTCTAAACAGATTATGTAAGATGAATCCTGAAGAATAAAAATTGTAGAATTGTTCACAACAATATGACAGCACCAGAAGTTATTCAGTAAATGTTTCTGATTAGCACACAGGTAAAAGGCTGGATGATCTGTTTATGATGATGATAATGAAGTAGCTTCCCACCGCAGCAGCCCCTGGAGAGGGGATGTTAAGCAGCAGATAAACGATTCTGGGTGATTCAGATTAGTTGTTAGAAATAAACTTGTCTCAGAAGGTTTACAAAGGTAGCCTTGGAGCTGCTACTGCATCTAAAGCAGTTCTTGGCCCCTGGGGAAGGACCAGAGACAGGGAAGAAGGCTCATACTGGGCTACTATTTGAGAAGGGTAAAAAGTAATTAGAGGCCAGTTGGATGAGTTTCCAGTATTTTTCAGATGATAGAACAACCAACATAGGTCTCAACTGATAATTTTTTTAAAGCTCTGTAATTAAAGTCAATTAACTGGGCTTTAAGGAAAATAGATCCTGTCAAACTAATTTGATGGAATTTCTTGCAAAAATTACAAGTTCACTTGATGAAGGCAGCATTGTTAACAGTATTACAAATCTAAGTCATTTGACTTTTCTGTAGAATACCTTTATGAATGCTTTCAAGCCTAAAAAGTATCTCCATCTGTACATGGAGAGCAGCACTCCATTGGTGGAGAGCACCATATAAGATCAGGCTAAAACCTTAAACCTATTTTATACTGAATTCACTTTTGAGTCCATAATCATATTAGAAGTATTAAAAAGCTGATAAATTACGGAAACCAATGCGTAACTGTAACTGGGAAACTATTTATTAGCAAACAGATGCGTTCCTATTGGGTTCCACAGGCATTGGTGATTATCCCTTTACTGTTCAATAGCCTTATCAGTGACCTGGATTTAAGTTAAGTCATTGTGGTTAGACACGAGACTGGGAATGGCAGAAAAACAAACCAGAAAAGAATAAGCCTGACAGAGAGCAACAGGGATCTGTAGAAAGATGGGAGAAACCAGTTTAAGTGTTAATATGGCCAAGTACAAAATCACCTTATTAGAATGAAGAATACAGGCCATACTTACAGGATGAGAGGGAGAGAGAGGACTCTATCCTCCGAAGCAGAGACTGAATATGAGACCCGGGGTCCTGGGAAGCAATCAGCTCGACATGAATTCCCCACGCAAGGCTGTGGCCAAAAGGGCTAATGCGAGCCTCAGCTGTACAAACAAATGAAAATCAAAAGATGAGTAGGTAGGTTACGGTGACGCTGTATTTGGTTCTCGTTCCTCTGCTCCATGAATAACATATCAGGTTCTGCTGCTCTATTTTACAGAAAAAGTGTTGGAAAAACTGGAAGAGTGTTCAGGGAAGAGAAATTAAATAACTGAAAACACTGGGCTACAGAAGGCTTTGTTATAAACAAGAATCTTAGAGGGAATTTTGTTATTTTGTGCATGGTATAGCAGTATTCTTACACTGAATAAATTTGGTAACAGCAGGCTCTGATTTAGCAAAGGTAGAAATTGCATCAGGACTGAAAATTATTCCAACCCAGACTGTGAACAGGCAAGTTTGTTCTGCTTGTTCAGCAATGATGTGTTGTAGGCAATTAACCAGTAATTAACCCTCTGCATCACAGGTTATGATGTACTGCCCACCTCTCCAAAGTTGTGAAAGTAACCATGCTTGATTCAAAAAGGATGCACACCCACACGGCTTGGGTTAATTGTTACAAAGCAGGAGCTCCTGCAGGTGAGCTGAGCGGTCACTACACCACACTGTGCTTTGTGTTGCCACCCAAGAACTCTCCTTCTCCTTGCACGGTAGTAATCCTGGCAGCCTTCCTGTTCATAGCTTACAAAACATCTCCGGGGAAACCCAAGGCTTTTGGGGATGAGGTGCCATCTAAGTACAGATGACACCCAACTGTCCATCTTCTGCAGGATCTGCAGGCAGCCTCTATCAATTCCCAGCACCTGGCTCCACACAAAACCTCACTGGACCAAGTTCTTCACACTGAGACGCCAAGGAAACCACTTTAAGGAAAGCGATGGGCATTATACAGCTCTGCCACTGAGAAAGCAGCGATGACTCCTTGTTTCGGCAGTTCACTTCATCAGCTGCCTGCTACTGGGACCTTGTCCCAGGGATCTGGCTGCGATCTCATCCCAGCATCCCCCGGCCACAGAAGGTGACCTCAGAGAACTATGCTGAAGAAAAGCATACCTCACAGATATTTCCTCTCCCAAATTCCTCCATACCTCACAGATATTTCCTCTCCCAAATTCACCCTTTCAGAATGAACCAGTGGACTAACTACCTTCTTCACGAAAACAAGTTAGATCCTTTAAGCAGAATGAGTAGATGTGAGCGTTACCCCTGCAGGAACCTCCCAGGTCACTCAGGACATCCACGTGTCTTCTCCTTCCCTTTCTCCATGCTGAGGGAATTGGGTGCTGCCAAGAAAGCTTTTGGCTATCTGTCCCAAGGCTGGGGTTGGGCATTTGGGTTCCTAAGGACCATGTGTTCAGCTGTGGGGCCCTGGTGACCGAATTTGCTTCATCCCACAGCCTGCCAATATTTAAATTTGGTGTTTTTTAAGGAGGCAGCGCAAGCTTTTGTGTGTGCTGTCTGTCTTAACACGGGCCTTTGGCCAGAAAGTATTAATCTTATCAATGTGCAGGAGTGGGAAGGCTGGAAGTGTTTGATTTGTGCCAGTTGCTGGCATCATCTCATTTTAAGCTTCTGGAATGAACCCACTTATAACTGAATGCTGCAGTGTAAATTCTGCAAATAAATAAAACAGATAATAATCTCAATTATTTCGGCTCAGGACTAGTTCACATATGCCACTCCAGAGATTTAGAAGGTGTTATTTCATACAAACATCTAATTAAATTTAATTACGGTTCTACAGTTATTTTTATGTTCAACAGGTGGAAAAAATGTGTTTTTCAAACTTTTGGTTATGCTCAGTAAGTGATGCCTGCTAAAACACAGCATGCACAGCATAGTAAAATCTTGGCTGTATGTTACAAACATCAAAGAAACATCCTGTCTTCAGTAAACATGTAGTACAAAGCCTCTGCAGAGTGAATTACAGCAGGAAAGTTCGTAAAAATTTTAGGCAGGAAAAAGGCCTGTCCAAGTGTGGTGTGTATGTATGTGTATGTGTACATGCATTCACACACACCCCACCTCTTCACCTCTGCTATACATGGCATTCCTATCAACAGTTCTCAAGACTCAAAACTATGATTGGCAACTCTTTAGTCACTAATAGAGCAGAAGTTTAGGGAAAGCTGGTTGAGGGCAAGGTTTCAGAGCTACTAATAAAAGATGAATCAGAGCCTGCAAAAGTACAGTTTGAATTGTGCATTTTTGCATCTTTATACTTTCTGTCCTCCTGGACGGATTTTTCTCCCTCTTCCTCTGGCACAACCCCAGCTACATCCTACAGCATGAGGATGTTCTGTTAAGCACATGTGTAACTGTGTTTTTAAACCCTGGAAAGGCTTGTGTCAAAAGATGTACCCAGGATCACATAGGCTAGACTCCAGAAATAAAATTTTACAGATCAAGTAACTGATAATCTTCCTAGCTATAAATGATAAAAACTACATAAAAGCAAAGAGCTCTAATACATGGATTTAAAATCTCCTTTTTTTTTAAATATTAAAAAATAAATCAGATGCAATGCTTGTCCTTTTATTCTAGACACACAGACACAGAATTAAATGGGAGAATGTGAAACTAACCATCCCATCTGCCTTTGTAATTCACCCAGACTAGACACAGAAATGCTATGGAATTTAATGCAATGAACCCCAGAAGTGTCACTTTCGCAAATCTCAAGAGGCATCATTGACCTGAGGCTGGCTGCAGTTTCTGCCCCAATTCCAGTTTAATGTATTCCAGTCTGACCCTCAAGCGACAGTGCTGCTGCAGAACACGCTAAGAAACAAATGCAGGCAATTGCTTTGACATAATTCTTTTGGACGCAGGCAGATCGAATGTGCTGATGTCAACAGAGACCAGAAAAGAGTTTTATCCAACCTCCTCTCCTCACTGAAGAAAACAATGAGAGGAAACAAAGCACAACCCAAACCCAAACACATGCCCACCTCCCAGCAGCAATACTGATACATGCTGTCTAAGAAAGGAAGAACCAAGACAAATGTTTCTAAAGTAGCATTTATATGTATACACAGCATTTCATTTATAGCTTAAATTTACACTACTTGTGTATATAATTGGCTCTTTGCACATAACATGCACATCTGTTCTATACAAGATACTAATTTAAAACCCCAGGAACAGCCTAATGCAGTCCTTTATGGCCACAGTACATTCAAAACAGTTCCTAGCATAGATCCCTCAACTTAATGTAAACCACTCTTCTTCCCTTTCTCACATGCTCCTAAAATGTAGGGGGCTGCATGGACCTGCTTTCAATATAATTGTCAGGACTAAACCTTCCTGCCTTGCCACTCACTTAAATATCCAAGCTGTAGCATGCTCTGAGGCTGCATAGTTTGAAGTCAGAGACTACTGGGGCAACACTGACTTTTTTCTGCACAGGGACAGCAAGAAGAGAAGCTGGGAATATTTTTTTCTATGGGAAAGATGAATTATGGTAGGAAACCAGATCAAGGATGCCACAATGTCTATTTTGAGAATAAAAGACTAAGCTAAAGATTTTCTTCTCCACCTGGTGATGTTGCTCCTGAAATAACTTCTGTAAAAAAGAGAAAAGACCTACATATCACTGGTACAGTTTTTCAAAACTCACAAGGTAAAATAACAGGGTTGAACGTGGTTTGTCCCTCAACTTTATACAATAAAAACAGAACAAAAAAGCAGATCCCAAACTCATTTCCTCCTCTCTCTTTTACTTCCTCTCCTAAGAAAGGCTTCCACCTCTGCTATTTACAATTTTTCTTTTCTCCCAGTCCTTCAGCTCCTCCCCCATCAGTCCATACAGAAAGATTGTCTGCAATGGTGTAACGCAAAAACCAGATGAGATACTTAAAGCTTCCCCTTTCTGTGTGCCTGGAGTGTTTCCAGGAAGAGAAAGTCTTGTGAGGATTCTCACTTTGCTCTTCTGCAGCTACTTGTGTGGGTCACTCTACCACAATAAAAGCCTGCATCTGTTATCTGACCACGATCGAGAGACAGATAAAGATAACCATTTTTAATGTCTGTATGAAGTGTGGTCTGAGAGAAGAGTGATCATGTGTAACAGCCACTGAAGTTACTTGACGTGGAACATTAAACCACCCCTACACAAAGTAAAACCAGACTTATGTCCTTCGTCTATCGCCCTTTATATGACCTGCCCCCAGAATGTGGCCACAAGTGCGGTCCGCAGTTTGGTTGAGCATCAGAAGCCGCAGAATCTTTTCCTCTGTGTTGGGACTTGAGTAACTGTTGTAATGTTCAGGCAATAAGGATTTTAAGGCCACCAATCATCAGGAATTATAAACAATTTAGTAATAAAATCAAAGAATGGTTTGGGATGGAAGGGACCTTAAAGATCATCTAGTTCCAACCCCCCTGCCATGGGCAGGGACACCTTCCACTAGACCAGGTTGCTCAAAACCCCATCCAGGGGTTGAACATTGAACACTTCCAGGGATGGGGCATCCACAACTTCTCTGGGCAACTTGTTCCAGTGCCTCACCATCCTCAAAGTAAAGAATTTCTTCCTCATATCTCATCTAAACCTACCTTGTTCAAGACCTTTATTAATGGCATTGGCAGTGAGATCAAGTGCACCCTCAGCAAGCTTGTGGATGACATCAAGCTGAGTGGTACCATTGACATGCTGGAGGGAAGGGATGCCATCCAGAGGGACTTTGACAGGCTTGTGAGGTGGGACTGTGTGAATCTTGTGAAGTTCAACAAGGCCAAATGCGAGGTCCTGCACCTGGGTCAGGACAATCACCAGCATCTGTACAGACTGGGGGATGAAGGAACTGAAAGAAGCCCTGTGGAGAAGTACTTTGGGGGTACAGGTGGATGAAGAATTGGATATGAACTGGCAACACATTACTCCAGCCCAGAACGCCAGCTGAATCCTAGGCTGCATCAAAAGCAGCATGGCCAGCAGGTCAAGGGAGGTGATTCTGTTCCTTTACTCTGCTCTCATGAGACCCCACCAGGAGCTCCTCATCCAGCTCTGGGATCCCCAGCACCAGACCTTGGACTTGTTGGAGCAGGTCCAAAGGAGGGCCATGAAGATGATCAGATGGCTGGAACACCTCTCCTATGTAGGCAGGCTGAGAGAGTTGGGCTTGTTCAGCATGGAGGAGACTCCAGGAAGACCTTACAGCAGCCTTAAAGGAGGCTTATAAGAAACATGAAGAGAAACTCTTTACCAGGACCTGTAGTGACTTTTTTTTTTAAATTCTGTTTTCAACCGAAAAAGGGTAGATTTAAACATGGGAAGAAATTTTTTACAATGAGGGTGGTGAGACACTGGAACAGACTGCCTAGAGAAGTTGCAGGTGTCCCGTTGCTGAAAATGTTTAATGTCAGGTTGGATGGGGCTTTGTCTAACCTGGTCTAGTGGCAGGTGTCCTTGTCCAGGGCAAGAGTGTTGGAATAGATGAACTTTAAAAGTTCTTCCAATGCAAACAATTCTATGATTGGTGACTCTGTTATTGAATTGGATTCTCACCTCCGTGGTTCCTATCACAAAACACAGCTGGTGCAGTTCATGCAGCTGGGACTTCATGGTGCTGTAAGAGAACGTGTGGAATATGGGTACAAACCCGTATCATTGCAGACAGAGATACAGAAAGCACGTACACTCCAGGATTAAGGCACATGAAGAAGAGGGGATTAAGATACCCACATGGTTCTGTCTAAATGCACAGATGATACAAAACAAAAAGCAAGAACCAAATGCACTCGTGCCTTTACACTGTCATTTGTATGAAGAGTCAGTCTATTATTTCTTCCACATTGCAAAGCCGCGGTTGTTGGGACAATCACAGCAGTGGTTATGTAGTTCACGCTCACTGTCTTCTCAGAGCATGAGAGATCTGATCATCTGCAGTCTTCCAATACTTCCCTCTAAACATCCTCCTCTGACTCGAGTTTTCAGCGACAGCAGATTATTTGTTGTTTGGCTACTGCAGGCTGTTACAATATTTTTACAACAGGAAATGTGTGTTCCATATGTAAGAAGACTACACTTACAAGAAATAATGCAGGAAAGTGATCTAATTTCTCTTCTGCTTCCTTCCTTCTGCAGTGTGCTGCATTGAGACGTTTGTTCCAATACACAGATACCAGTTCAAGGCCAAGATTTTATTTACCCTGATCGTACAAAACAAGCCAGCACTTAAACTGCAACTCAAACACCTCAAGCTGTTGTGCTCCATTCACATTCATGTAAGTGGGCTTAAGATTTCTTTTTTCAAGGTTATTGAGCCTGCCTCATCCATGGCCAGATATTTGTGTGTCAGTGCTACGGATTTAAAATTCCGGTGAATAAAGAACACTTTCCAAAGGCGCAAACAGAAGATCAAGCAGGAAATATCAGTTTTAAAGTGAACCTCAGTATTGCAGACTGTAAGAAAATGTCCATTGTATTGCATTTAGGGAAAAGCGCACAACATCTTCACTAAGCACTGCACCCACCCATGGATATTACTCAGCTACCACTGCTGAACAAAAAAAATCAGAGTAACTGCTACATTTCACTTCTCTGCTTTTGGAAAACCAGTTTTTAATTAGGAAGTCTGAGGTAGCCTTTTAAGAGAAAACTTTAAAGCATTCTCCTATACTTATCCTATTTATTACTGGGACTGACAATACATGTATGTAATAAATTATAAATGGCCACATGCTACTGCCTCCTGTCTGCAAGCTAAAAGCTGGCAAGAGACTCTATACTGCTACAGGGCCAAATCTGCATCAGGCAAGTTGCTGAATTTGGGAAGTTATAAGCACCAGCAGATTCACAAGCTGACTGGTCAGTGCTAACTGTTCAATGCCAAAGTTCTTGGAAAGGGATGAACAGATGGGTCAGGAAAGGACAGAACTCTGACTTGGATTGCATAGCTGTAGAAAATAACATCTGAGTTCATTTGTTCTCTATCTCCCATGCTAAAAACCATCACACCATTAAAACTCCCCACTCCATCCTGCATTTTTTGTGAGCTAACAGAACTAACTCTTTCATATTTACGTGTTAGAGAGGTATATAAAATACAAATAAAATCAAGGGATACTTCCAAAAGTTATGTTTGTTTTGTTTATGATGTCAGCAGTGTATTCTTCTGGTGAGGCAATATTGTCTCTGAAACGCAGGAGTTTTCCCTATGGCTGGGCTGGAGCCTCTGCTTTTTGTTTGCATTTGGACACTTAACCATCTTCCCTGAAGATGAAGCGTGAAAAATGAGGCTCCATGTTTCCTATTGTATATATTTTTTTTCAGAGCAGTTTTTCAGATGCCAGGAGCATAAATGTAAGCAAAACAGAAGAGTCCCAACCTTGTCAGCTTCCCAGAACTATATTTTGTATGCTGGTGCTTTTGTTTTCTCGCAAGTTCAGCATTGCTTTGATGGCAGCACCCCGGATTCCCCCTGCCCCCAACAAGTGATACATATTAGTACATCTGTTTTCTCTGTAAAGTCTTTCTGCATTCTTTGCAGGGCACAGGAAGGATGTGGGCTCCTTTTCACATTCAAATGAGGCAAATTAGCCTTTGCCTGGTTCCTTCAGTATAATGCTTATTTTACATTTAAGCGTGAGAAAAAGGGAGGAAATAAACCCCAATATGTTAGGTGGGTTACATGTTCCATTTTGGTGCAAGCCTCACTGAGCCTTCTTTTGCGAACTGCTTTTCACAGGACATGATTTCAGGATGATAGTTTAATTAGTTCAATTGTTTAATTATGTAAAATGACCAAATAGTCTGCACAAAAGAAATAGCTGCCACAGTCACATTAAACATGAGAAAAAGCTGAAAACGCCAGCCTGAATCAGCAGGGTTCAGGCAATCCAGGGCTGACCAGCTTGAAAGCAGCACTGCAGGAGAAAATCTGAGTGTTCCACTGGAAACTTAAGTTGGACATGAGCCAGCAATGCTCCCTTATGGCAAAGGTGGCCATCAGCCTCCTGGCTTGCATTAGAAAAAGCACTTCCAGCAGGTTGAGAAATATGATTCTTCCCCTGTATTCAGCACTGGTAAGACATGACTGGAGTGCTGGATTCACTTTAGGGATCCCTGAAAATCTGGGGCTCCCTTGTACAGAAAAGATATGGACTTATTTGAGCAGATCCAGTAGAAAGGCCACAAAGATGGTTAAGAGTTTAAAGCATCCATCCTATAAGGAAAGGCTGAGAGAGCTGGGACTCTTCAGCCTGGAGAAGAGAAGGCTCAGGACAATCTTATTAATGTGTATAAATACCTCACGGGAGGCAGTAAATGAGACGAGGCAAGACCTCGCAGTGGTGTCCAGTGACTGGCAATGGGTGCAAATTAAAGTACAAGAAATGCTGTCTAAACAAGAGAAAAAAGCTTTTGTACTGTGAAGGTGTTGAACACTGGCACAGGTTGCCTTATAGAGGCTGCAGAGTCTCCATTGCTGCAGATATCCAAACCCCAGCTGGATATGACTCTGAGACACCAACTTTAAGTTGGCCCTGGTTTGAGCAGAAGGTTGGAGTAGATTTCCAGATGCCCTTTCTAACCACAGCAGTTTGTGATTCTGCCAGGTCATATGAAGACCTGCTGCACTCACAAAAATCCTGCTCTCACTCCTTTTAGAAGACAGAGACAAATGCAACAATTCAGTAAGGTAACAAAAGCAAAGTACACATTTTGCGGGGAAAAGGTGTGGTTCAAATTCCCTCTTTTTTGGGTCCTGTGCTCCAATCCAAGTGGTAAAGCTAAGAGATGGGATGCAAGAAAAACTAAACAACTGCTTGGTAAACTGTGCTTTACCCCAGGCAGTTAGCACTAGGTGGAAATTCAGTGCACACTTTTTGCATTACAGCAACTTCCTGCACACTTAATGCACCCTATGCACAAGGTAACACACCCCACATACAGAGAACAGAGAATGAAGTAGTCAGGTGCTGTAAATTTACACTCGGCTTTACCGACGGGAATCTCCTCTGGCAACAAGCCCTTAGCTCTGATGACAGTTGTGTGCCAGCTTTGACAGGTTTTACTGAGACCTGGAAGAAGTTTTGACACACCTGCTAATGCACGAAGTGCTTTATCCATCTCCGTTGCCATCCTCATCCTCAGTTCTGGGATGCACCAGTCTCGCAGCAAGCAATGGGCTGTGTCCTTGGTCTAGAGGCTTGCAAGACCCACATCCCAAGTCCCTGTTTTGCTCACAGACTACCCCTTGAAATAAGTTACTAGCTGTTGTTCTTGGTTTTCTCCCTGTTCTGACCCGAGTGACCGTACAATGCATTCTCCCCTCAGCCTGTGTGAGCAGAGCCCTGCCATGGCCTTCCACCCACTCCGTGGGAGCCCTGAAGCCTCCTCTGACCACAGAACAGCAAGAATTCCTACACCCTCAGAGCTGACACTGGTTTTCAGACACCTGGCTGCACAAAGAACACAACAATCTACTGTTCTCACGCACCTCTCTCCGCTCCAAAGCCAAAGCCATCCAAATTGATCAGTCTTGCACCACCATTATGTGTGTCAGCCTGAACTCCCCTTCACCTTCCATCTCCCTCCTTAAAACAGCAGCACAAAGATCCAACTCAGAGACCTAGAGTAAAAGATAATCCAATCTAGATTTAGATCCAGACTTTCCCCAAAGCCTGAGCTCACTCAGTGTCAGGCTCTAGCTGTCCTCAAGCAGTAGGAGCAACAAAGCTGCTCAATCGGACACTGATGCCTTTAACACTGGTTTACTTAAAAGTGTTGTGCCAAAGAGGTAAGTGGAGGGGCCTGAATAATTCAGACAGATTTCAACAACAAAGCAAGTGAAAACATACTTTAGGCATCCCAGGAACAGTCAGTTTCTCTCTACTGAGGCATCCACAGCACTTTTAATCTATAATTTCAATTTTAGCCTGTTAAAATAATGATATTTATTATTCCTGTCACATGTCCTTTCTGAAGACGCTGGGAGGGTGGGAGAAGGAGAAGAGAAAATTAGTTATCAGTCACCACTTGCCAAGAGTAGATTAAGCACTCAAGAGTTATACATTCATGTATAAATGACTCAAGGGAGTTTCATCTATTCCTTTTCTCCTAGCTTATATTTTTTTCCTCCTGTCCTGCAGCCCTTGTTCCCACTGCTCTCAGTCACCATCTGCCTGCAGTGTACAAGTTGGACAGTAGCAAGCAATTCTAGATTTTCCCCCCTTTCATCATGAGAATTCATTTGGGCTCTCTTTCCCAGACCTCAGAGCATGCCTGATTCCTGGGAGCAGAACAGAGAACAAGAATAGAGTTAATCTTTAGCAATGTGATAAAAATCACTCTCTCACACAGACAACTGGAGAGGGATTTCAACAGAGCTGTTGTGCCAAGCACCTGATAGCAAAACCTGAAACTGTTGCCAACCCACACCTTCCTGCTCACAGGCACAGCTCGCTCAGTCTCTCCCCAGCACTCATGCTTCTCTACTAAAATCTAAGTCACCACAGAGCAAACCCTCTCACCAAAGTGAGAGGCCACTATTTCCATAACCAAGACACAAGCACGGCCACATTACAAGTGGGGTCACCTCATCTCTCTTTCTTTCTACTGTTTTTAATTTAAAAAATAGTTAGGAAAAGCACCTTAAACAATCAGATTGGAGAGATGGCATAGGAGGACAGGACACACGGAGATTTCATGGCTTAGGTGCAATCTAAGAAGCCACCAAGGAGCAGGCAGGTGAGTCGAGCAGCTGGGAAGGGAGGGGAGGATGGGGCAGCAGGAGATGTGGAAAGGGCTACCAGCAGCTTGCTCTCCCAAAGCCAGAGTGCCAGCTGGCAGCTACATGTTGCTGGTTGCGTGTAGGCTGTGAGTATAACAGAGGAGATGAGCCTTTAGGGGAGGAGCTGTCTGATAAATCATTAATGAATGAAAATATGAAGTAATCAGTCTGCCTGGGAGGCAGAATCATCTAATGATGAGGATGATGGACTAGGAAGCAGATGAGGTTCCTATCTCACCCACAAGACCGCCGGCACACCAGCTCCTTTTGCTGTAAGAAGATACAGCCGCTTCCTTACATTGAAGGGCTTCTCTCTTAAAACCAACACAGAAACTCCACGATCTAGGTGATAATAAAATTTACAGCATCCTTTGTGGAAACTGCACCCCCAGCCTCTCTTTTGCTGCAGGCAGTGCACAAAGAACCAATATCCCTTCTCAGAGACGGTCTTCACTAAACCAGATTTTTTTCAAAGCAGTAACAAAACCTAGCACGACCTTTCAGCAGCACCAGTGGCATTTAATTTTAAATCGATTAACTACACACACAGTACTAATTACCCATGAGTGGGTTTTTTTTTTCTTTTTAGCAATCAGACTACTGGCTGGAAATGTAAGGGTATGTCTCTGTGTGAACAGGGACACTCTGCTTTCTCTGTGCTCTCTTAAACGAAGAGGAAAACGCTTGAGAAATTATGTTTAAAGGGGCAGTTGTGTTTATGGGGATAGCTGCAGGGGCATCAGACGCAGTCAGAAAGTGATGAGGTTGATAGGGGAAGGGGCAGGAGGTTAGCACAGTTGCTTTTGCACAAAAACCTAGCAGAACGTGTCATGCTGCACAAAATCAATGCACAAATCAGCCCGTGCATGAAAAAGAAATTGCCAGGTTTGTACAGTTCTCAGGCTTATTAGGAAAGACGCTCACAAACATGATTCTTATGAAACCTTTAAATGCTCTCTTTCCTCTGTCTTAAGATCCCTGAACATTCAAGGGTACTGTTTTAAAACAGTATCGTTCTAAAATAAACACAATCAGGGATATTATTTTAAAATAAACACCGAAGACAGACATGGCACAAACCAACATGAAACCATCTAACGTTGGCACATTTGTGGGATAAGAGGTACAAGGGCATCCAATGTACTTAAAACATGATTTTCCAGAGTGAAGGATGCGTAGATTGCAGCAGAAACCATAAACAGAAGACACATATGGCCATGACAGAGACTATGTTTATAGAAACTCAAACAAGCACCTGAGCAGATCTGTGTTTTTCAACTGCAAACCTATTTGTGGTGCTGAAGTCCAGTTTAATCATTCTGCCAAACATTGCTGAACCACAACAAGTTTATTACAGTTTGTGGAAGAACCTGCTCAGGCAATTTTACAAGGAAATTGCCTGTGCCTAATCTAATTGCTAAGAAGTAGCTAAAATTACATTAGTCCTGGAAAGACCAAGAAAGAAACAGGAAGCTCCAAAAGGTTCAAGAGGCATCACAAGGCTGTTCCTGTAAATCACAGCACTGCAGATTTGAGGATGAGATCCCTGGAGAGGCTCCCAGTCACAGTCAGACACTGTTTTTCACCCAGAACAAACATAACACAGGTGAGATGACTTACAGCACATAAAAGTATGATTTCTCACATACTTAAGCCTTCTTCTGGTTACTGAATACATTTACATAATAAGTGGGGTTTGTAAATTACCCACTGATGAGATAATACAGATTTAAATGATCTGCAGTGTCAGTTTCTTCTACTTGCAAGCCTTAGCAGCCCTTGCAAAAGATTTAACTGGGCTCCATTGAAGAATCCTACTTCTCAAAATTTTGTTTAATCATAAGATAAGCAACACCTATAAAATTTAACAAATGGATTAGGATGGCTTAGATATTTCCAGACTCTTGCAGGATACTAGCATGCAACATCAGCAGGATTTACCTCTGTAAATTACAGAAAGATTAACTGGAGGTTGCTGGACATGTCAAGCAAGCTACAGTCAAGCTTGTTAACACAGTAAATGTGCCATTACCTGCCACATAATCACAGAAGTGTCTCTGGAGAGTCACTTGGTAGTTTATGTCTTGCCAAACTAACCAAGAACAGATTTCTGACAGCACCAACAGCTACTTTGACACTTTGCATGAACCACCATGATTTCAACTGGCATACAGCCTGTTGTTTTGCTCATGTGTTCTGGGTTAAAAATAAAAGAGAAAAAAAAAAAGAAAAAGATTAAAAAAATCCGCTCCCTTCACACTTGCCCACTCCACTGACACAGAAGAGCCTAGGGCAGACGACCTAGACTCAAACTGGTTAAATGCAAGAAAGGGCAAGTTGTGAGCAGACAAAGCAAGCTCCAAGGGCATTTCTCTCAGACTTTCACAGTTTTCTGGTACTTCAACCATCCCTGACTTGCAGAGCATATTAAATTTGCTGCTCTCACCGTCCACTATCATTAGAGAACTGTCCATCAGAAACCAGATTTCTATGAGAGCTGGTTAAAAACCTGAAGAAAATATACAACTAATTGCCAGCTGTGCCTAGGGTGTCTTCTTTCTCCACCTTGGAACGGGAAAACAGTTTTATTTTACCTATTTTGTTTTGTTTTGGTTTTTTTTTGTTTGTTTTTCTTTTCTTGTTTTAAATAGCTAAGGAAAGTTCTTGTTTGGGAGACAAGTAGAGGCATCTCCAACCCAGAGGAGCCTAAAGCTACACCATAAAGCTCCTGGAATTTATCCCAGACTTAAGAGATTCAAAAGAGCCTAGCAAGACACTGACTACATTCATAAGTAGCTTCAAAAACAGGAGAAATATTCTGGGCAAAAAAAAAAAAACACCAGGAGAATTGCTGGTTACAGTGGAAGCAGAACAATGTTGATAGCTTGACACAAAAATTCTCCAGCAGCACTCTTACAGTGCCTGCTGCAGCAGGATGGTGGCCTGGAATGGCATTGGACTCTCATAGTATTGACCAAGAGTTTTCTTAGAGACAAAGAGGTGGTTAAAAGTGACAGCTTAGGAATTTTTTATTTCTTTAATCAGAAGCACAACCAGGGAAATATTTAATACAGTAACAGAAACTATTGATATTAAATAACAGAAATACTTCATACAGCACTTAGAAGTCTCCTGCAACACAAATGACTTTCAATGCTGTCTCAAACATATGCCTCAAAACAAACCCCATCATTTTCTTTTGATTTCTGGAAACTTAGAAGTGCTGTAAAAGGGGTCTTGCAACACCAGAGTAATAGGTCTGTGTTCCCCACAAAATTTAAAATTCAGGCCTCACATACATTCACCCAAATCACACATGCAGAAAAGTATGGATTAAAGCAGATGCAGGTTAGGGGACCTAAACTGGATGGTAAAAGCAAACTAACAAAACCGATGTGAATGTGAGCTCTTCCCAAAGACCACTGGCTGTGCACAGCAAGCAGCTCAAGTGCTTCCTCCCTCTGCCTGGAAATGGAGCTCCTTCCTCAGAGCTCTTCCCAACATGCGTCCACCTTCTGAAGTGTTTTGAAGCTGGGCTGCTTTTTGCCTGCTATGTAATACATAGTCCCTTTGCGCACTGCTGCAAGAGTTATTAGATGAAGGGTGCTACATCTTTTGCTGAGCGTAAACCATGTGAAACTGCTCAGAGCATGACAGGAGCCGCAGTTCCATGCAAGATTCTCTGCTGCTGATAGTAGCCAATGGCATATTCCACGCGCATGACCAGACAAGTAATTGTGTCTGGATAACACCAACACCACACATGCAGGGTGACACACACACGGAAGGCACATGCTGCACCAACACAGGAATGATGAATACTTCAGTATCAACACGTAAGAATTCTGTTTTACACTAGTAATGTAGCTTGTGTCTTCAGCATGCTCTTACTTCCTTGGGGTGAGCAAAAGGCTGCTGCATACAGCCTCGTAGTTCAACACAAGCTTTCCTTCTGCTTTGTCAGCTTTGACTAGTGCTCTCTCTCTCTCTCTGTCATCAGAAACACTTGACTTATAAACAATCTAATCCAAAAAAGAAGACATATACTGTAGTTTACAACTGTGCCCAATAATCCCCCAACACCATCTAATGACATACAGAAAAGCCAGTGGTTAGACTCAAACTAAGTCTCCCTGTGTAATTACAGTCAGTTAGAGGGCAAAACTTAAGAGAGGAAAACATTTTAAAAAGCAAATGGAATGATCTTGGGCTTCTACAAAGGCATTTAGCAGACACCAAAAATGGTCATAAAGGGTATCTTAAAAATAGGACAGTGGGTATTGCATTGTCTTTCCTGCCACAAAATATGTCACTTCACTTGTATACAAATTTGTTTCCCTGTGTTTTGACACATTTGGCATACTGACCATGTTAGAAAACAATGAGAAGTCTACAGCATCTATCAGTTGTCAGTCTCTGCTTTCTGTATGTCTAAGCAGGTATTTTGAGATACCCTGCTCTATAGATAGAGCAGAATTTCATGTAACAGATCTGTCTGACAAGAAAAAAGACATGTAGTGGCCTAAATATTTCTCATAAAAGGATGTAAATGGAAAGAAATAGGGGAAAAGGGGATTATGTTTGATTGTAAATGGCATGCAGAGAGACACTAATTCCCTAATATTGAGGAATTAGCAGAGGAGGAAAAAATGGACAAAAACTCTTAAGTGTCACGCACAAGCAACAAATATCATGGAAAATGAGGACTTCCCCAGACTGATGATTCTGTCCAATTACAGCTAACCAGACTCAGCACCCCTCACAGTAACAGATGTTGGTGACCAATGCAATCACTAGCTTAAAGCATACTGTACTTTAATTTGGTGTAGGTTCCCACTAAAAAGGTTCCACTTTTTAACTTTTAATAAGCAGCAAAAGAGGACAAGAGATGACCCAAAATCCTGTTTCCATCGTGTACAATTGAAGTTTCTTTCACATGGAGTCTTCTTTCTATGCAGCATCTTAACTGCATGAATGGAAATGTTTGTTAACCAGGGATCAAAGTAATTAACATTTCAGACCCTATTTAACATCTATGTCTATTTTGAACTAATAATTTTACAAAGAATCTACAATGTCTCATGCTATTTTTATTTTTATCCTTCTGCCTGTAAAGTCACTTCCTTTAGTTATCTTGATTTTGCATAAATAAAGTACAAGGTAAGAAATGCAGTTCGATTAAATAACAGCACAAAACTTATGTCAGTAAATCAATGCTGTCTGAAATCACAGAATCACACAGAATCAGTTAGGTTGGAAAATATCTCTGAGATCATTGAGTCCAACCTATGACCGAACATCACCATGTCAACTAGACCATGCCACTAAGTGCCACGTCCAGTCTTTCCTTAAACACCACCACGGATGGTGACTCCACCACCTCCCTGGTCAGCCATTCCAATGCCCAATTGCCCTTTCTGTGAAGAAATTCTTTCTAATGTCCAACCTAAAGCTCCCTTGGTGCAGCTTAAGGCTGTGTCCTCTCATCCTATTGCTTGTTGCCTGGAAGAAGAGGCTGACCCCCACCTGGCTATAACCTCCTTTCAGGTCGTTGTGGAGAGTGATAAGGTCCCCTCTGAGCCTCCTTTTCTCCAGGCTGAACAACACAGCTCCCACAGCCGCTCCTCCTGTGACATGTGTTCCACACCTTATTGTCACTATCCTCAACTATACGTAGTCTAAAGGCTCCCTAATACGCAAAGCCTCCTCTTCTTCCTTTGCTGTCCCTTCTGAAGGGCTTGTAGCCATCCATTGCAGCACTCCAGTCATGCAAGCCATCCCACCATGTTTCCGTGATGGTGGCTATGTCACAGCTTTCCTGAAAGGCTGTTACAGGATTCAACACCACCTTGTAAGATTAGGAAGACTAGTGCTCAGCACTCAGCACAGCATTCAAAACCCTGGCAGAATGAGATAGTAGATTTTATATTTTTCACTACTACTGTTGCATGACATGATCAAGGATGCACACAATATTCAAGGGTTTTCAAGCTTTTGCTAGAGGGAAAATTTCAAAGCAGACATCTCCCTGTCTTGTACTACTAAACGGGCTGGGCAGGAATGACATTTACACAGCTGAATCTTTTATTATTTTCTCTTCTTAAAAACAATAGCAGCAATATGACTTTCTATATTAGGTATACTCCTATAGGTGGGTGCTGAACAGGTATAAAGGTCAACAGGACAAAATGCTATTTCTGAGAAGGCTGTATAAACCTCTGTTGGCTCTGAGGTTTTCAGAGCTAACACGAACACAACTTGTCATGAATTTAAGCTCACTGGATATTTTCTAAAATTCACCATCAGTGAATTCCCTGATAATATGTCTTGGGAAGAGCTATCTATTCCAGACCAGTGGAGGCTGCAGAGGACCCCTTGGAGCCCACAAATGTTGTTTCCCATTGCTAGCAGGGCAGCTGCAGAACAATGCAGAGCACTCCCTAACAGAGCTTTCCACCTCAGCTAATGGTGTGTGACACCTCAAGCAGTAATCCCCCCCATCACTGAGCACTGGCCTTCAGGATCCGCCCATCTTAATTTTTATTTTGGAAGGGGTATTGTGATACAGCACTGCAGGCGTTCTCAAGACATGCATTAATGCATGATCTTTACACTAGTTTCTGTTCTTGATTTTTCTGGATTGCGTCCAAGGCTTTCTTTTATCTTTGAGCCTAGCAGAATGATAATATAAATAACTCAATGTCCAAAAATATTCAGCTTTGGTAATCTGCAATGAGATCTCTCCTCCTCTTCATGATCCTTTATATGCAGTTTCATTACGTTTGTGCCAGATGAGCATTTAAATGAGAGGGAGACGTAATGAGAGATGAAGAACTAGAGCAGTGTGCTTATGCTACGAGGTGGAAACAGACACTTGTGCCTAGAGATCCACACCAAACTCTTACTGAAGAGATCACTTGCCTATATGCAACGTATTTAGTGCCCAAGATAAAGCTTCACAAATAGCACAGAGAAATCTCCTAAACAAATCCCATAATAATTAAATCCTGATACCACAGCATCCTGTATCACACACACATGCATTCTGTCCTCCACTTAGTTTCAACAACCTCCACTGAACCTGGATGATAAAATAATCTCCCGAATGACTGTAACTCTAAAACCTATTAAATCCATGAAGTATTGATGAGGTAGAATTAATCTTGAGAAAATTACTTTAACCATCTCCCTCCTCCTGTACTTCATAAAAGAAACTATAGAAGAAAAGCAGTGCTGTGGCTGTACTTCAAAATACAGCACACTTAGGTCAGGAAAATCTACATCTGTCTGCGTGCCTTACACTCTACCTATAGCTCTATTTGTCATTACAACACTTATTCCTTTAGTAAAAGTAATATCCACAGAAATGGCCTTATCTGATGCCCAGAGATCCTGCTCTCCTTTCTTTTTATTCCCAGATATGATCTGTGTCTTGCACATAGCATTATCAGGCTCCCTCTACAGTGTTCCTCACTCCCTATGCTGCAGGGCTCATTAGCTGTGGGTTGAGAGCATTACCTACTAAGACCCTGTTGCTGCCTGATTATAAACTTGGCACAAACTGACCCAAGTTTGGCAATATTCTCCATGCTGGGCGTCTGCTGGGAGGCTTTTTTTCCCCCTTGCTTTGTTGCTGTTTTGGATTTTTGGCATGACGTCAGCCAAAAATTTTCAAGCTAATTCTGAAGCAAGGCATGGGAAACTGGAGTGATTTATTCATGTGAAAAGCTTCTGGTCGCTCCTTGAACAGCTCAAGAGGTTTTGTGATTTGGACCATAAACATGCAAGGTGTCAAGGCAAAACCTTTGTGTTTTGATCTCTGCAGAAAACTCCCAAACATGACTAAATTACTAACCTCTGAAAAAATAAACCTTCATTTGCATGACCTCACTAAGGAGGTGATGCTTCCTAGCAACTAAATTCCCTGGAGATCCCACCTACAATGCTCCAGGATCCCACGACCAGTTGGGTGGCACCTGCCTGCTTGAAGCTGCACTTACACTTTAAATGATCAGAGCTGGACATGAAACCAGCTGCAAGGCTCTTCCATATCTGATTCTGAGCTCCTAAAGCGTTGGATGGCCCTGTATCATGTACCTGTTTGCATCCAGTTCTCTGCAGGGGAAGAAGGGGAACATAAGGTGCGAAACATGTCTCTGTGATGGAACAAGCATTTTTGTATCAACTGCACCAATGCTCATAAAGAAAAGAGCAACATTGATGTAACACTCCCTAAAGCAACATCTGAATTTTCAAACTGTAATGTTTTTCTTTCAACAGAGCGATTGGAAGGTTTATTATCTAGATTTAAAAAAAAAAAACCACAGCCAATTTACTACTTGCTAAATCCTATCATGGATATTCAAGCTGCTGTAACATCATGACCCACTGCAAACATCTTTGCCATTGAGCCAGCCAAGAGAGCAGGGAAATACAGCTGTGCGAAGTGCTCTGTTCCATCTGCTGTTTTAACTGTCCTTCCCTATTTCTTCCCTAGTGGCTACAGCAGGAGAGACATCCACATAGATGGCCACAGATCAACTCTTTTCTGCTGAGTAATTCCAACAGTTGGATCACCTTAAACTTGGTGGGGAGGAAGGGGAAAAAAGCTATATTAAATGAATTACCAGTGAAATGTAAGAAAATTACAGAGACTGAGACACAAAGACCTCTTCTGCATGAGACTAGAATGTAACCTCGCTGTGTATGGTTATCTGATTTAATAAACTGAACACAAGTGCTTCACAGAGAGCAGACTAAATCCAGTCTGGTTGGAACTGGACACATGCAGTTCTGGGCAGGGGACAAACCACATTCCTTAGAAATCTTATGGACCAGATTTAACATTTACTACACCCAGCAGCATCAATATGCACATCTTCTGAACGTATTAGACTGGAAGAAAAGAAACAGACTAAAATTGAAGGAATTACAAGCATAGCATAGCAAATCTTGGTAAGCCCCAAATATATAAAAAAGTTCAAGCGTTTTCCCACACTTTCCTTCCTAAGGAGAAAGATAATCTTCAGCCCATAGGAAGAGATAATGAAGATATGTAACAGAAGGACACTATGAGGCACATCAGCGTCCAAATTAATGACTTCAGAAAACTAAAAGCTGCTAGAAATAGGACCAAAATGCACCAGGTCAGCTCTAATTACAGATAACAGCTAATGACTTAGGCAAATCCTCTTGTGGGTATGGCAGAATACAGGTAATAAAGCAAAAGTCACAGCAGGTTATTTTTGTAGTGAGAGCACAGATAATACATAGTTGCTCTGTAACACTTTCTGTCAGAAACCTGACAAGTGTGAAGAATTACCAAGAGAAATGCAATAGCATTTTTGGTAGATATCAGGGATATAAATAATTGTACCATACAAATCGGACACCCAGGAATGAACAGGGCATCACAATCTTTCTAAAGGCAAACAAATTTTCTATGCGTAAAAGTTGTTTTTATATAATTTCTTAAAATCAAAGTAGTCATTACCTGCTTTTTTTTTTCTTAAAATAAAGGGAGAAGAAAAAAATTGACTGTTCTAATAGGGGGAAAAAACCAAAATAGCAGATGAGTGTCCTAGCAGCTGAAATCCAAGTTTTCCTTGATGTATCTGAGCTACTAGAAGTAACTGAAACCATCGTTTAAGAGGTGCAGTTGCTTCTAGTCTACAGAGAAGTATGTAAATAGAAGCAAAGCATCTCAGATTTCAGCTGAAACATCAAAAAGCCCTCAACTTGGGAAGGTATCCCTGCCTAAATTCAGAAGGAAAAGAGCCATGGACTCCCAGGCCCTGAGATACATATTCAAGGTCAAAGCCTGTGTTCGAAGCATTCACAGCTTTTCTGGGAAGAGGAAATCTGTAGGAAATGGACGAGTGCACAGTGGCACACCTGGCACAGAAAGATGCAGGTCAGGTTTATGGTACAGCAGTCCCTCAATTCACTTCGCAGCTTTATCCTCCCCTGATCTTGACGACTGTAACCAGCTGCAGGGTCTAGATGGACAGGGACAGAACCCCAAACTGTACGGTGTAAGCCGTGCTTAGAAATACAAAAAAATCTTATGAAAGGCAAGAGTTTCTAGGGGAGTGTGGACTGGCAAAGAGCAGTGTGACTGTGGGAAAAAATAAAACAGAGATCACCCCAAGGCTTTCTGTCCTGCATCAGTCAGGTTTCTCATGACTCCTTGCAGTTGTGTAAGGATCTGAAGTGGAAGGGTGGCTGTTCCGTGACCGCCTTCCGCATGCCATGGTCAACACAAACCTACAGTGCCACATGAATATCTGCTCTGACACCCACAAGGCTGCTTTACAGAAATCTCATCAAATGAAGGGTCTTCTCACACTGTCATCAGCTTAGCTGAGGGAGTTTTAAATTCAGCCAAGAGTCCCCTCCCAGCATTCAAGTATACGTCTCTCATCAGCTCTTAAATCCACTATGCATTTTTGATCTAGAGGCTGCATGACCTTTTCTAGGACTTTGATACAAGATGAATAAATAACTGCTGAGCCTCTGAGCTATGTCAAGATAAATTCAAAACGTCCTCTTGATGTCCAGTGCTTCTTGGATTCAGTAGGTAAGGGACAGAGGCTGGGCAAAACTGTTTCCTTGTCTTATTTTTTGCAATTATTTTTAAACTCTCTGGGAATTTGAAATGCCATAGGCAAACACACAGTGGGGTCAGAGATATTTCAGAGATCCTTACATATGAGAAACTCAAGGTCCCTGATTATTCTCCCTCAAAATAAGATGTTGCAAACAGTGTGAAGTGGGAAGAGTGAAAAGAACAGCTGTGAAAACAAACAAAATTTGCACTCTGTTTATGTATTTTAATGGCTGCAGGAAAACAAATTATAGAGCAAAATCTTGGAGCACAAACCCAGCTCCAGACTGACTTGAAGAAATTCCAGGATGTTTACAACCCAGCAGTGAGAAGTGCCTCTTTTCATTGACTTACATCACTAAACAAGTCAGGAAAGCTGGCAGTTTTCAGGTGCATCCGTTTGTCAGCTAATCCTCTTTCACATTTCAAAATTCAACCAAGTCAAGCAGCCACGCTCTTCGAGTCTGAACATCAACTATAGGTTGAGAAATGTTGCCCCAGTAGAACCTCTGTGAACCAGATTGTGGGGGTTTTTTTTTCCCCACTAGCAAGTTTACTGCATCTGCATGATACCACATTTCCTTGGAGCCACAAGAAGCAACTTCCCTGATTTTGAGGTCTTCTTCAAGACTTCCCTCTCACAGGCAGAGAAGATGCAGAGTTTGCACTGACTGACAGCGAACAACAGCAAGAAGCAACAAAAAAGCATTTTTTTCACTCTGAGGATGGTCAGATATAACAGATGCCCAGAAGGGCTGTAGAGTTTCCAGCCCTTGATTTTAAAAATCAAGGCCCTGAGCAACCTGACCTAATAGGACCTGTTTCAAGTGGGGGTTTGGACAAGACAACAGTTTATACAAGTTTCTTGGCAGTTTCTTGGCAGTTTTTTCCAACCAGGATTATTCCATGGTTCTAAGAAGCATGCTTCTTCTGTCTCTTTCATCTTGCTGCTCTTGAACTATGCTCTCTTATTAAGGTCAGCCATGGAGACTAGGCTGGTCTCAGCTGAAGCATCTTTGAAGGGAAATTAGAACACAACCATCCGACTACCAGGTCTGCTGATAAACTTTTCTCTCCTTGACGTTACATAGCATCACTGTTTCCAAACAGTTCTCCTCTTTCACCTGTGAACTTTGTCACACCCCACACAAAGATCAGCCAGTCTGTAAGGACACTGGACAACTTTTAGGATCAAAGTATCAGTACTACCATCAAAAAGAAAACTAGATAGAGATCCTATCCTCTTTTGTAGTAAAGCCACAAAATTTTGTGGAAGTCACCACAAAATCTCATGGACTAATGAACACATGCCCTGGTCAGTGGCTCATCTGTGGCCCTACAACCGAATTCTAGTTAAATAATTGTTGTTTGTATTTTTCTTAGGAATATAGGTGCAAACTTATAACATGCATAATTGTCAGAAAAACTGATCCGAAGAGAGAAAATAATTTAAAAGAATGAGCTGCAGAAGGGTTCAGCCAGGTACAATTGTGCAGGACTTTTCATTTGGCCAGCTTCTTTGTTTGGCCAGCTTCTTTGTGAAATTCCAGGCTTGACTATCCTATCTTTTTCTATCTCCAAGAGTATATGTTCTGCAGAAGGCAGTGATCTACATTTAAACATCTGCTAGCTAATCCAGACCTTTCTATATGATGTAACAACATCTGGGGGGTTTTAAATGGTAGAAAAGAACAAGTGTTCTCACCGAGCCGGTCTTTGATTTTCAGTATTCTACCCTGCAGACTATCTGACTCTGAAGTCTTTTGCCAGTGGAGAATAAGCCAGTTTTCATCTGCAGTCTGCACGTTCTGCCCAAAGAAAAAGCACCAGTCCAATACCCTGCTTGGCCAAGGGAAAGCAAGGACAAAGTCTTCTGCTGACATGTTTCTTTTCCCAAGTTCGATTGATTGGTACTATCCAGAACTGTGTATACTGATGGTCTCCTAGAGGGAAATGCAAGATGAGCCTAAAAACTGCTCCAGATCTGCTGCCTTTATTTTTTGCAGGTTGGAAGAGCTTTCTCTGAATTACTTCCCTCTAGCTGGGACATGTCACTAATTATCTCCTGCTCTTCTCTATCTCCTTCTACTTCAGAGTGGTGCAGCTCAGCAGCACAGACACATGATGTGCCATATTCCCAGAGCACTGAGGACCAGAAGTCTGTTGGAAGCTGATGCCTCTGGAAGTGTTGCATACAGTGCAGTCAGACAAGCAGCAAAGCTTGTCATGTGGTACAGAAAGGAGGAATAAGAAAACTGGTACAGCACACATTAACTATCTCCTTATCTCTCAGACATAAGCAAACCATCTTAGTTCCACAGGGCAAGGGTGCCAGTCAGACATTCCGGGAAGAGATGGAAAGATTGTAGAGTGACTGGACACCCCCACCACTTTGGGAAATACGTGCTCCCTCTGCATTACTTTTGCTCCTGACCTCTTAGACAGCTAGCATGCTTTTTTTGTACCCCTTGTTTTTAAATTAGGCCTTTTTATTTCTTCTACTCTAGGTTTTAGCTCAACCACTCTTCAGCAGAATGGAACAGCTACAAACACAATAAGCAGATGCCACTGGAGCAAATGAAAACACATTCCTCGCCCTGAGGCCCAGCGTGCTGTTCTCTGTCAATGCTTCTCATACTGCGAGTCTCCGTACCAGAGGAAGAACAACACATACAATCAACTGTATCTCCGTATTTTCCAGAGCTAAAAAAAAAAAATTAGGACTGAAAAAAGCTAAAACAATCTTTCTGAAATTCTCGTTGAAAACCAGAATTGATCAAGACAGCACCACTTACCACAATTTCCCCCCCGAACAGAGGAAGTTTACATTCACCACATTTCCTCACAAATGGCTTGAAAACATGCCCTGTAAAACAAGAGAGAAAGGGAAAGAAATAATTAGTGACTGGAACACCACAAATTATGTTACGCTTTTTTCTCTCTCTACTAACATTTATTACCAACTTCCACCCTTTTTCCTGGTTTAGGGAAGGAGGTAATTGGATTTGAACCTTCACAACTAATTATTGAATTCCACTGGTATTATGCAAAATATTAAAATAATTGCAGGACTCCCTCAGACTGTTTAGACACATCACTGTCACTGACATGATGGCTATTCAGACTTCAGGGAGACAAGGTCAACAACATCAAATGCGCAGCAGCACACAGCAAGCGTGCCAATTATTTTAGATCCAACCCTAAAAAAAATTGGTCAACCCAGTATCTCCTAGTGATTTTGTTTTAACAAACTGGTTTTGGAATTTGATGCACGTAGGTTCATGACAGCCTCCTTGTTTGAAAACTACACAAAGGGAAAAAAGGGGTTGTGCCACACTACATTTTTAGACTGTATTAATTACTCGGCATTCTCTAGGAGAACAAAGAAGGAGAAGAAGGAAGCCAACACAATATCCAGCCTGACACACACTAGAGCCCATTTGAAGAAGATGGAGAGCAAAAGTGACAAATGCCATCATTTTGCCAACCCTGAGTAAATTTCAAATGACAGCTAAGCCTTATTTTTCCTTGAGGCGAAATCTTTGAAAGAAGAACTCATGGAGCACAGACTAACAATGATGTTAAAACGTTTAGTTTGTAAACTCCTAGAAGATGGAGGAGCAAGGATTCTGCTGGTGCTCAGGGTCGGGAGTGGTAACTGTGCAGCAAATGGAGAAGAACACAGTTTTCAGGGCCCTGGTGTCCACACCAGTGAAGCCAGACTAAATTTGAACTGTTTTTAAGTCCCATTCTCCCCCAAGTACATGGCTGAACTTTCCACCAGAGAGGTATCTGTGAAATTACTGCTGGATGAGTAACTTTACAGCTATACACAGATGACTTGGAGCCCTGCACTACTGATCGTGAAAACCTGCCTCAGCTGCAGAAACAGCAAGTCTTGTGCCAGCACCTCTCCTGAAAGATGCTGTAGGCATAAACAGGAAACAAAAGGGGAATGGCTTCTTAAATCAAATTATTTTTACTGGTCATCATTACATGAAAAGCAGTGACGTAATTAAAATTTCTATTAAGGAATAACCAAATAAAAAGTCCTCTAAAACACGGAAACTGGATCACATTGCTCTAGGTCCTGATTGGCAAGCAGACATCTGATACCATAAAGCTCAGACTTCATTTGAGTGGAGGGTTCAGGGTGGGGAGAAAAGAAAAAAAAAGCATCATTACAAATCAGAGGAGGCTGTTGTGAGAGATTTTAGGAACAGACTTTTTTAACAGAAAAGTACAAACGTAAGCATCTTCTCTGCTTGCTTGCTTTGTTTAGCAGTTGAGAACAAGAGTGGGTATATCAAGGAATAAAGAAAAAAAATGAACACCCCCTCCTCTCCCATCACCTTTTGTACAGCTTGGCAGAGTTTATGAAAACACTGAAAAAAAAAGTGAGTCTTAACTGCTTTGCTCAAACTCAGGGAAGGTGGTTATTATTCTAGTGCCATCCATTTCCCTCCCTAGCTTCCAGGCATTTGGCCTGGAAAGAAAAAATCAAGTCAAGAAACTCTACTTCTGCCTCTGAACTAATTGGATAAAATCTGCATGCAGAAAAGTTAGAGGCTTAAGAAATGAGCCAGGTCCAAAACAATCCAATGGCACCTCAACTCCGTATTAGCTCATTATTTTCTTCTACACCATGAGACTGATTTAATAATTTCCTCAGAGAAGTGACAAATAAGGAAACTGTCTACTCCATGCTGCCGGTCCCAGGAATAGTTGAAAGACAGGGGCTGGCACCATCGCCAAAAGGGGCTGAACTCCCCCCAGCACTGGTGCGGAGCTTCTGGATGTGACCCTGGCAGTGCTCCCTTCCTCTCTCCCTTCTTCCCTCCCTCCCTCGCCCCAGCACAAATGCCTGTGCAGCAACCAGGATTAAACCAAACTGGGGAAATTCTTCAGCCAGGTTTTCAAAGTGACTGAAATAAAATAAAATGAGATAAAATAAAATAAAATAACAAAAGAAGAAATAAAAAAGAAAAAGGTCTGTGCTGACTCTAGGGTAAAAGGGAGGAAAGGATGGACCAACAGTACAGCTCCACTGTTACCGTATGGGAATGCAGGTAGCTGCTTTAATACATGCCAAGGGAGTCTAGTCCAAGCCTTTCACTGAGACCATGTATGACAGAAACCAGCAACAGGACTAGGGAAAGGGGTGTCTCGTTAAATCTGAGGCAGACTCACAATTTGCCACATCTCTAGCCTTGCAAGATCTTCAGAACTGTAGGGATGGCAGACAGAAAGCTTGGGGAAGCCTTTTGCTTGATTCTAGATGATGGTAAAAAATGTGCTCTATCTCTTTGGCTACAAAGCAGAAGAGAGGCTTGGAGGTAGAACAGGGAGGGAGAAGGGAAGTATTTTGTTGCATAACTGAGGGTGAGGGCTGGACATGGCTTGCAGAGTAAACCAAAGATTATTCACTCTTTGTATTCAGTCTGGGGGCCTGTACAGAACTCAATTTTAGTCTTAATGATTTTCATTCTACCCAAGAATGTAGGGGAAATATTCCTTTTTTTTGAAGGCTTTGGATCATGTTACATATCTCCAAATTTTGATGGCACTTTTCAGAAAAGCTCTGCTGACTTTGGAGAGTACAGCATAGGAGATGCAAAATAAACTAATGTAGGCCTCAAGGCACACCAATATAGACTTCTTTCACAATTAGTATAACAAAGAGAAGAGGAAACAAAAGGTTTGTCCAACCAGTATCCAAGTGACAGCTGTCTGAGCACCTCCTCCTACATGGCAAGATAGAGAAAATCCTTAGCACACCAATGGACACGAAAAGTTGTGCTGAATCTCAGAGTGACATGATTTGAAACATTAAAGAAAAACAAAACACTTTTGGGGGGTTAACAGAGTTATTATCTACCAGGAAAAGCCTTTTCCTGTAGGCAGCACGAGCTTCAACAAACTGCCACCTTTTACCAAAAACCCATATCCCCCTCCTAGTGTTACATATGTATCAGCAGTGTATTTATGCAGCCTTGTGTAAAAAACTACTTTCTCTTTATAAAGAAAGAAGTATTTTGTGAAACAGAACGTGGCAAGTAGCATAACTACACATCATTCGTGTTTTCAGTTTCATGACATTGTCTGCTTCATGAGACAACCTCTATTTTTCCTCATCAGCTTCCAGATGTGTTTTTGTCAGTTCACACTGGGATCACAATTAAGTTTATTACTAATTGTAATAGGCAAAAGAGAAATCACTGAAAACAGACATGGTAAGTAGTTTTTTCTCAAGCCTGCACTCCCAAATCCATCAGCACTCACCAACTTCAAGGATCCTTGGATCAAGTGCATTGTGAATAATCCTAGATTTGAACCTGCAAAACTCCTGATTGTTCACCGAAGCAAAAACTGTTCAGTGGTAATTTACCCACCATTGAAAACAGATAATAACATGACTGAAAGCACAAAAACAGCCACACAGAGGGTGCTGGTCTGGTACATGTTGCAGTTCATACGAGTTTCACACAGCTGGAGGAAGTGGCTGGTTGAAGTCATAAGTGGTCTTACATACTTTTTAAATGCTAGTAGATGCAATTGAGTTTATGGTACTCAAACACAAAGGAAAATCTACATAATTATAAACATCTGTCAGTTTTCTACTAGCAACATGCTTCTGCTGCTGTTTTTTCAAACCTCAAGTAGAAGCAGGCATTCCTGGTGCTTGGGCTGCTATTTTACTTGGCAAAAACTGGGAAGATTAAGTTTTTCATGCTGAACAGCTTCCAAAGGAACATGTCTGGATCAGGATGTGTAACCAGTTAATGAACTGGATCCACTTTGTAATGAAAGTGTTGGTTAGTCTTCAGAGTAACAGCCTGCCTTTTTCATCTGTTCTAATGTCAGTCATGCTTATGTTACAGTACATCATACCACATAGATTCTGGGCCAGAATTGGTCCAGAAAGTACTTTTCAGTAGTAGGTTACTAAGGCCCTGCTCTAACAACCTTGAGTTACCCTTTTCAGACCGGTTGAGGATTCTGTCACCCAGGACTCTGCTGACACTGCTGTTTGAACAAATCTATGGGAGCATACATGTTCAGTTTTTAACAGGGTACATGCAGCATTTTCCACCTATTCCCACCATCTAAGATTTGTAACCCTGCTAAAACCAAAAACCAACCAACCAAAAAAACCTCCAACTGACCAAAACCAAGAAACCCCTTCTAAAAGTAACATAAAACAGAAGGAGAAAAACAATCTCCTACATGCTAAATTTACACAGCCAGTTTATAAAGGAACTGCACATCTTAACTTACATAAAGTAATCCTTTACTGTGCGATGCCAGATTACATATAAAGAGCCCTTATCCTGTGAACATCTGAAAGCTTTCCAACAATAAAACATTTAAAGTTTAAGGGACGCTTATAGGCTTGTTCTTACAGAGACAAAAGCCTCCCTGTTAGCCTGAAACTACCCCTTTTCCAAGTGAGGTCCCAGATAGCTGGCACATGATATGAAAAAGCCCGGTCATCAACAGGCTGGGGAGGAGAGAGCTGAGGGCAGAAAGAGGGAACTCCCACCAAAATCTGCTCTCGCAACGAGTCTAGACACAACCCCGGACAACAGCAAAGGGGGAAAAAAAAAACCAACCAGCAACACCATTAGAAGACTTAATACTAAGACACTGCTATTCTGGTGGTTCGTCCTCCCATGCAACAGTGCCAAAACGTGGAAAGAGGACAGCAGCTATGGGACAGGCACCTTGCATTTTTTCATGTGAAAGTCACTGGATTTCTAAAACAGTTACTGGAAAACTTCTGCACATGCAGGATGTAAATAAGGATAACTAGGTCCCTCTATTAAAGGAGTCCAAAAGTAGTTTAATAGTTTCAAAACAAGGCTGTTTGTCTGCACCATCAAACTTATTCCTGTCTAAAAACACGTCTGCCCTTTCCATTTGGAGCAGAAGGAACTCAGATGCAAAGTCACTGTTGCAGTGGCAACACGTCTTAAGAAACAGGAAACGTGGGAGGAAAACACCAGGAAAACACAGAGGCTTTGCTCGAACTTTTTCTGATTTAATAAAATGGAGCTATGAAGAGAAAGAAACCCACAAACTGTGCTAAAGATCAAAAGCTGAACTGCCTCTTTTCTGTGACCCTTCAATCTCCTCACACGTTGGCTATATTGACTTATCTTTAGCAGACGTGCTGCTGTCAGCTGGCCCCCATGTTCTGTGGCTCCCAGCCCTGCCAAAGCAGGCTGCTCGCTCTCCTTCACCCTGGGCTGTGCCCCTCACACAGGCAGTTCAAGCCCCTGGATATTGCCAGCTCAGTATCGGTGATATTAGTACCTTTCCCTTTTCTCTACTTTCAGGCTGGATAAACTAAACAAAATCTTCATTCACAACTCCTTTTCGAGGCATCAACTTGCTTTGTAAGAGAGAGCTGAAAGCATAAATCTGGGATCTGGAAACATGGCAGCATCCAACCAACAACTCCTGCATGGAAAGCACCAGTACAGGCAGAGAGTGTGGATGTGCACAGAGACCCAGCAGAGGCAGATGCAAAGAATCAAAGATGCCAATAGCATTAAGAAACCCTCAATGGGACAGCTGGTGGTTATGGTGAGCAAGTGGAGAGCGACAGTGAAGCCACTGGCGACAGAAAGGCAATTGCGACAGCACTCATGGCCCACTCATAAATCCTGCCTTTTGAAATTGTTCTGAGAAGAACCCAAAACCTGTGGCACCCCTGGTCTTCCTCACTGCTGGGGAGAGAAGCAAGTGTGCAGCTCTGTGTAAGCCGAAAGCCAGCATGTGCTGTGCACACCTCAGTCTCCCCCTGGAACTGCCTGTCCCTGGGTCAGGGCAGCCACGGGGGCTGAGCAATCCATAGGGGAAGCTATTAGCAAGCTCAATACTGAGCAGGCACTTAGACTGAGAGTGTTACATATGAGGGGCATGTGACTGTAGCAGCACACTTTAGTTCTCGAAATAGTAGAAAAATTACTTCATTAATTACGGGAAGAGTACTTGCATTTCTCTTTGCAGAAAAATGAGAAGTACTATGCCCCAAACAATTTTTTTAAAAATAAATGGAGATCATAGTCCTAAAAATAGACTGAACTCTTCATCCCTCTGAGCTGGCTCATAGAAATGCTGCTGGGCATCTCTGGAACTGAGAGAGGGCACAGGCAGCCCGTGATGCAGGGACATGGTGGCTAGAGCCAGCGCTGCATCCCTGTCCCACACCCTCAGCCTGCCCATCCTTATCTGCCCAGCATCCCAGGGGCATCAGTGAAACACTTCTATGGCCACAAAAAAGCACTCACATCATTATGAAAGTTAAAAAAGTCAGCAAAGGGAAAAAACCCATGCCTAACTTTTGTTTTAATAATTGATTTTCCAGTTTGTCTCAAAGAAGAAAATCCTTTCCTTCTGAAGATACAGGACTGACCCAGAAGGACCTTTAGCAGAAACTGGCTAAACAGAGTACTTACAAACCTTCTGGAGAAGCAGTAAAGGCCATTTAGAAGTGCAATTACATTGCAATGCAAATGTAGTTGTTTTGTACAAAAAATTTTGCTTTTATAACCAATTGTTATTATAAACAAATTTCCCCTTCCCCCTTAAGAGAGAATCTTAGTTAAACAATAAATATTTTTGTGCCTTGATCAGTGTGCAAGGTTTTAATTAAGGACATTATTTCCCTGACATACAGTGAACACACACATAGAGAATATATATAGAATATATATGCCAGTGTTGCAATACTATAGTACCCATAATGTCAGCCGTTCCCATCGTGCAAGAAATCATAGAAAACACACACATGGGAACAAACAGTCTCAAAGTCCTGGCGAATTTACTTCGAGGCTTTAAAGGTTAAAAGAATTCAGCACAAGTGTCTCTTAGGACAAACTGGGGGTGTTTACTAAGGACTTCTTGTAGTTCAGTCAATACATGGATTTAGCTAATTTTGAGTGTGCCAAATAATACTTATATCTTGTACATGTAATACTTTAATGGCTTGATCGCTTCCTATCGTGGTTTTCCTAACTAGTGCAATTCCAAATTGTCAGAGAGTGAAAAGAAAGCACGGCCCAGTCTGCAATTGCACCCCACAAGCTGCGGGGGCAGGCAAGGCGAGTCCTTGCAGAAGCTACTCCACCTACATGTGTCACACTTCCTGATGTGAAATATAAAAATGTTGAAAAGAGGCTGAAATTTTGCAAGAAGGGGCTATTTGTAAACCTATTTCTGTATCAAAGAAGGCCCGTGATGCGAAAAGTAAACAGTGTAAGAAAAGAATATAGCAACACGATTAGAATACAAACAACGAGAATGCTGCACTGTAAACTAATTATTAACTACAACAAGCTGAAAATAAACTGTTTCCTTTTTGCCATGTTTACTTTAATCTTTTGAGAGGCAGGAAGGGGGAAGACAGGAGGAGGCAGCAGTTTCAGACTTGTGGTGCTTATCAAATCCCAGAACGGATGATTAGAGCACAGCTAAAAAGAAAACATCCTCTCTCCCCACCTCCCTCCCTCCCCAGAAAGGAAGCACAGCCTTTAGGACCAGTCTGCAGTGTTTGTTTGCTGCTCTTTAAAGGATTACTCTGGAGATCATTTTCCTTAAGCTGTTCTTATCTCTTTCTGGAAGTTTCAAAATAAACAAGAGTACTGGAAATAGAAGAACAAAAAACTTGACTTTCTGGTTTATTTTTTTTAATAGTGAGACGAGTAAAGAAAATAAATAAGGCCCTTCATTGTCACACAAGACAAAACGGAAGGGAATATAAGCTTTAAATCTGAGAAGCATCTTTGCAAAACCTAGGAAAAATCACCAATGGGCTGAGGATGGGGATAAGTGGAAAAAAAAAAAAAAAAGAGGGCTGTCCCTCATGCTACTTCACTGATTATTTATTTACTTACTTAAACGATGAGACTTCACGTTGCTGTGTTCCATATCCAGGAAATAAAATAAATAAATAAATAAAAGGACCAACCACAAAAAATTACTGTATTTTGACCATTTACTTTCAAAAAACACCCTAAACAACCAACCCTGCTCTCTAGTGGCTTCCAAAAAAGACTCTCCCATAGTGCAAACCGGAAATTAAATTCTGAGGACAACACACTAGAACTGTGAATGAAAAGATTTTGCACTGATGTAATGCTTCAGCCTCAAGCCCAAGATCAAGTCTTTATTCTTTCACACTGCCCTTAAAGACATCAGGTTTTCCCTCAGAAAGCAAGTGTCCCAGTGTGAACCAGAACAAACACAAGGTTCATGTAATTCCAGGATTGTGCTACATTAATATAAACCTCTTTGCAACGCAGAAGCCACACAAAAGCATTTATTTTGCTGAAATATTCTAAGGATTTAAAATGTCATTACTATTCAGTATAACCTCCCTACTTTTTTTTTTGTCTTTTGTTTTTCAAGATTAAGCAAACGCCTGATCAGTGGAACTAATGAAACTGAATTTCCAGCTCATCTGGACTCGTGATGCTAACTTTACAATGAGAGTCCTTCCCAGACAGCATCCTGGCTCTCCCATAACTCAAGATGCCTGGTACCCAGTCACATTTACTGTGCAAGCCCCGCTGCAGCCCCTGCTCAGCTGCTCCAGGGGTGCCTGCAGCACCCGGCTCCTGCTGCCACCACACCCAGCCCATCTCCTCGCAGCAGCCAATGCACTGGAGAAAGAGCCGGGAAGGCAAATGCTGCCCCTGAAGGCCCCTCCCTGGCTGGAGAAGCCTGCAAACTTATAGAGAGGAGGACTGGTGTACAGACACACTGAGTTAACAGCCTAACCCCCCTTTCCTCAGGAAACTAGGCTAAAAAAATCTGGTTTTTCTCTTGCTATGCCCTGCTCTTACACTGCCGACTATGCAGATGCAGCTTAAAAAAAAAAAAAAAANNNNAGAGTAGCACAGACATAAGGCTTAAGGGCCTATATCCCCATCCAGCATCTGGATTTCTGTCTCAGACATGTTTCAGAAGTGTCATTGATTTCCTGTTTAATATTCATGTTTTATTGCTGCACAAAGCCAGCCTCCGCTCAAAGAGCAATATATTACTCTCCTATCCTCCAAGAAGATCCTTAATGAGGATATTCTGGTTTCTTGATATTCAAAGACCTTCTGTTGGCATCAGCAGAAGATCGGCATATGCTCGAACACACAGCACGCAGACAAGGAAAAGGCAGCTCTGCCTATTAAAACAGAGCCACAGGATTAAAACGGACCTTGAATGACCATCCAGGTGGCTTCCCTGCTCAAGGCAGGATCAACTACATTTATGTTATTCTTTTTATTAGGCCACCTGACCCAGCTGGGGAAAAACAGATGTGCTTTGGGGCTCACAGTCCCTTCCTGAGCCTGAAACCTCTCCCCTGTGTCGCCCGGGTCCAGACACGCCAGTCGGTCTGCTAAGATCCCTGCCTGCAAACCCTGCCTTCCTTGCATTGCCATGGTTACAACGCTGCTATTACCGTGCATGTTGAGCCTATTTTTAAAAGCCTGCAATGACAGGAGATGCTGGTTAAGGCCTTAATCTCAGTAAGGTCTAAAATTACAATGAGTGCTTACTACTTGAACAACTGCTGCACTCTGAAAGCCAAAGATGGGTGGTGAGCTGCTCTGCATTGCCTGCATCCCAGACAAAAAGAGAACATTTTAAAGGAGAGACTAAAGGACAAGAAAAAAGTAGTCCTGCTGATATTAACCGGGTGGGTTAGGTCAGCAGAAAATCTGTGACGACACGTCAGAAAGCAACTAGTGTGCACTGGAAGAGACAGGCATCACAGGAGGCTGGAGGAGCTGGCTGACAGATGGGAAGTAGAGAGGAAGGGAGGGTCTTTGGTGATAGAGATAGGCACCTTTTGCTGAATGATGAAATCAGTAGAGGAGTGCATAGGGAAGGTTATACTGCTAAAAAATGAGGAAATGGGATAAATTCCTTTTGTAAAGACATTCTGGACAGATGGAATTATAATTTGAAGATGCCAGAGGAAAGGATGTTGCAGTAATTCAAGACTACAAATGAGTGCTTAGATGTGAATTTCAGCTGTGTGGTGTGGATAGCACAGGGCATTTATTAAGAGACTGCATGCAAGATGAATCTGCTGATCTTAGCGTAAAGAGAGGGAACTGAGAGATGGACAGATTTTGGCCTGGCTGAGGGACACTGATGTTGTCCATGGCAACATCAGTGTGAGATAATGGGGAGAGCTGCAGGCGGAGGGAGGAAGGGAGGTATCAATGGATATCTGTTTAGTCAGGCTGAATGAGACTTGATGGCTTGGTATCCACAAAGAGGTGAAGAAAGACTAATTGAGGTTATAGCTTGGACGAGGGGAGAGAGGACTAGTTTTATGTTCCAGTCTGAACAGCCTTATATACCTACATATCTATGACTCTGATGATAATACATATATATATTTGTGTAAATACGTATTTGTATAAACACATATTTGCATATGTACATATAATAGCTCTGTCTGTATGCAAAGGAATCAGAGATAAAGCTGTAGTCAGAATAGAAGAGAAGGAACATAGCCCTGCACTCCCTGACAAAAAACAGACGTGGAAAAAGGCCTTTCTCCTTTTTTTTTTTGTAGGATGACTGGTAACAAAGCATGTAGTAGCAAAATTCTTGCCTGATAACCCCCTGGAAATTTTAAGCAGTCAAAAAAAATTTGGTACCAGGACTTCATCATGCAGCTCAACAAATCCTTCCACATTTAGAGGGCAGGTGTCCCATGCACCCACACTGCCACACACCTCACAGGATGTGTGAACAGCTACTGGCCCTGTCAGCAGCGACTCATGTGATACAACACCCCTCACAGCACAGGAGATGCGTATTTTGGTCCAGTGATGGATGCGTGTGTAGCCATGTGTCAAATCTGCCAGCATGCTGAGTGCTGGAAACAAATGGCACTTTCAGAGCAGCACATCTGGGTCACTGCCTGCTCTCGCTGTGCCTGTGAGGACTGTGGGGAAGAAGAGTGCAGCGGGGAGAAGCAGGCTGTGGATTTGAGGAGCTGTGCTAGCAGGTATTATCTAGGCCACTGTTTGTAAACAGGATACCCTCACCATGGAACAACAAAAGTGTATTTTTGGCACTGTAAGGGTAGATCTTTTGCACCCCTTTGTGATGAGATGACACTGGTTTATTTTCTCCCTACTCTCAGTTTTGCAGGTGTAACCAGAATAAGAAACCCACATTCAACGTCCCTCCCACCTCGAGTAAAATAGACTGTAAATCACTGAGAAATAACACACAGACAGCACTCACAGGCTCCGCTTTTTAGTGCTGCAACTAGTTTGGATTCGTGCATTTAGGAAATGTCACATTTGATTTTGACCTAGAATCAAGTTCACTCCGCCTTGCTGAAACACAAGACGCACCATTCATGCGGTGCCTGGAGCGCAGCCTCCAGCTGCAGAATGTGGGTTACCAGAAGCAGGAGACATCTGAGAAGGAGCATTCAGAGCAGCACGTGTGCCACTTTCAGCCGTGAACGCATTTGATTATGAACTCTACAAAATGTATGAATGGTACAGGCTGACGGTACAATCCCTGGAAGTACATATCCATAACAATCCTATGGAAAAAAGAGGGATGCGTGCCTGAGAGCTACAAAGAGACGAGACTTTTTTTTTCTCTTTCTTTTGAATATGCAAGCCAGCTAATTAATTTCCCCTACAAAAACCATTTGCACAATCTGGGACCTGCTGCAAGGGCCAGTTGTGAAGATTTCAACAGTAGACACCATCAGCAGCAGCTAATCAATAGTCAGTATTTTAAACCCAAACTGTACATGATAAAAAGATCAGGTTTCTTTCTCTCACTTATACTTTTACATCAAATGGCAAATTGTCAATAGAATTTGGAACCACGACAGTCCCACAAAGCCACTGGCACTGCAGCTGGACAGTCTGTGCAGAAATGCTACCTGGCATGTCAAGATGCCCTGCTCACCATGCCCTGCAGTTTTCACCCTGGATAACAACCAGTGTATTTGGTCTGCTTCCTCTCCCCATGTTATGTGCCCATCCACCGCCTACTCGACTTCCAACCCATCCATGCAGACACAGAGCTAAAAGTACTTCGAAGCACCTCATGCATGGAAGGGTATCAAGAAAGGGATCTGTATTTGACCTCGTCTCACATGTGTATGGGAAGTGAAAACAGCAGTCTCCACAAGCAGACGGACGCATTTTAAAAAAAAGGACAAAAAGTAAGGGAGAGCATGGTTCCTCATAAACACGTGTGTTTTATCAACTGCCTGAACACCAAAGCACTTCCCTTTTCCGGACAGACACCTCTGGGTCACATCTTTCAGCTCTATGAAAATTTCAACAGCTCAGTGGCTTCCATTTCATGTGAAGAGGGGGAAGGGACACGGACTAAACATCAGATAGTCAAATGCAGAAATGGATTTAAATGGAAACTGAAAATTTTCTCCCAAAGAGAGGGCTTCCAGGACCAGGATGATGTAAAAGGAAGAAAATAAAAAGCTGCAGAGTGATAGATGCATCTCATACAGCTGGGACCATTTATGTCCATAGAGCTTCCACTGCACGAGCAGTAAGAGAAGATGTTTTCCTCCTGGGCAAGTTCTTTCTCACACTAGGATTCACAGTGGAGCAATTACAAGCTTCCTAAAAGCCCTGCAAAGCTTTCAAGGCTTGCAGTAGCTACAGCTTCTGACCCAGACTCACTGCAAGCATTAGTAGAGAGCAGAGCACTAGAAAACATTGCAGCCTAGCTGAAGGTTTAAAAACCAATGTGCGTGGACTTCAGCAAGTCCTGCCCTACTTGCCTTAAAAATGTCCAGTGGTCCTTTCAATATCAGTGATGCAAAAATTAACGCTGTAACAGGCCTGCTTAGGAAGGCTGACTCCTTTATTCCACCAACAGAACAAAGTTGCCCTGCAAGTGTCAGGCTTACCTCTCATTTTGTGGGGGGAAGCGCCAGCATCAGCACGTACAAAGTAACAAGGGTATACAAAGCATTTTGTAGGCTTGGAATAAAACCCTGTTTGTAGGACTCACAGAAAGAATTTATGCTAACAGAGCAAGCTATTTATAGCAACTCTCCATAGAAATGAACTGTCTCTTGGTTCCTGTCCTCATGAAACGCAGCTTTTTAGCCAGAGAAACCTTCTCTTTACTCTAAAAGCATGGGTGAAGGGGGGCACGGGGAAAGAGAAGCTACTCCCTGACATACACCCTGCTGGCTCCAGTTATACTGGAGATAAGGTCTTCCTGTGCTGTGGCACAAAAGGGGACTCATGGTCTGAGCCCAGCGCAGTCACGGCACCCTTCCCCAGCCCCCTCAGCCAGACAGTGGCAGTGAGAGAACTGCTTGTGCCGTGGCCTATTGGTTACAGCTCCGAGCTGTGCCTGTCCTTGCCCATGGATATACAGGATCAAGGAGGACTGCTCTTTCCCAGGTTCCTCAAGCCCTGCATATTTAATTGCAGGGTCTTAGGCAACATTAATCCAAGTATACCTAAGGAAGATTACAGTTCCTTGAAAGAGCACAGGGACAAACCAGGAGGGAGAGAACCTGGTCTCTCTCCAGCCAGCCCTTCAGAAGATCCCAAACCTGAGCATGTGTACATATCCTCACATTACATGCACTTTCTGAAATGAAGGTACATACTTTAAGTCTGATCACACACAGCCAGCCAGCTAGAAACTCACATTCCTGTATACACTCCTCATCATGTTAGCAAAATCATTACACGAAGTCTCACCTATTTGTTACAAATGACCCAGATCCACAGTCTGCTTACTATGCAAGTTTAATTAATTATTTCTGCCAGTTTGCTCAGACAAGAAGCTGAGCAAACTGCAGGCACATGACTGCACCCTCACCAAGTTTGCTGACACCAGGCTGTGTGGTGCAGTGGACTTGCTGCTGGAAAGGGATGTCATCCAGAGGGACCTTGGCAGGTTTGAGAGGTGGGACTGTGCAAACCTGGTCGAGTTCAACAAGGCCAAGTGCAAGGTCTTGCACCTGGGTCAGGACAATCCAAATACAGGCTGGGTGGAGAATGGACTGAGAGCAGGCCTGAGGAGAAGGACCTGGGGGTGTTGGTTGAGGAGAAGCTCAACATGACCCATCAATATGTGCTCACAGCCCAGGAAGCCAACTGTGCCCTTGCCTACATGGAAGCAGTGCGACCAGCAGGTTGAGGGAGGTGATTCTGCCCCTCTGCTCTGTTCTGCTCTTGTGAGACCCCACCTTGAGTACTGCACCCAGCTCTGGGGACCCCAACATAGGAAGGATATGGACATATTGGAGCAAGTCCAGAGGAGGTCACAAAGATGATCACAGGGTGGAAGCACCTCTCCTATGGAGACAGGCTGAGAGAGCTGGAGTTATTCAGTCAGGAGAAGAGAAAGCTCCAGGAAGTCCTTACAGCACCTTCCAGTACCTAAACGGGGCTGCAAGTGAGCTGGAGAGGGACTTTCTACAAAGGAATGTAGGATAGGACAAGGCAGAATTGCTTTAAACTGAGACAAGGTTTAAATGAGATATAAGGAAGAAATTTTTTACTCAGAGGTGGTGAGGCACTAGAACAGGTTGCCCAGAGAACTTGTGGATGCCACATCCCATGAAGTGCTGAAGGTCAGGTTGGATGTGGCTCTGAGCAATCTCATCTTGTGGAAGGTGTCCCTGCCCTTGATAGTGTGGTTGGAACTAAATCATCTTTAAGGTCCCTTGAACCCAAACCATTCTATGATTCTACAAAAACAAAAACCTGTTTTGGAAAAAAAAAAAGCAAAATGGAGCAGGTTTGCTGTTTCAAAGTACAAAAACAGTAGATGAATAAATCAGAAACTAAAACATGCACATGCAGACAAACCCCAAATTTCTTTTAAGTACTTACATAAATAAGATGCAATTGATTTCTGCATCCATATCAGTAGAAGTTCTGTTGTTGGGCTTTTATATCTCAAGATCAGTGCTATCTGGCCAATAAACTATACCATGGTGTTCAGAGATTACAGTTTAGACTGACTTAGAAAAGAAGCAAATAATGAAAAAAGTATTTTTGACCTACAGAAAGTTTTTATATTTTGGCAAAAGCATTATTTCAGACTAAAATAACCTCACTTTTCCCAGTTGGGACTCTACATATCCTCACTGTCCTCTGCCCTTTGCAAACTTTAGACAGAATAAAGGCTCTCACTGCATACTTCTGTCACTAAATCTCATCCATCAACAGCTCTGCAATAAAGTGTCTCATAGATGGTTCCCTCACACTGCTTTCTTTCAGTATCTCACACTGACACTCTGTTGGTTTATAAAAAGGCATATCTTAAATCAAATGATTGTACCAATAATCCTAAATTAGACTAATGGGAATGCTGATCTGAAAATAAAGCTCTAAAAGCTATAGGGTATACATATATCATGAGACTTTATTAAACTATAAATCTGTTGATTAGAATCTTGTTTTGTAAAGACAGAATTATCTTAAGCCAATTTGTTGCCCAACATAATAGCATTTGGTGTCTATAATGAAAATTAGATTTTATCAGGGTAAGTTTGTTTATAATTTTAGATTAACAGAGTTAGACACAGTAAAGTGTTCACATAGATGAAATAAAGAAATGCATATGTTTTCCTTTCATTTCCATTCGGTACTCTGAGTGCTTGCTTCACAGTACCAGAAATACTGTTTGAAAAGAGAAAATTTTCCTTCTGTATTTCACGAAGAGTTCGATTAAGCTGATACACGACATCACTTGTTGTAAAGATGTACTTCCAAAACAAATCAGAAGTGCTGACAAAGATAAACCCTGAGCTGTCCCTGTCCCTTAGATGCAGAGACTGCTCTGCTGCAATTCTCTGTTTACCTCATTTCAACTGATTTTCCTGTTGGTTACATTGCACTGATCACTGAATCTTTGAGACACGGGGGTTTAATATCAATCACTCCAAAACGTTTTGGTTTAAATTATGAAACAGTGATGGGTGAGCCACACAGGAGAGTGTGTGAGCGGGAACTTCAGAGGTCAGCTGTGTCACCCCAGAAGTCCTGTCTTGAACCGCAGGCTGGAGGGAAAAGCAGGGAGCACACGAAGTTTTTACACCCTGGCAATCGAATCTACTTCAATCGAAGTAGAAAGGTACACACACTAAAATGTAAGCTAAAATATAAGTGGTATTTTCTTGTGCTGACAACTCGGGAGTCCTTCAGACTTACAGATCACTGACTCAGAGACTTTGCACCAACTTACTCATTGATGAAGGACCAAGTCACAAATCTCTGTGTGAAAAACATCATGCGAGCTTCTACACGGTCTTTTCATCACCCTCCTCCTCCTTCAGCAATGTCTGTGTGATACAGTTGTGTTCTTATCATCCCTAGCTCTTGGTCGTGGTGGCACTCAGCTTCCTTTGGGAGGAAATGAATGAAATTTGCTCTGCCTCAAGCCAAGGTTTCTACACATGGGCTGCCTGAGAGGATTGTGAGGAGATGAACTGATGGTGGTGTGCAGCCAAAGCTGCTTTTAAGCTTTTGCTCTGCCCTGCTCAGGCCTTCCATGATGACTCAGTTTCTTTGCAGTGGCTGGAAATCAACTGCAAAATAAGAAAGGTTTCCTTCTGGCAACTGGTATTTTTAATTCTCTCTGTCCAGTGTCATAGGCAAGGAAGGAAAGGGAAAGGAGATCCCACATACTTCAGTTATTTATTTAGATTTGTTGCAAATATTCGGAGGTCTCAATTGCCCCGTTACCCGGACGGTAAATAGCAGTAGTGACGCACTCCAAGAAAGTATCCCCCAAGCCTACTCCGAACAACAGAAATAACTTCTGCCAGCACCAACTGTTATATGTCAAAACTCAATGCTATTCTTGGAGCAGATGCAGGCTTGGGAATTTTTCTTTCTTTCTTTTTCTTTTTTTTTTTTTTAAACGAAGTAATTTCAAACCAGTCCAACCAACACATGTGATGTGTGTGACGGTTTTGGCAGCCGCTAATTTTCTAAATGATAATTACTGGCAGTTTATCAGCCTTAACAGTTTGAGACAGGCAGTTTGACAACGTTAGCGGACGCTGCTGAACCAAAATACAGTTCCCACGGGCTTTCTCGTGCACTTTTTCCTTCCTGCGGGTTGAAGGATTTCAAGTGCTCAGCTATGATCTGGCAAATCCTTACCCTGGCCCTGCACGGGTGCTCAGAGCACTGCCAGTAGGGCTCTATTAAATCTCCACAGCATACACCATTTAAATAAAAAATAATTTTTACAATGTATTAATTGTACCCCCTCTGACACATGACTGCAAATAGCTCTGGCAAACAACTGCACCTCGATGAATAAAAAGTTTGTTTGACCAAAGAGGAATTGGAGTTGCTTGGCACTGAAGATGAATACAGCAAGGCTCCAGCTGACACATCTTGCACAGACAGTCCTATCAGGTCTCCTGTACTTGTCCTTATATTACAACACACAGCAAAACCTCGCTTGAAGCTTTGGATATAAAAGACCAAGATTTCTGGGCAAACTGAAGTATTAGCCTCTTCAGATTCTACATTTATCTTATTAGCCCTTTGCCAGTGAAGTGACTTCACAAACGAACTTTGACAAGTTCTGTTTTTTCCTCTAGCAGATGCAAAATTTTTATTAAACACACATTACTGGAATATTAGCAAGAAAAAAAAAAAAGATAGATTTTCTACTTTTTTTTTTAAACCTGAAAGCTGATCTTCCACGTTGCATTAAGAAGGTGTAACTCTATACTTTAGACTTGGCTAAGTTGAGGAAGTTAAATCACAGGTACTAAATCTCTGGAATGTCAGAGTACCATGCCCACTTTCAGCCAAGCCTTCAGTGCTCCCGATGTTTTTTGGTTCTGCTAAGCCCACTTCATGCCATTAAGTGTCTACATGGTGCAAACAGTCACCAGCTATGTGTGGCTTTCCCCTCTTGCAGCGTTTTACACCCTCTGTCCTGTAGAATTTCTAACGATAATTTCTCTGGGCCAACAACTTCAAAGGCTTAGCCACAGAGAAGAAATGTGCTTTTTGTCATCATTCTGCATCCAGAAATTACCGTTTTCACTGACAGGGATTTTATGGAGTAAGATCTTCACAAGGGCAAAGTGAGATGCTTTACATCAAAAGGATCAACACCACTAAGGACTCCTAGTGTGGAAGCTTTGCACTGTTCTTCTCATCCTTCCAGATTTCAGTGGGAAAATTCCCACTCATTTCTATAGGAGCAGGCTCCTTCAGACAGGGAAAAAACAAAAAGCATGTACACCTCCTTCCTGCTGTCAGTAAAATGCAAAATTCCTTTTCAGGGAGCAGCAAAATCCACCACAAATGTTGCATTCACAAAATCACAAGTAATCCCTCCTAATGTAACGTACGACACCTTAGTGAAAATATATTGCAGGACTTTGGAAAGATAAAAGGGACAAATAAACTCTTTAACCTTTTTGTTTGAAAAACCTCAGATAGGAACTGGAACCTTTCATTTAAACTTTGCACTACCACAGTGGCCTGAATCCCAAGGCAAAGCAAACACCTGAAAGAGAAAGAACAAGAGCCCAAAACCCTGAATGTAAGCAAACCCCTGCATTTATTGGAAAAGTAAACCCAGGTGCTTCTCCAGATGACCCACTTCACTCCCTCTCTGCCAGGGAGCTGCTCTCCAGCTCTGAAGCCAGAGAGCACCCCTAGCAGGTCCATGCCCATCTGGGGAATACTCCTTGCCCATCAGCACCATTGCTCAGAGCATGGCTGATGTATGAGATGAAAGCAGGACCTGTGGTCCCATGCACACCCCTGGGGCAGGTCCCAAGGCTTTCAGCAGGGACTGTGGACAGATAGCCCAGCCTCTGCCTCTTCTGCCCACCAGACAGCTCCCTTCAGAGGGGAGAGACTCATTTTACTGGAGGATGCTTAGAAAAAGCATGCAAAGCATCATCTTTGTCTAGTTACAAAACCCCAAACTGTGGGAGGCAGGTTGATAGCAGATCAGACATTCATCCCTGTGTAGGAACCTCGGAAGAAATCTTAAACTGCGGAGAAAGTGGTATGGGGTAAAAACTTACTTCCTTCTGCCTACAATGGTGGAAGGAAGTCCTTTACAGAAGGTGAAATGCAATTTCAGTGTACCTCAATGCCAGGCGATGCTGCCCAGTTACTGGAGGAAATTTTCAGGACAGCGAAGAAGGTCAGGAGTGGGTATGGGGAAGAAGTTACCTCCACAAAAAAATCCCCCGCCAACGCTCCTCCCTCTCACAGCGACACAAGCAGCTTGGCATTGGTAGTGTCTGCTCTACAATCTGCACAATGCCCTCCTGGTGGGGAGCAGGGCAGGGTGGCACCACCGGCAGCAGGTGTGAAAACCAAAAGGTCAAAAATGTACATGGGTTCAATTTCTGGAAATACCGAAGCGAGTCTCTTCTTTGGGAGATGGGTGGGACGTTCTACAGAGCCCCTCCCCTGCTGCACACCTCGAAGGCAAGACTCCCAACAGCTGTGTCCTAGGACATCTGTGTGCACATGCCCTGAATAATCATAAGGCAGAACCTCACCCAGCAAGCAGTACCTAGACTCTGGTCAGGCAATACGGGGAGACAGAGCCCCACAGGCTCGTATAAGAGCTGTGACAAGCAATTGTCTCAAGATGAACTTACAGCATCATCTGCATCACGCCACCATTTTCTTCCAGCTAAGTACTTATTCTGCTCCGAAGCCACTACTCACTTCTTCAGAAGAGTAAGTGATTTCTAAGGAGGAAGCAGCTGGCAAATCCCTCTGGACTACATCCCTCTGGAGGAGTAAATGCTGATGCAGGCCGTGTCAGCTGCAAGTCCCCCGTGCAAACACGAGTGACCAGTGCTAGCAGTGGCTTCTCACCTTATTTCTCTGCAGAGGCAGGTGACTGCATGAGGGTCTGAGAGGAAGCCTGTGTTGTTGTGGAGGCAGACCCTGGTTTCACTTTCTGTTCCATTCTCCAGGCTGCTGGGCAACAGCTAGGGGGAACTTCACACTGGGGTAGTAAAAAGCACTCTTTAACAATTTTGTGGCTTCCCTTTAAGTAGTGCACTCTTCTCTCTCATCTCCTTTCACAAGGAAAGATGGTTAGGAGCTTTCTCAGCTGGACAAACTGTGACGATAATCGTGGTGACTGCTGTTAAAAGATTTAGGGAAAAATCCCAAAAATGGCATTTAGGAGCCTGGCTTTTAAATTCTGTTCACGGTAAGTTTAAAACCTTAAGTATCACCTTGACTTTAGCTTTACAACTTTAACAAGGTAGCCAACAACATTTTGACTCATCACCTGTTCCTTCAACTTTGCGGTTTTACTTCCATGAAGAAGAACATGGCAAAACAACTAGAACATGCTTCTTATTTAAATAGAGTTAAGAGAAAGTCCGTGGCGTGCACAAGCAACTGAGCATGCAGGATTTAAAATGTTTTACACTGATATTTCTGAATGCAATCTGCATTAGAAACACCCATCCAAACAGCTAAACACAATTGCAAGCAGCCATTAGATATACGCATGCATGTAAAACACAAGCTTTCTTTAATTGTAACCTCACTTACATGGGTGACCACACAACTGTCAGATTGTGAAACGTCTGTATCAGTCTGATTTCTCTTTCCCTTTAAGCTTATCTGGTTGCAGCTCTCTGTAGCTGTGATTAGTCATGTGTGCTTGGGAGAGGAAGATAACTTGGTAACAGCAATGTAGCAGCAGGGTCAGTGGATGCATGTATTTGTTTCTGTGGTCACTCTCCATGTTCTGCAACGCACCCAAAAAGAACATCCTCTGGCTTCACCGTGTTCAGCAGAGCATACAGTGTAAAGTCAGGTTGTACTTGAATAGGCTTCTGCAACCAGTGTGGATGGCAACTCATTAAACAATCCCCCACCCATTTTAGGGTGGGGAATTTAGGTGCAGAGACAGAGGAACTGCAGGTATCAGTGAACTTTCACTGAGAAAGAAAAAAGGTAAGTTCCCTTCCTGGCAAGTGTTAAGACCTTGACAAACTACTAGGGACTAACATTTCTCCATGGGGAAAAAAGAGCAGTGAGGAACAAAATCCATTCCCCTCACAGAGGTTATGTGGTATCTGAGATGCCTACTGCCAATTTCCCCAGCAGTGCGTTCATAGTGGAGAAAGAGGGAGAATAACCCAGGCCTCACCAAGGACACTAGCAACTTCAGCAAGAGAATGTTCTCTTACCTGTAATTCAGTAAGTTGGGCCAGATACCACATGAAAGAAAAGACCTTCCAGTTTCAAAAGCTCTACTGTAATGCTGTTTCACGGGAGATGTGTATTGACATCAAAATCCCACTGGAAGCACCTAAGCATCTCGTTGTTCCTAACAGAAAAAAATACTCCACTGAGTACCCAAAGAATCTAGTGGTGCAGCTCTTAAAACCAAGACTGGAAAAGGGCTAATAATTAAGGATTTCACACATGTCCTTTTCCTCATCGGTACATGAGATAATAAAAGCTCAGTGCTTCAGTGTGCAGAACTGAAAATACAACAACCCCAAAACTATTCACGCTGTATATCCTGGGGAAACAGCACTTGCACAATTTAAAACTGCTGGTCTAATGCTTCTTCAAAACCTCAAATGGAAAAATTATGAGTATCTCCTAATAAAATCCCACATAAAAAGTAGGACTCTACTCCAAGCTAGCAAAGTATATTCAGTCTACAAAGCACTTCAAGGTCTATGCAAATAAGGGGTTGAACATTATACAAAATAGTTCTAAAAGACTAAAAGAAGTAGGCTTTCTAAATGACAATTACTATTTTAAAAATTGATTAGTTATCCCAGGCATACAACTTGGCATTTGAATGAGGCTGGATTTTTCCAGGCGGTTTCCTCAAATAGTTCCAAAAAGCACAAGTCACTTTGTGACAACACCACCTTTGGGCGCCCCAGAAACATTTAAGAGATCAAAATCGTACACATCCCTACTTCTTAGAAAGCCTGGGACGTGGAGAGGTAGTTGGAGAAGAATGAAATCTTAAACGCCCATCTGAACATCCCATGAGACACGCATTTGTACAGTCAGGGTAAGAACCTAATTAGCTCTCAGATTAATCACACACTGTATGCGTCCCTACTAATGCCCAAGCTGGCAAGCCTTGCCCCACACACCTCAAGGATGGGACAAGGAAGCGATGCAGGGCACTTCACACCAAACAACCCTCTTCCTTCACACCTGAGCAGGAGATTCTTGAACGGCACCGCGAAAAGCACAACTGTGCAGAAGGAAAGCCAGAGATATGAAGCAATTACCCCTTTTTCCTCAAGGCCACATGATTCTCAAGATAGCTACTGTTATTGCACCATCAGTTATAAGCTCCTACACAGGAGGTTAATGGCAGCTACCTCCCTTCAGGCCTACTAGTGAGAACCATTCCAGAGAAACAGATAATCTTTATTATTTATTCACCAGTTTCCTTTTACAGTTGAAAAATCAGTAGGCGGTATTAACTCCTACCTGCAGATCTGTCTTCAGACAGCCCTGTCTGTAAACAGTCGCCTCATTCTCTTTGGCAATTAAATTATTTTCTAGTAGGAAATTAGGAGATCGCTCTCATTTCCATCATCTCTTGCTCTGCAGTCACTCCAGAAGACAGATATATAATTAATTCAGATATTGACCACGTCCCATGAGATCAGAGCTTTTATTCCAGTGCTCCCCCTTCACCTCTACCCACTTCCACGTCCAGCATGACGTGCAGCTGCCGTGACTTGCTCACCAGTCGGCGGTGCAGGATGCGTAGGACGGCAGCTCTACGAAGTGAGCTCTGACGCGCTTCTCGTTTTCTTCAGTAAAGTGAGCACCAGTGAGTGCAGCAGAACATTGCTCATGGATTGCACAGTGGACATTACAACACAGGTCCGCCTTAGGACTTTCTGCAGGAAATAAGTAAGCTGCAACTGGAAGGTCACATGTCTACATCTGAAATACTGCTACAGTTATGCCAATGGGTAGCCAAGAGGCAATTCTGCACAAGCAACACTGTGGGGGAAGGAGACAGGCTAGTGCCCGGAATGGGTGACAGAATGACACCTCAGAGCAGTGTCTTGCTTGAGCACAGGACAGTTACAGAAACGCCAGCACACAGGAAGGAGCATCTTTAAGCACGAGGCAGTATTACCCAGGATATTACTATTTCAACACACCAGTTGGACTCCACAGGACCAAACATACCGGTGGCAGCTTCAACTTACCAGTTAATACAGGCCCATGAAAAAACAGGTTCACTACCAGTTCTACTAAATTATGTGATGACATATTATTGTTTTCTGGTAGGGACAAGACCTTGGTTACTGTAACGTCTCTGTGTCCAGCATTCGCCTAGGAAGTACCACAGGATGCTAATCAACTACACATTCACCAGAAGTTGGTTAATTATTAAGAGACTCATGTAATACAAGCTGCAGTCATTTATTTTCAAGATGGAAAATACACAAGGAATCTTCTCATAAATAAATTTTTTGATGCTTTTGTTTGTTGGTGATCTGCTTTTTTTTTTAACTTACTCTGATTATCAGATACTAATCTCTGAGCCTATGAAACTTCTATTGTACTTAATAGCAGACAAGTAAATGGAAAAGGGCATTCATGATTGCATGCTTTAAGGGGAGAATGTATTAGAATGTGTCAATATCAGAGCAAAGAACAGTGGCAAAACTGGACCGGCTTCATGTTTGCTTCCTTTTTGCTAGCTCCAAATGAGGCTAGGAAACACGAGACTTGCAGAATCTTCTTTGGCTGCTAATTCATGCAGGAATAAAAATGGAACACTATCTGGGGAAAAAAAACCCGACCAGCTGTACTTCTTTTGGATTATGGAAGGCACAAAACATGAGAAAAATGCTAATTATTGATAAACATAAACAACATGACACCCAGCATTACAGAGAACTTTAATCCCCTGCAGCCCCTGGTGCAGACCACAGTGAGCCAGGCTCTCTCCCTGCAGCCCATGGAGGTCTATGGTGTAGCAGAGATCCACCTGCAGCCCCTGGAATACCCCACACCAGGGCAGGCAGAAACCCAAGGGAGGCTGTGACCCTGTGGGTGGTTTACTGGCAGGACTTGTGACCCCTTGGGAGACCCATGCTGGAGCAGCCTGATCCTGAAGGGCTGCACCCCATTGGAAGGGACCCACACTGGAGCAGCTCGTGAAGAACTGCAGCCCATAGGAAGGACATGCTTTGGAGAAGTTCATGGAGGAAGGACTGTCTCCTGTGGGAGGGACTCCACCCTGGAGCAGGTGAAGTGGGTGAGGAGTCCTCCCTCTGAGGAGAAAGGAGTGGCAAAAACAGTGTGCGATGAACTGACTGCAGCCCCCATTCTCCATCCCCCTTGCACTGCGGGGGGGAGGAGGTAGAGAAAATTGGGAGTAAAGTTAAGCCTGGAAAGAAGGAAGGAGTCGGGGGAAGGTATTTTAAGATTTAGATTGTATTGCTCATTATACTACTCTCATTTGATTGGTAACATTAAACTAACTTCCTCTAACCAACCGTTTTGCTTGTGATAATACCTATCACAAGTGATCTCTCCCTGTTCTTATCTCACCCCATGGATGATTCATTATATTCTTTGTCCCCTGTCCAGCTGAGGAATGATAGAGTAGCTTGGTGGGTACCTGGCATGCAGCCAGGATCAACCTACCACAGCTCATTATTCATCAATAACATTCGATCTGTCAGAAAGAAGTATATAGCTGTGATTCTGCATGGTTTATCTGTTTGAAAGAATTAGGTCTCTGAAGTATTGCTTTCATTGAAAAGACCTTCCTGACTTGGCAATCTGAGGTATTTGGAGACTGTCTCAGTAATTCAGATACACAAATCAGGCCATTTCCTTCCTTATACCAGCTGTCCAAAAGGTTTTGTGAAAGGGATACTCACTTTTTCCAAAAACATCCCATAATACAGAGCAGACATGCAGAAATATAGATATTTTGTACAGGGTGCAAGCATGAAAGAGAAACAGGAAGGTAAGAAGAGGAAAGCAGACAGATTTGAGATTCGAGACAGCTCTCCAAAGAGAGCCAGTAAAGCTAGTTTTTATGGCATATAGAAGAAGTTATGTCCCTCCTTTGGTCTGCATTACAGCAGCATAGTAAAACCTGACCTGAGATGATGTCCTTGTCAGTTTTCCTAGATAACACACATATAGTAAAAATAATAATTAAAAAAATCCAATGAATTCAGCAGGTGAAGGGGAAGTAGTACTCCCCAGGCCTTGGACACGCTGAATTCACAACCTCAATTCAGTTGGGATGAAGGCAGCACATCCCTTTGCTCTTTGTCTCACATCAGAAAGGAGAGATGCAGAAGCAAGAGTCACACTCACTGAGCTGAGGGGACTCAGGTGGCTGCCTCAAGAGCGATGCTTTGGGCTCTAGAAAAGTTACATCAGCCACTTCTGATGCAACTTAGGTTACCTTAGGTGATGTAACTTAAGTGAGATTAGAAGTCAAGGGGGAAAGGAAATAGATACTTTCCAAAACCGACATGATCTGGAGGTTTCTTAGTGAAAATCGCCTCACCATCACTGCCAACTTAACCAGAAAAGGAATTAAAAGCATGAACATCAGCAGTGCAGTTTCTGGAATTAGAAATCAAGACTTGCCCAGTTCTCAGGCCTTAAAGTCTTAATTCAAACAACTCCAGGCAGAATATTTTGTGCGTCTCTCCTAGGAGCCATTATAATTAAGTCAGTGACTACAGGAAAGCAGATGATGAAATCTTTATGTATTATGTATGCACACACAGAGGAATTTCTTGGAAATAAACCTCAAATTTTGAACCAAATAAGTATGAGAAATTGTGGTAACAGGTACAGAAGAAGTTGATCTGTACTGAAATAATTTCTGTTTGTCTTGATCCATAAGCAAAGAGATGTTCAATGGAGCAGATGCTTTTGACAGAATTCCTCACTGGGGTGTATAGTGGGGCAAACCCAAAGAGAAGCTGTGCCTGAAGGGAAGGGAGCTTCTTCGTGGTGCTGCATTCTCCTGCTGTTGCAGGACCAGGCGTGCCAGGTTCAGCAGGCAGCCAGGCTGCCCAGCCATGGGCTCCCAGTCCCAGACGTGCCTACCGTGGTGCCGAGGTTCCTGGCGCTCGTGATGTGGAGCAGGACAGGGTTCCTGCTGGGAAAGGAACCTCAGGCATGAAAACTGGTGAGTCAGAGGCCTAGCCGGTTAACACTGATATTCTTCGGTGTGCAAAGAGAAAGCGGTAAACCAGGCAAAAATTCTGATCACGTTATGGGCAGGACCACCAGCTCAGCACAAAAATTACTAGTTCAGGTTGCCTACTAGTGGTATTCAACCTATCGTCATCAGCTTATCCCCCTCCTGACACTAACCTTTTCCAAAGTATTAATGAGGGAAAAAAATATTCCCAGGGCATTACGCAACTTTAATGTTCATGCAAAGCTCTTCCTGTGGCCATCAAAGATGCCTATCAGGTCATTAATTTTGCTTTTTAGGCTACATAAAATACCTTAATATTCAAACTGATACACCTTCTCTGTACAGCTTCGGTTTGGTGCACTGACAAAGTGAAAAGGTTCCTATTTGACAAGCACTGCCTTGCCAAGCTCCCACACAAATCAAGCAGCATAGCAGGAATGACTGATGAATAAATCTCAAAAAAAAGGGATGTAAAAGGATGTTTACAGATTTCCACATAGATGCGGTCTATTATGAAGCTATAACTTCCTATCTATTGAGTGTTTACTAGAAAGGCCGAGTATTAAGATAAAGTCTTTTGTGGACAGGAAATGATCCAAGAAAAATTAAACAGATACAGCAATTCACCATCAAAATGGGAAGAAACACTTTAAATGCTAAATAACTAAAAGCTTACATGGTACTAGAATACTATTTAAAATTAGGACTGAAGATTTCTCTTAGACATGCACTTCCTCAAAACCTTATGAGATTTTATCCAGCCCTCTTTTACTTGATCAGATGGCTATAGTTTCCAAGGGTAGTTTGACAGATTAACAACAGCAGGATTAGAGATATGTTTAATTAAACACAAAACCACATTGTGTGATAGGTATATTTGAAAAGCCTGTTCAGTTTAAGCGTGATTGATATCTACAGATACATCTGCACTTTTTAAAAAAACAACTTACACCCCCATATGTGAAGAGAGAACTTACAGGAAATAATATGCAGTAATATTTCAACCCCCAGCTCATGTTTAATGGTCAGAGCCCTACTTTTTTCTCTCATGTACAATTTCATGAAGTTGCTTTGTTACAAACAGACAACACTGAGCTTGGGAAAGAAAGATATAATCCATCAAGATGATATATTTAAAATTTCAATATCTGTCTCATGAATTACAGCCTAATCTACATTTTTTGACTGCAGAATGATATGTTACATGTAGTAATTTTAATCTAAATTGCACAGGAAAGGCACTTCCCATCTGCAGCTGAGCTCTCGGTGCACACCCAAAGGCTTCATTCAAAATCTGCTCTTCAGCAGCCAGCGCCAGCACTGCACACGTAGCCATGCGACCAGCAAACACAAAGAGCTGCTGACTAGTCATGATAAAGAGAAACTAGCGCATGAAAGGGACTGAAAATGGTTCCATGCAGCCAATGGCACCCTGCTTTTTGAGAAGTACTCTGAAAGAATACCACAGAAGGGCCTTTCTGCCAAAGAACTGCACTGTCAATGACTGGTTTGATTCCCACTGATTAGGGTCTTTCCATTAACTCCAGCAAGTTCCCTATCAATCTCTAGATTTTTGTTATTAAAATAGGCTGACAAACAATCTAGGCTCAGCTTACAGCTGAGGCTGGCAGTTTATCACCCTGCACCACGTAACTGCCTGCACCACATCGTCACAGGAGGGTTTACAGCCCTCAGTGCTGCGAAGGAAGGCCCATGCAGGAGGGGAGTATCACTGCTTCTGAACTGGATATAAAATCACAGAATAGTTTGAGCTGTAAGGGACCTCTGGAGGTTATCTAGTCCAGCCCCCTAACCAAGGCAGGGTCACAGCAGGCGACACAGGAATGTGTCCAGGAAGGTTTTGAATGTTGCCAGAGAGAGACTCCACGACCTCTGTGGGCAGCCTCTTCCAGCGCCCTGCCACCCTCCATGTAAAGAAGTTCTTCTTCAGGCTGAGGTGGAGTTTCTTGTGGTTTAGTTTATGGCCATTACATATGAGGTACTTGTTAACGGTACCTTTATTTTTGGCTCCTGTGATATGCTCATATAAATATACATTCATCATATGAAAAAACATCATGTATTACACAAGAAGCATATATTTTGGCCAAATTACAAAACTGAAAAATAATTTTAAAATACACTACCAAAGTTATTTTTCATTAGCAATCCTTTGACAAGGCATCAGAATATTTTGGGGAAAGAAAAAAAAAAAAAGGAGGAAGAGGTTAATTCTTGCTTCCATCCTTGCTTTACCACTCCAGAGCCAAGTGTTGTTTAGTTTTTGGCTTCTTTACCACAACAAAGCTGGGACTCCTCTATGCTTTCACCAAGATACATGTCAGCTTGACACATTACCAAGGAATGAAATTTGTGTTATGTGTTTATGTTGAGAAGAGTAATGTAAAAAGTAATTTAAAAACTGGAGTTTGATTTTAGATTACTGACACTGTGAAACAGTGAAAACTAAACCAAGCCAAGTATCTAGTTATTTTTGGGTTATTTTAAAGTAGGTTCAGTCTCAAAGTTACACATCACCAGACAACAATGGCAGCTCAAGTGAGTGATTAAATCCTGAATCTGCATATTGTAGATGACGACAGATGAAGGTTTATCTAGGAACTTCAAATGTCATGGCCATTTGGAATGGAACTGAACACACATACAAAGACAACCACAATCTTAACCCAGATTAATCAGGAAACATTGTTTACTATGAGGGAAGACAATGGCCTCCTTCAAACCAACCCTCTGTCCTAAAATGCAGATTGCACTAAAATGACTACAAGGTAAGTGTTTAATACAAACTTCTGTGTAGACGGAAACATAATCTGTGTAGCCCAAATTTCACGAACCTTGGGCTAGAAGTCCCATTTTATGGTCCCAAATGCCGTTAATAACTTGTGGCAGCTTGTGAACTTCTAGTAGAAGGTGTATATTGAGTGTTAGCTATCCAAAAGCATACTTTTATCCTGTGTTATAACTGCAGGACAGCCCAGAGTTACTCCAGACAAAGGGCAGAGAATTTACACAGCAGTTGCTGCTCAGAAACTCACAAGCTGCAAGTATACACCCCAACTTATTCCACACTTCTTGTTTTCTCTTAAGGCCTTATTTCTCTTAAGTAGCTACTGCTCCCCACACTCATTTAATGGGTGCAATACTAAGAAAAGATCATGCTGAAATTACCTTTAAAAAACTTTAAAGCAATTTTTTTCTTGCATGCATGCACTGATGGCAAATATCTTTGAAGTTAATTTCCCCATTGGAAGCAACCAGAAGGATGAAACTGTACTCATTAGAATACACAGAAAGAAGGCAATAATCCAAAGCTCCATGCATGCTTATCAGAAAACTCTGAATTGCTCTTCATCTCACTGGTCAAATTTAGAAAGAAAATTATATTGACTCATTATAACTCAGATCACAAACCAACCATTTAAAAGTACTTTAAAAATGAGGTTTAAGAGTCATACAAAAGATACTTAAAACTAAAAAAGGAAACTGAAGTTAAAAAAAAGATAAAAATCCCAAAGGTTTTAATTAAATGGCTGAAGTGCTAATTTCTAGAATAAAACAGAAAATCAGCTGGAAGCATTAAAAAACATATAGTTAATTAAAATTTACATGTCAACAACATAAAGGCAATCTCCAGTGCAGTGCTCCCCCAAGAAGAAACAAATCAAATCCATCCACTTAAAAACCTATACACAACATTTTTTGTTCTTAAAAACCATGACTGTTTATGCCCTACAAAAATGGGGCAATTTTTGGAGTCATTTTGTCAAAGGAAATGTCTCTGAAGTGCACAGAATCACAGAATATGCTGAGTTGGAAAGGACCCACAAGGATCATCATGTCCAAGTTGTGGCATTTCACACGCGAGCAGCCCCAGCTTACACTGCAGAAGGTCAAGGTTGCATTCTCAGGCTTAGAGAGGAGACTAGGAAACCAAACCAAAACAGTGAACTACTAGAGGTCAGACTCAATTAAGAGAAACCCTCCTGGCTTGTGCAGTGAAATCTCATCAACTCCCCAGAAGACATTATTACACCTCCATTGTCTGGTGAAGAAGTGAACAAAACTTAAATTCAATTTGGTCAAATCTAGCTCTGATTAGTGCTGCTGAAACACACACAATAAATTGCCAAATTGCTTCAGTAGCCAAGATGATTCTGGCTTTCTTACAGCTGCCAGTGACAGATAAAGTGAAAGCAGAGACCTTTAGCAAATACTTGTTTCCCTTCTATCAGAGCCACACAAATTTGGTCTGAAGAAATTCACAGGACGGAAGAATCTGATGCTGACACAGAGGTGCTGGCTGGAAGGAACACTGGAAGCTGAGCTCCCCATCTTGCTGCCCAATGTCCTAATGTGAACCATTAGATAAAAGGAGCCAGTTCTGACAAAGAGGCAAACAGTTGCTGGAATTAAGCTTTTCATTTCGTATCCCAGGACTTGAGAGTCCTGAGGAATCTCAAAAAAATACAGGCTAGTGAGACCAGGATGATGAGTAAAGCCTTACAGGAAAACTGGGGGCAAGGATTGGGGAGCACTTTCCCCAACATGCAGCTCCACACTAGAGAGCCACATCTCTTGCTCACAAACTCATCAGGGCTGCACGAGCGCTTTCCTTCTCAACTACAGTTTCATTTCCGAATCCACCCTGCTACTCCGAGCTCCACCAGCAGTTTGCACCTCGCACATAGCAAGGTGAGCTTCCCCTCTGCACCGAGATGCCAATCCAAGCTCACTACACTATATAACCACAAATGCTGGCTCCTCTGCCCAGCTGGCTTTGCAAGTTATGAGATTTAAGGCTACTGACAGAAGAGAAGCAGCAGGGGCTCATTCACCCCATCTGTTTTAACGTGGCTGCCTCAGCTTCACTCAGGGCTGTCACGTCAGAGAACCGCAGGCTTTCCCCTCCATTCCAGCTCGTCATACCTTCTGCAGAGGACAAAGACGAGAATAAACCTCTTCTGTGGCTCTGGCCACGTGCCTCAGCACACGCTGAGCCAAGCCATAACCACTTGCCTCATTTTAACAGGGTGAAAATCAAAGAGCTAAGCCCAAGGCAAAAGCCTCACTCACTGAGGAGTGCATTAGCAAGCACATCACTAGAATCTCCCTAACAATCAGAAGTGTCAGAACACAGATTTTATTTATGCACCACACATACTACAAAACCGAGTGAAGAAAAATTCTGAAATAAGCTGCCTGAGGCAACATAGTTATTGTAACACTGTTTTCTGTATTATAAACCATAACGATACTTGTTTATAAAGTCTTCTGTTTCTAAAGTTTGAAGTGGTAGCTTTACACAAAATTTTTTTTCAGAAAGGGGAAGTCTGGCAGTTCTGACCTGATTTTGCCATTCATGTGATGGCTGCAGCACTGAATATCCTGATGAAAGGAATCTCCGCTGGAGCCTATACTCTCATTTCTTCTTCTTAGAGCTTATTCTGCAGCACTTCAGAGAGCTCCAAGACATCACTGTGTCTCTACCCTATGAGACACCGTACAGATACAGCTGCTTCTTGGGATTTCAAAAATAATTAAAGGCACAAGACAACAAAGGAAGGATGGAAGAAAGAAAAATGTGAAGGAGGCAACACAAGCTTCTTGCAAACAAATACATGCACATACAAGTTTGTTAAAAGGTGTACCTTTTTCCATGAGATATGTTTATCTTTTCTACCACGCTAATTTGACGCAATTACCTCAGAGTATTTTTATTCCAAGAAAGCAACGTGGCCGAAGTTTATCCATTTTGTTACAAATTTGCTACATTTCAATATACTCCCAGAACTTAAAATCTTCCTATGCTTTTTAAAAATTGTGGCAGAGATAACATCTGATTTAATTTAAAACAACAATTGTGTCTTTCCTGAAAGTAGATGTATATTTGACAGGATTAAGTTTACAACCACTGTTTTAGCTGTTTGTGATTAGTGGCAGTTCAGAAGCTTCCCACAGTTATATTAAGGAAAATGCTAACAAACTAAAAAACAGCAGCAGCAAACCTAGCCAGATAAAAAAGGAAGGGAAGGCAGATTACTTCACTGTAGGAGGGGCTGCCGTGACTTCCTGGAAGTCTAAAACCGCCTGTATTCCCTGTGCAGGAGCCAAAGAGGGCTCAGATGGAGAGGTCTGTCCCTCCCTGCACATCGCTGCTCTAACCCACCCAGCCATCCCTGCAGGAGGTGAGGAAGTGCCCTCAACCTGAGACACACAGATGTGTGGGGGGAACAGTCACAGGTGTGGAAACGAAGTATCACACAGCCCACTGCAGCCCTCTTGTCGTGCCTTCCTGAATTCCACGGATAACAAACGCACACGATAAGGCTGAGGCTGCTTCTCCCCCAGTGCCCTAGTTCTCCTCAAAGAGGTGAGCTCCAGGACCTCTGCACACTCCTTCTTACCCAGGTCCTGGAGAGCTGCAGCCAGGCAATGGCATTTCAGGCAACAAAACACTGAAAGGGAAACCTACAAACAGTCCTCTTTCCCCCATGGCACACTTAGAAGACAAAACCGCTTCTTACAGGAATTGCCTGTATTTCCTGTAAGAAAGCTGAGAGAAGGATGACAGGTGGCTGTCACCACCTTCCAGCCTGCTCCCCCATAGCACAGTTACTTCTTGAGCACTTAAGCAGTGACAAACAGAAAGCAACAATGGTAGTTAGGCTGGAGACAGAGTAATTCCTGCAAATACACCACACTAATGATCAAATATATTAACATAAACATGTATTGTTTATGGATGAAATGCATGACTTACCACCACTACGGTCTAGAGCATCTGCAGATTCCAAAGTGAGGGAAATGCTCATGAAACTTAAGTAGTTTGTCATTTTATCAACAACTCTCAAACCTCCAAAAATACTTCTTAACTACATCCAGAAAAATTACAGACCACAGCCACATTTGCCTTGTGATTACTTGAAAGCTAAATAAATCTTCTCTTTGAAGTGGAAACGAAGGTTTTTGAAAGTTTTACTGAGTTTTTGGCCGCAGATTTTATATATAAAAGCACCAATTTAAAACTTACTATATCCCAACCAGGACAATTTCTGAAAACACTCTGCTTACTTCTTGGATCGGTTTATATTTGATTCAATCACAGTAATTCTACAATTCTCATAATACTGAGAACTAGTTAGGAAAATAAAAGAATATTTCAGATATTTCCATTTATAGATGACTGCTCTGTAGTTTGGTGATCTTACAACCGGGAGTGGGAGAAATCATTCTCCTCTTTTCAGTATCACATGGCAGAAGCAACTGGAAGCAGCCTCAAATTACATGGTCTTCTCCTGATTTCATAGATATACTCTTATCTTAAGCCTTTAGATCACCCTCAAGTCCCATCTTTGCCATCAGAGATTTCACTAACTTCACCTGCAGCTTTTTTTTGAAAAATTACTTCAGGACCACAACAATCCTGAAGAAACACTAAGGCTCAGGTTAACATCCCCTATGGAAAAGTCTGTGTGTGGAGATGGTGCTTGACAACATCTGGCAGCTGCAGAACCATCTGGGCAGCTTTGTTGCTGTTGGGCACCTCTGAATATTGCAGACCCTTAAGGAACTCAAACTCAAGAAGAAGACCCATTACAGACATTAAACCAAAATACAAGGAGTAAGTTTTACTACAAATTAGTAGTCTGCACGGTCAGACTGGATAGGACTCTGGGCAACCTGATCTAGTTGAAGATGTCCCCACTCGTTGCAGTGGTTGGACTAGGTGACATTTAAAGGACCCTTCCAACCCAAACTATTCTATGGTTCTATGAGAAATCAGCGGGCCAGGAATGTAGGTCCATTCCTCCATACTCTGTCACACGCAGAACAGCACCTAGCTTTGCTCCATTGCTGGAAATGGTGTTAGAAGGGCTATTAAATGTCACGAGTGAGATTTTATTACAGTCTAATTACAAAAGAGGTAAGAGCAGATTCATTGTCTCCTCTCTGTCTCATGTGGTATAAAAACATTTCCCAAAGCAACACAATCTGGTTAAGTCAGAACTAGCTACTAGACTTGTTGTGCCACAGGTATGACCTAGGTGTAGCAACTCTGCCTCTTGTTTAATAAAGAGGAAGAAAAAAAAAAAGGCTGTGTGACAATTCCAGCAGAACAGGAAGAAATGGATCAAATTGAATTCTGACATGCAAATTTAAAATCCCAAATCTTAATGGAAAAAACCAGCAATTTACTTTTGGGGGTACCTGTAAGTTCCCAATACATTGCCCTTCATTGCTTAGGAAACCTTTGCGTCTGTGGATCTTTTGTGCTGAAGTTGTGTGCCCTGAGTTCAGGCTCAGTGTTCTGAGGAGCTGCAGCCAAAACAACCCAGTCACTTCCAAGAATGTAGCTGGGCAAAAAAAGGAACCTTTTATTCTCAGAATACAGGGCATTGAAACTTGTCCCAGCATAAATTCTTTTCACTCCCCAACTTGTGAGTACTTGAACTTGGAATTCCAAAGCGGCTCTTCCACAGTGCTTTATCCACGGGTTTCTGTAAGTCAGGTGAAATAAACACATCATCCTGACTACTCTTTTGCAAAATCTTCCCGTTTAAAATTAGACATAAGGGAATGGATAGCCAGTCTGCTAAATCAAGGATTTAAGAATTAACACTTCTCAGTCATTTGATAAGCACAAGTTTCAACATCGCTTACACGTACAAAATGATGGTGTTAGGATGTTTGATACTTTCATTTCACAGATGTAACTAAGTTCAAGCAAAGCCCATTGAGGACTATTATCAGATGAAGGCTGAAGAGATATTTACTTGCGGGAGATGAGAGAATATTTAAACTTTTATCATGGTCCATGTAATTTTCTTGAGAAACTTTTATTTCTTGCCATCAGAGATATGAAGTCTGTGTATAAAATATACTGTGTGCTACAGCAACTTCTCTTCCGTTCAAAAAGGCTGATTCCCATTTTAAAAAAGGAGAATTAAACTGCAATCTCAGCTCAGCATTAATAGGAACAGCAAATATAGTAGCCTAAGATAGAGTGCCTATAACATACATAACTTATCTGTACAGAACAAGCTGGCAGAGCAGTTACGTCTTTAGCAAACCAGACTCAATATAAAAAGGAATTACTTGCATGCAAGAACATTTGCAGTCTCTGTGCAGTTTTACTTTGAATAGACTTAACATTTAACTAGTTCAACCACATTAATCCTTGAGCTCTAGACTCCTGGAAAAGTATTCATCATTCTTCATTTAGAACCAAAAATGACATTTGTGCCAACAAAAGGTGGAATTTCAAAGAACTGTATGCAAATTTTGAAACATCAGTATCTAAATAAATATGAAAACCTCCCAACTTCCTCAAATAAAAAAAGTAAGATTCATAGCAAAGCTATGCTTTTCTTATTTATATCAGAATAAGTTTAAAGCTTTAAAAGCCAGAACTTGGAGCAGCTTTTTCTCAGATAGTAAAGACCATCACTTTTGAAGTGTCCCAATTGCAAAGGCTAAATTGCAGCAATAATGATGAAATACTCCAGTCAGAAGGACCTCTAGATTGAAAATTTAAATGAGAAACTAACTCAGTGCAGTTACTGATAATGCAAGTTAATTAAGAGCATTTTTGAACATTTGTCCTATTTCCTCACTGTGATTTCCAGGTTTGCTAAAGAGTTTCCTATTGTGCTGCACATCACGCTCCAGGGTACAGCAATAGCTGCCCTTTATGCAACGCCTTTATTTGATACTTTGAATTTTACAGTTTATCTTGAGATAAAGGCGTAGAGAAACGGATTAACGGAAAGTATGTTTCACTGCCATTACGCTGCTTTCCTCCCGGAGAAGGAGAGATGGGTGTTTGTACAGCTAAATCCACCTCTGGTTGTCTCCCATTCCCTGACACTATTCACTGCCCTCTCCCCTCTGCTGCAGACCACAGCCTTCCAAAAAAACCCCACCAAAATGCAAAAAGCCCCACTCCCTCCATATGTTAGTCCAAGAAAGGAAAAGACTATGAAGCAGTTGAGAACAAACATGAGAGCCCTGCACCAGAACATCCCCCACTCTAAGCTAGCTAAAAGTACACAAAAGTGTTTTGACATTTTACCACATGTCCGTATGGACCAGCAGGCAGGGAGGTTGCCGTGTTTTCCTATCCTGAGTAATATGTGAAATGCCTGGCCCACAGCTCTGGTTCAGGGAAGTGTAACCTGCTCTTCACCTGGATGTAATTTTGTCCTTCTCACAAAGGGAGACTTACACAACAGCTCCGCCATCACTGTGGTAAGAAAATTTCCTTGGAAGGCAAAGCCTCCTCTCCACTTCAGACGGATGCAAGAGATGATCCTGCCTTCTGCAGCGGGGTCTGATTTTTCAAAAATAGCTCATCCATTGGTTTATGAAACTGAGCTTGTGAAACACTAAGTGCGTCTCCTATAAGTTTAATCAGATTCCCTGCCCCTATAAGCCACAACCCTAGAAAATCCAGCTTCTCTCCAATTCCCTGGAGAGCTGCTGTCTTGCGGATGGCAGGAGAAGGGAGACTGTCTCCTGCTCCACATGCAGAGGTTCCCATCCCTCTCCAGTAGACAGCACTTCACCTGCCCGTCATTCTCTTCAATAACTTGTCTTGGAAAACTACAACAGCTTGAGCAAGTCTCATCTGACTTGTGGGTCTGAACTTCGACATCTGTTCACTGTCCAAATCTCTTCCCTCACACTTCAACAAAGCACCTTTCTTCTTCCTGTTTGTTTTTATTTTTTAATTTTACTCTCCCAGGCAGACACCAGAAAAATCCCTTGAACAGCAACTTTTCCTCTCAGTACCACATTCAATTTGCATCTTCCAAATACAAATTCTCATCTTTTCTCCCACCAGTTGAGACTTCTGCTGCCAACTCTCCTAGCTCTCTTAATCAAGCACATTTGTCAATGAACTTGCAAGTACAATGTATGTGCTTGATAGAGGAAAGATATGTGTAGAAATAAGCTGCCAAACACTTTTACAAATTAAACAAGGCTTTAACCTGCTTCTTGCTTCCCTCTCCCCAGTTCAATCCCTCTCCAAGGCCTTGTGTCCTCCTTCTGCCTGCAGCTACCTCCATGCCTGCTGCTCTGAGCTATTCTGCCCTCAGCTTGATTCAGCATTTCTGTATTTCAGCATCTTTACCTCTGTCTCACCAGCCTTATGCTTAGACTGCGACAATGCAAAAACCATTATGCCACTCTTTAGTAATAACCCAAGTTAAACAAAAAAAGCTCCAGCCTGCCACATTCCAGGCAAAAGCACTTTCTGAAATACCAAAATGCATATTGCTACATTTTATAATAACAGAACCAAGCAGCTTTCTGGTCAATGAATATAAAGCACCTCTAGTTTTTTTAAAAAAAACTTCATTTGACTTCTTGGATTCAACCTGCTCTTACTTATTACACAGGACTGTGGGTTTTTGCTCATTTTAAGGCTCTGTTGTTTGCTTCAGCTTTACCATTTCTGCCTTCTGTAGATGCTTTCCTCTTCTGGCTGTATTTTCTAGGTTCACTACCTCTACCCTTGAACCTTTCCTCAACCTTTATTTAAAAAAAACCCCAAAAACCAAAAGACCAACAAAACCCCGCCCAAATTCTCTTCCTCACCTCACCCACATTCTGACAGATGCCTGCTCAAACTTCCAGGCTTGTTAGTGATCTGCTGCCTGCACGCTCTTCCTCAGAACCCTTCCAGGCAGCTCTGCCCCCAGCAGCTCCCTGTAACACACACTGGAGGATCAAAAAAAAACCCAAACAAAAAAGCCAGCCCCACATGGACCCTGCTGCTGTTTCTCCTTTACCTTGGAATACCAGCACTCCACTAGAATTGTTTCTTTCAAAAAAAAAAAAAAAAAAGGGCTGGTTGCAGCTGTGCTCCGGCAGACAAGATTGGTCCACCTCAAAGAGAGAAACAGGTTTTATTTCCATACAAACAAACAGCCTCCGCTGAGGAGGGGAGGAAAGCAGCACAGAAAAGGAAATATTGCAAGTATTGCAAACACACCATTTCTAGTAAGTCTTTGTCAATGGATCTTCATTTCTTTGCTCCTTGCAAAGGCTATAATACCAATCCATTTAAACCTTATTTTGTTTGCAAGAAAAAGCACGTTCTTTCTCACCACTGACTTCCTGACTTCAGCAGGTTCACAGGAGGGCTCACAATCCCTTTATTGTCCGCTTTATTAGCACATACGAAGGCTTTCATTTACTACTTGAGCTTTTCATGAGCTCTAAAGATCAGGAGAGATACTACTGAAGTGCAATTGGATTGCAAGTAAGCACCAAAAGAATAAAGTGGAACTAGAACTTGAAGGTACTGGTTATTTCAGGACTTGTGACTGGCACCAAGATCACTCAGTTTGTAGATGGATACTACTTTTTCTTCAAAGACTGAAGAGCACAAGCAGTGCCTCCCCTGAATGTTCCACTGACACCACTTTTTTCCTGAACACAAAATAAGTCCATGTGGTTTTCACTCTGTTTCGTTCTCTGACCTCCCCAACTAGCCTAGGTTGCAGCTCTGTCTGGGAGTGGAAACAGTACATTGGTACTGCAGGCCACTGGACTGGGGGGGGAGAGGGCAAAGAAAAACATTTAAAGACAAATTAAAATCCCTTTTTTAAACCCTTCTGATCCTTAAAAGTGTTTGGAAATCATATAGACATGGCATTTCCTTGTCGTAGGCTTCAGGGGAGTTTTGCAAGCAAGATTTTCACTGTACTGAGACACAAGAAGATTGAAGTCTGGGTTTCATCCAACTCCACAGGTGGAATGAAAGCAGTCTTAATAAATAGATGGTAGAAATTTTCAGTTCTCGAAGAAGTGAAACCCTTAATACCATGGGCATCAAGCATCTTTTCACCGTGTTTTTGTGACACAGATGCTTTGGTCACACAGCAGCACAATATGTACTACTGTAAGCTTGCTTAAAAGCACCTTTCCTGGACTCTGAGGCAAATGGCCTAGAGCTGTATTTCAGAATTTTTTTTATTGAATAATTTTTCCTTCATATGCTGTTTTAACAGATGAGTGCCTCCAAAATGAATCACAAAATGTTTACTCTTCCACAAACACGTACTACTGGTGTGTAGCAAAATCTGTCAGCACAAAACACTAACGATCTTAAATAAAATCAAACAAGAACAAAAAAAAGGACAAAGACCGTACAGTCCATTTGGGAAATGTTTCCTGCAGCTGGACAGAGAGAGGCTCCCTGCAGCGCTAATATCTGAACAAGACGGAGAATTTATTTCTCCTTCTCCCCAGAAAGAAATAGAGATGGAGGGAGAAGAGGAAATGGCAGACAGAAGATAATCTCTGTTTTACACTAACAGACAAAATGACAGTGGGAAAGACTTCTGCCCTCTAGAGTTCACAGGAAACCAGTCACAGGATGTGTCCCTTTCAGTTCAGTAAGTGTACACTCTGGCAAGTTCTGTCATTAAACACAAATGGATTTTTCTTAAAGTTACAACCACAAGCAGCATCACATTTTGCAAAACCTGTTACTATTAGTATGTTGGAGAATATGAACATAGTCTTAAATAAATATTCATATATATAAGTCAAGAAGCAATGATACAACACCTGTTTGAAATACATATATATATATAATTAATGATCTGCTCCATTAAGCCCAAGGAGGAAAACCTCGCACAGATGCAACTGACCTGAGGTTGGTTTGGGTTTTTTTTTCCCTGTTTAAAGAAACAAAACTGAAATTGCAAATCCAAGTTCCATCAAAAGGCTTTCAGGTAACCTTTTCTCAGAGAGCAGTATAAATGTTTACCCACTTCTCTCAAAATGTCATCAACATCGTGTTGGGGACATGCAGTACGGGCACTGAACCAGCTTCTACTCATAAAATAATGTTAATGGTCACAGGATGTGATTGCATTTTTATCTTTTCTTTAGACTCCTTAAAGTGTTTCATCAAGTGCCCAAATACTACTGACCAGGGGCTTTTCAAGATTTTCTTTTTTATTATAATTCATAAGTAACTTATACAAGCACACCAGGGATTATATGACTCAAATGCTATTTTGTGGCTTTAAAAATATCTTTACTTCAAATAAAAGTCAATCGCCAAACAAGATCGCCTCACCCCTGACCTCCACTAACAATCCTCTCCCTTTTCCTTCTAAAAACTAAGGTAGCAGTAAAAAAACAAAACAACAACAAAAAAGAGGAAAAACCCAACAACTTTCAACAACTCTGACAGTTTGTCAAACCTGTCATGTTCAAGGTAAAAGTCATTATAACAGTGAAAACTAGAAATTTTTGAAAAACACAAAGAACATAACCTTTTGGTTCTATTCATAATTTTTTTTCTGATTGACACATGCCAGCTGTTGAATGACTGTTTTAATGCCTTCTACTTCCACTCTGTCAGTAAAAACAACAAAAAAAATTCAGTTCACATTTAACAAAGGGCTCATTTACAAACACCTCATTTGGCAAGTAAAATTTGTATGTAGTTTCGTCCTTGAATGTCTTCTGTTCATCCTATAATCTCATTCACCAGCACAAGTGCATTTCATAATATCCTATCACCCCACTGCCACACTACAGAGATTTATATATATCCTTGAAGTCTCTTACTGAGAGTCAGAAAAGGACAGCTTGATGAGTTTGTCCTTTGACATGCAAGGAGCCCAAACAGCTTTCAGAAGTGTTTTACCTCTTATTTTCAAACAGAAGATAAACTATGTTATAAAGTTTAGAGAAATTAACCAGAGAGTATTAACTGTCAAATGAGATGAGGGAAGTGAGATCATAGGACCGGAGCTCTTCGGAGAAATGCATGAAAAGAGGTGTTGATAGTTAATTAAGATTGTGCTGATAAGTGCCAAAAGTCAAGTTCTCAATTTCCCCTACACCTTTCAAGTATAATTAGCTTTAAAATAAAACAGAGTAACAGCGCTAAAAGACACGGGATCGCTTGTTTATGTTCTGACTCTGCTTTGTATTACCTGTAAAGGATGGTAAGATTTCGTATATGTGCATTAAAGAGCTGCCTCACATTCTTTAACTGAAGAGCTCTTAGCATGGTACAGACTGAACTCCTGAAAATAAGTGTTAAAAAAAAAAAAAAAAAGAAACAAAACCACTTTGGTTACCCCAAACTAGAGCCAGGCAATTAGAAAAACAGAAGTCCAATTTGTAAGCTCTTCCGGGGTGCCAGGCTTCCTTGTTTATACTACAGTATACGGCAGTGGGGTGCTCAGAAATCCAGCCTGTGGCTCAGACCATTCCCCACAAACACGTGTACAGCACCCTCCCACCCACAGGAAGGGAGAGATGAGGAGCCTGGGAACGCCTACAGTCCCAACAGCACCAAATTTCCATCCTGCATTGTGTCTCTCTGGTTTCTCGCTCGCACAAAGGCTGGTTTGTCATCCTGGCCACGAGCACGGCAGGCAAGAGCAAATTAGTGTGGTTCACATGTGCTGACTTGCAAACCAGCTCGTAGTGAGACCTCGCTGGTTATTGAGTGTGCTGCTTCATACCTGAACAACAGAAAGCTTCACGCCTCAGCTTTCGCTCTCCCCCATCTCACTGTGGATTCGCACTAAAAGACCAATTACAGACGTTTGCATGACAAAAATATTAAGGCTATGTATGAAGTTATGCACACAAACACCAGAACTTCCCAGAGCTGTTACTGGTTGTGCCAGTTGCATTTGCCTGCCCTCCTCCAGCTTGCCCATGACTTCACTGTGATGCAGCTCTTAATTACATGGTCACATGGAAAGCTCCCCATAAGAGCACGGTCTCCCCTTCAGTGCCTAAAATGGCTGGTGCTTATTCAATGTGGACGTTTAATACTTTTTTTTCTTCCTTTTTGACATTCACTGTCGTTTTACAGAATACTCTTCTCAGCTTGCTCCAGAAACACAACCAGTTCACTTATGGGTCCTTGCACTGCTCAGCACATCAGTTTTCCCTCACAAACCATGCATTTTTTCATAGCATCCTAAAACACCAGGAGTATTATTGGTACTTAATGACAAAGAGAAGATAAACTCAAAAGTGTTCTTTATTTAGGTGCCCAGTTTGAGCGAACCAAGGTCTGATTATTCAGTACATCCACAGCAATGAGTCAGTCCATTGACTTCCTTTGCAGTTGCACTAACTTAACACTTCTCCAGCCATCCCAGAGTTTATTAGATGGCTACGCAGCAAAATAAGTCACTTCTCTTGACAAAGTGTGCTTAAGTGGAGTCTCTTTCCCAGATGCCTAGCAGGTTCTTGCCTTTTCCTTCCTACAAACTTCCCCACCGCTTTCATGTGGCACCTCTCAGCTCCTGCAACAGGTGAAGCTGTGATTCAGCAGGAGACAATCTCTCCTGCTACTGTCTTGGTCTGCTCCACGGGGCACTAAAGTAAACAGGGATCTTCTCAGCTGAAAAGCCCAGGATCGCATCAGGCAACTAAACCCCAAACCGTAATACACAAACACTGATACTGCAAACACTTAAGCATCCTTGACATCAGGAAAAAAAAAAAAATCAAGGAAATGTTCTTTGAAATGAGACTATTTTAAGATTGTTAAAAGCAAACGTTTCCCATCCCCTGAGAAGTTCTCATCACATGAGTGTGTGTGATTAATCAACAGGCTGATGCACAGTCTATCCTTTTTAAGCTCAGGGAGAAATGGGAAACTTCATGCTGCTTTTACTGCTGGGCTAACCACAATCGAGGGGGAGGACAAGGGGTACACACCACTTCATTTATCAACAGATTTCATGGGTTGTTGCTACCAGCAGAAGAAGGAGCCTAAGCTCTCAAATCCTCAGTTCAATTACCTCCAGATTAGACAAAGAGGACTCCAGAATCCATGACTTCTTGCTCAACTTGCTTTAAAGTCTTTTCTCTGCTGAAAAAGAGATGCAGAGAGGCTAGAGGAATTGGTCAGGATGATTAAAAAGGAGAGAGAATGGGAAAGGAGCACATGAGCAGCCTTAAAAGATGAAGAAGGCTTTTACAAAGCAACAGTGCATTTTACTTGCACAAGAAACACAGGCAGGAACAGACAAGCTTCCAGGAGCTGTTCCCTTTTAGCCCACTGTTTCTCGGAGTACACTGAAGATAACAGAGATGCTTTGTGCAAATAGTGATGACAGCTAGATATTAGAAACTCTCCAATAACCAAAGCATGGAGAGAACAGTTGGAGATGCTCTTCCCTTGAACTCTCTGGAAATCAGTAGTGACCCATGTTCACCATACCCTAACTTGTGCTGTTAGGACTGGAATGATTTAGACACCTGCATATCCTAAGTTTCTACCATGCACAGTTTTGTGTCCCTCTTGGAAGCTGTTCTCAGAAAAGCAAGATTCACAAACCCTCACCTGGCATCTGCCCGCCCTTATTTCAACATGCCTGTGTGCTTTGTGGTTTACACCGCAGCCTGAGTCAATGCTAATATAAAGACATACATGTTATGTCAGTTCTGGATACAGACACTGCAAAAAGCCGTGAGAGATACTTGGTAGAGATTATGGGTAGGCAGTCCTCCCACTTAGCCCCCCTTACTGAACATTGCTGATGTACACGCTCTAACAGCAGCTGGAAAGCTCTGGGCAATTATTTGTAACGGAGTGGCAACTAAAGGCTGTTCTTCTGTACTTAAGAAAATCAATTTCCCTTAGACAAGCAGTAGGTTATTAGTATAGAAGTACTGGCAATACCTTAGGAGCAACACATCTCCAAACACTCCACTCTCCTCTATGAGGACCATAGAAAATCCCTTTCAAAAAGCAACAGAGCTATTGCAACTACAAACCTCTAACTCTCTGAAGTAGCTGGGAAATCTTCTGTCCTGGACATCTATTAGCAGACCCCTCAAATACATAACACAGAGAAGATAATAAGAACAAATTACTATGTGCATTGTATTTTTCTTCTAGACACGTCTGCATAGCAATTTAGGGGAAGATCACTGGGAAAAAAAGAAGGCATTTTACTGGATGTGAGTAGCCACAGTCAAACCTTCTGGAGGTTCAGGGTCTCCTTGACTCCATGGTGAGGATCCACACTAAGTATCTGCAGCTCAGCCAGCCTACAGTTGTAGGATGCCTTTGCACTAACCTGCCAGCCCAGGTACTCTGCTAACAGCAGTGGACAGATGGACAGGCACCCACACCCCCCTTTACCCTTTTCACCAAGAGCAAGGCCAACACCCCAGCCTGAGCAAGCTGCCTCATTGTGAGCAGCGTGCAGGAGGGTAAAACACAAACCATGTAACCCAGAGTAACTAATAAGGGTCCAGCTCGGAGCTCTGTACAGAAGAGCGCCACTTCATCATGCCTGTGTGGCAGCAGCACCCGGCAGAAGGGCAAGCCCCACACCAATAACACATAAAAAGCCAAACAAAACAAAAAACTCCCCAAAACTCCGTCAAACCTTGAATAAATATATTAGGGCTCACACATGTGCAGATAAAACCTTTTCACTGTATCAGTTTAGTAAAAGATAGTATCAGTTTGAGCCAAGGTGGCACAGTTTGTCCAGCTCTACTCTATGAGAACTAATGCAGGATGCTCACTCACAAAAAAAAAAAAAGAAAGAAAAAGAGTAAGAGATGGTTAACAAAACTGACAAACCATTCAATGTTTAACAGGAAGTCCCAAGAAACATCAAGTTTCTCAGCACCCAATATTGCAGCAATACATTTCTTCCTCTCCCCTCCCTCCCTGTTCTTTCTTTTTCTCTAGAGGATGTATTTATCTCAATTCCAGTGAAAGCAGAAGAAGTGAAGAAAAAAAGCAGCATGTTGACTGGTACCTTTGCTGCTGCTGAAAATGCAGAACAAATATGAAATGTCAGAGCCTGATACTCCCAGAGGAAAGGGCTGGCCCTAGTCAAAACTTCTAGGCTAAAGCACAGACATAGAAACCTCAGCCTACAAACAGAAGGAAAAGTTTTGTCTGCTCTCCTTTCTGCTCTATTCACCCCCAAAAATTTTCTTATGCCAAGTAGTCTCCATAACTGTCACTGAAATCTAACCAGCAAGACCTTAAAGGGATCAAGCAGACAGTTCCTGGACTTCTGGAGAATGAAAAGGATACAAATGAAACATCTCTTTCGGGACATTAAAAATCCCTACTCCTAGGAAGAAGAGACTGAAAATTACACATTCTGTGTACTGCCCATGTGAATTTAAATATAGTAAGGCATTATTTCTGGTTACACACAAGTCAACCATTCTTCCATCAAACTTGAGGAGGAACATTACTGAGACACAGAAGCAGCCAAGTCATCTCACTAAAATGCCATGACTGACTGGTAGAGCAAGTCTGGGAGATTGCTGGGTATGCCTAGAAGGCGAACTGGCTATCAGGCTTTCAAATCCTCTATTAAGCATTGCGAGTTCAAGCGGCTTGGGTTACTTTTGTTCTATAAAAGCCTGATAAATAAGCCTACTGATAAAGATTCCGCATTGAAAAAATGAAAAAAAATTTGTTACTTCGGCTATCAAGCAGATACAGTTTTGAACTTCCCAGAAGTAAGGGTCACTGAATTTAAATATCAAGTTGTTATCACTGGGCCAACAAAGCTCTGTTTCTTACTAATGCATCCTCCTGTTCTCCCCCTTACTTCCTAGTCAGTTGTATCATTGAGCCTTCCCTTTCACCTTCCCTTTTGCTCCATGTCTCCTGCCACCTTAAAAAGGTGAGAGAAGAGCTATGGCTAGTCAAGCAAAACATACATGCTGACTTGGTTTGGCAGCATCCCGGTGTTTGACATCCACAAGCACCGAGTTCAAGAGTCCCTTCAGGAGGGTTAAAAGCACAGTGCCTCCTCTACACACCTGCCTCTTCCAAAAAACATCGGTCATGAATATCATTCAGTCATCTTCAAATTTAATCTGAGACATCAAAAGACTCCAAGTTTGAGGGACAAGTGAACGAACTGCTTAAAGCTTATGCCTACGAGAAAGAAAATACACAAAAATCCATGCTTTTAACATTTATTTCTTTTCTATATTAAAAACCTCACTGTACTCCTTAATAATTTTTAAATTTTGCAATACACAGACAACTGTACTGTGTGGTCCCTCACACTACAGGGACAGGAGACCAAAGGTACAGTTTCAGAAAGCCATAAAAGTGGCATAAATCTTCAAATATTCATTATATAAACCCAAAGAATTTCTTATACTTCATATTATTCTTAGTTTGCTTGATAAATATTTCTCCTAAAGAATGCAAATTTGTACATAGGCAAAAAAAAACCCCAAAAAACCCCCCAAAAAACCCCTGGTATTAAAAACTGAAGCAAAGGAACCCAAACCACAGGTACCAACAAGGAACTTAAGATTTATTTGAGGAATGCCGGCAACTCATCACAAACGAGCTCTCGTAGGAATACCAAAATTAGGTTAGCAGCTTCTTGTGGACATCAGGTAAAGAAAAAAATGCCCCCAAAACACAACAAAACTACTGCCAAGAAGGTTTATGCTGCTATTTTTCAGGGCTCGGACACTGCCAATTAATAAAAATCATCATCCAAGTCTCTCTCCCTTTGAGTCAAAAAGGGGTAGGATGTCTTCTTCAACATGTTCTCCCACTCCCTCAAAAACCAAAACCCAAAGGAAAAAGTGTTCCAAACCAGTTAGCTATATATACAGGCAATGGCATGTACTACACCTCTAGTCCCAGCATGTGGCACATACTCAGATATAAGCACATCAGCAAAGGTAGTCTGCAAAATTACAATTCAGAGATGAAGTTACTTGAGATCCTCCCTATCCTTTTTAATGCATTGTATCCCTTACTTTGCCTCTTTAGCAAATGTGATAATCGCTCTTTTAAGTTGCTAAAAAGTGATTCTTGCCAAAATGACATTGGAAATTCCTACACCAAAGAACCAGAGGGAATAAGAAGCCACCTTAAAACACCACTCAATACGTGATGTGCTTAGGGTCAAACCCCAAGGAACTGCTTTTCAAGCAGTAACCCACCACACGCTTGTCAGAGAATAAAGTCACGAGATGATGAGAAAAAAAAAATCTGACTCACATCTATAACATGAAAGGACCATTTCTGACATTTTTGGTTCATACACATATTGCACACAGGCAGCCAGTGTGCTTGAACAGCCAAGGTCAGCTATCCTGGAGGGCATCTGTATCTTCAGGAAGGTTTGAAATTTGGCTGGGGTGGAAGGGGTGAGGGCATGGGGAGTCAATGAGCTTGTCTGTTTGGATAGCACTGATAATGCTTTAACTATTGCAAAACAGAGAAGAGAAAATAGTGTCAAATGCCTCATACTAAGCAATGCTCCAGCTCTTACCACTCCTTTTATAGAGAACTTCCCTTGTTTAATTTCTTTTTTTTTCAAAGAGATTAAAAACATTATACAAAGAAGTCAGTGTATTGCTTCAAAACATCTGCCAACATTAACATAAGAAAATTAAGAATATTTTTAGGATCAGCCCCTACTACGCCCATTTATGCATCAGCAATTTCAAAACAGCATAGATCAGCCACAAATCAACTCTACCAACTAGTCTTCCAGACAGAGCAGTCAAAGTATATATATTAAAAATACCTGAGTCACACTGGTGGAGCCGACCTCCAACACAATTTGAATGTGTTAGATTTAATTAGAAGGTGTTGACAAGTACACACACATTTATTCCATAAGAAAAATACAGTCACCTTTGAGATCTTGAGCAGCAGCTGCCACCACACTACCTTGGGCCTTGGTGGCCAAATGAACATGTAACATCTCTAGCTCTAAACTCCCACCCCTTCTGTCTCTCCTCCAAAACCACTCAAGTATTTAAATCTTTGAGATTGGTAACACTGGCTTCCAGACTTGCCACCATCCAAAATTTACTCAAATGAGCGGTCAGGGTCAGGATGCAGAAGACTAAAGGTGCTGGCACTGTCTGGAATAGGTACTGATCTCCAGCATTCAGTGCTGTTTGTTGCCTCACATCCCAGAGTTTCTACCAAGATAATACACATCACTCTTTGGAAAAGGAGTTTTTGTGACTACTCTATCTTGTTAACAATAACCTAAGTTAAATCTTGCATAACTCATTTAAACTAATAATAAGTGTAAGTTGAAACACATTCCCCTCATCTTTCCATTGGAACTATTTTACTCAAGCTGCAACCAAACACCAGAAAGCTTGCGAGCTTTTCACACGACTTAAATCAAAACTGGAACAAAAATTCTGAATGCTTTCAACTCTCACTCTCTCCCCCATGAGATCTCCCTCCTTAAATACTGGACCAAGTGACCCTAATTTCTGATTAAATAAAAGCAAATAAATAAAAGCCCACACCCTCCTGAGCTAGTGAGCCTCACCTGAGTGGCCATGGCGAGAGCTGTTCACCAGCACCACCAGCAGTACCTGAGGAAGGCCTGTGTCCCCAAAGGTCAGGGTGTGTGTGCCCATTAATTACTGTGAACAGACAAAACTCCCCATTTGTCCACACAAAGCAGTGAACAGATTAGTAGTAAGCCTCCACTTTGATATATCTCTTGCACAAAGTCCTTCTGCTACATGACCATGCCATGGTAACCTGAATGAGCTGTGTAACCCAAGGATTGCTTCCATACCAGGAGGGGCTTCTTGCTCACTCTGAGCTGCAAACAACCCAACCTACAGTGATAACTGTACTGAGTGAAAAAAATACAACTAATTTTCTGGGGCTGGGCAAAAAAGTAATCCATCTTTTTATTTTTTAATCACCGTGAATATAAGCAGTTCTGCAACATTATTATCAGAGCATTGTGAACACCCATTAGCTCAAGGATAAACAGCTCATTTGTGTTGGGAGATGAGAGGATTTGCAGGCAAGGCAAGGAAGGTGAGCAGTGGACAAGACCGAGGTAAGCAAGCATGAAGACAGGATTGCTGTAAGCAGGGTTATGGGAACAAAACAGATGAAAGAGGGACCACTAAAAGAGCTTCTGGCAGCCATAGCCAGTGCCATGGAGCTAGAACAAACACCCAAAGAAAAATCAGAGGAGGAAAACAGTGGCAGCAACAGTCAGAGTAGGAAGGAAGACTTTGAACAACTTCTCTGGTGGGAACAAATATTAAAGGTTAAATAAAAAAGAAAAAAAAGCAGCCTGACATTTCCCCTCCCTTGGCCACCTTCCCCAGCTCAAACCTCTCTTCCACTTCCTTTTACACCAGTGGGCTGTTAAGGCTTCCTATTTCTTTGACGGAGTAGATACCCAGGAGGTCCTCCAGGCACAGCAAGCGCTCAGCCCAGCCATCTCCCTGACCATCAGTCAGGCAGGCAGCAGAGAGCACGCATTCAACACCTCAGACACTTACCTTGCCACAGCTACTTGTGAGCCAGAATTTCCTAAACTAAACATTAATATGTTAAACATTAAAGCAGGCACATGCAGGCATAAAATATACCCCTTCAGCTGATCCCACACACTGGACCTCTGAGCTGTGTGATGTGAGCCACACACTCTTAGAAGCAGCAACAACTGCAGGATAAGCCCCACGTGCACCGGTTTGCTGATGGTTGGGGGTTTATCTTGTACTCCAGTTGTTCTGTGTTTTTTCAGGCAAATATTAATTTCAGTACTTAAACCACTAATCATGAAATTTTCACTTTGTGTGTGTTTGGAAAAAAATCAAATAGTGTAGGAAGATTAGACCTTAAAAAACACAAACTACAGCAAATCACATGTAGTACATAAGTCACCTATAACAGCCCACTCACAATGACAGAGCCTCAGAAATTTAGTGGAGAAGAAACCCCTTCTGGTTATAAAATTTTAAGCACAATTTTTTGTCCACAGCTCCTGTGAGGCTCACCTGGGTGGCACAACTCTTATTTCAATCCCCACATTTGCTACCTAATATTAACTTTAAAGTGGGTAACTTAGCTAATAGCCAGAGTACTGCCAGGAAAACCAACAGAATACACACAATGCACATCTTCGCATATGCTGTTTACTATGCATTTTCTTCACTGTTTCACCAAAACATGTGATACAATCTTACTGCTTCAGGTAATATTGCAGTATGAAGCATGAAGGACTGGTGCAAAAAATTCACTAGAGGGAAATTGAAAACCTTTGCAGTTTTCTGTACACAGACACTGGATTGGTCACCTCCTTCATGTAACTGAAGCAAAGGACCATCTCTGCTCCAGCTCTTTTTGAGGTGACAGAACCTACAAGTACTCCTCTGTAAGGGAGAGTTTCCACCAGCTCCAGCTTGAGGGAAATTAAGATAACTGGCAGCAACTGAAGATCTGGCACCAAATAAGCAATTTAATTAGCTGACAGGTGGAGCAAAGTAATTATTCCTCTCTATGCAGCATTTGTGAGATCACATCTGGAGTACTCGGTCTGGTTTGGGAGTCCTGGGAAAAGAAAGACTGACATACTGGAGTGAGTCCAGTGGATGTCCACAAAGCTGCTGCAGCACTTGACATATGAAGGCGAGATTGAGAGCTGGGTTTGTTCAGTTTGTCCTGGGAGATACTCAAAAACCTGGCGGGATGAGGCCCCGGCTTTGTAGTTATCCCTATTCTGTTCAGGGAGATTATTTCCTTCAAACCTACAGCTCACCTCAGAGAAGTGAGAAGAACTATTAAAAAGTAGTTTAATGGAAAAACTATTTTAAAAGTACTTCTAGAAAGACATCTGTTAGCTCTAGAGAGAGACCAGTTACAGAAAACAAATTTTTACAATATGATTGGGTAAAGCAACCCACAGGTGATCATTCCTTTAAACAACATTAGGGATTCCTCCCAGTTGTCCCCCACCCCTTTTTTAAAGTATGATATGAAAGAGTTCAAAGCTACATACTTGTCACAATTTAAAAAGGTTTAGCAAGTTCCCATACCAACAATCTTAAAGTAAATCTACATGACGCAGTTTGACTGCCATTTTCGAGATATTTTCTCAGAAATTATACCTCACAGTGGCAACATACTGCTGATTATGGAAGAAATTCTTATCGGAGTTTGGGGTAACTACATTATCGGCAAACAGATTTTATTTCCCTTGCAGAGTTGCTCACACCTGCATTTTCTTAATATTTCTGTGCTTTTTCACTTTTGGAAGAGAATGTCAACAATGGTCCAGTGGCATTAAGAAATCACAGAAATGTACTAAAACTTCAAAATTAAACTTGAGCTGCAAGCCTTCTGCACCAGTTTACTTTGGTAAGACCTCACTCATCAAGAATTACCCTCCAATTCTTATGGTGATAAGATTTGAATGCATCCTTCTTTTTAAAAGGCAGATTGAAAATAAACATTGCATACCATCATAGCACCATGTCACCTTAAAGTCTGTGGGTAGCTGTTCTAGATGAAGCCCCTACGGAACATAATCACTCTTCTTCCATGGGGCAGATAATGTTAAAAAAAAGAAAACAGTAACAATAATAGTAAAAGTTATTTCTTTTAAGTTTAGTAACAACTTTTTAAAAAGCTAGTTTGAGTAGTCTGATGCTACGAAAATGAACATTCATCTAGTTACTCTACTCTTTCTGGTCATTGCTCTCTTGTCTCTTCTTTTTTGTGTCAAGAAGTAAAGTGCAGTCTCTACACCACCACACATCGCCACACAGATACACTCACAGCAGCCACGAACACGTCACGGTGGTCCTGGGAGCAGTGCAGGCACATGAGCACAATGCTGCTCTGGGCTGCTGGGGCTCTCCTGAATCTCACCTGTGAGCTCCTCTGCCCACCTTGGCATAGTGCCGTGCAGGCGTATCTTGGGTCCAAGACTTGCTCTATCCAAGGAGATAAAACCAAAGCAATGCTGTCCACATGCAGGCCCAGATTGTTCTCAGCACAGTCCTGCTGTGCCACACTGGCTCTGAAAGGTATCTTCTGCAAGACACAGACTTACATGACAAACATGGAGGAGCTGACCACAAAAGCAAGACTCTGCTGACTTGTTTAATGCCTACATCTATACACTTCGTAAAGCAGAACTAACTCTATTGCATGGGGAGGAAAAAAATCCCCAAACAAAGTAACCTCACGATTTTGAATTAAGAGTTGCTGAAAATGTAAGCAAGAGCAGAGACAAAGTTACCTCACCCTTAAAGAAGTCACTGAATCACACTGATGGTCAGTGGTTTAAAAAAAAAGTCTAGAAATGAAAGAAGTTTTTTTAACCTTTTACAGGACCAGCAGCAAATTGCTGTGAATGTCGAGTCATCAGGCAGTGCAAAGCGATGCTCTCCCCACCCTGCCTGCGATGACTGTGGAGGAGGAAAAGGGACACAGTCTTCCCTGCACACTTTTATCTGCAGCCCTGTTTGTTCCTTTTTGGCAGCCCCACTTGAACATTAGGACAAGGAGTTCTGCAGTTTTTAGACATGTCAGTAATGCTGTCCTAAGCAAGAAAGACAGTCAGTGCTTGTCTTCTACCTCCCCCAGCGCACAAAAGGTCACTTCCGACCTTCAAATGTAGGGGATGTTTCTTCCACAAGGTCACAACATTTAGCAGCTCTCTTCTCAGTCAAATTTTGGGGTCACTACTTTTCCTACAAAAGGGAAACTCCTAGAGACGTGTTCAAAAGAAATTGAAGCCAATGCTATGTGTGGGTTTTTTAGAGGGCATACAGCCTGCTATACTGAGAGTTAAATCTGGCTCTTCAGCTTGTCGGCCCCTGCACACTGATCTTGTCCCAGCTGTAGGCTGATGGGCTTACAAAGTTTTTCAACAGTGATCACAGCTAATAAAATGGGTTGCATTAAACACTTTTTTCTTCCTTTTAAAGGTGGTTTGCCTCAGCCTTTCTGAATAAAATAGAAGAGTTATCAAAAAATAAAAATAAAATAAAAATCCAACTGCTATTTCTCTTCAAAAGTCCAAAGTATGAGGTCTTATGAATATAAAATTCACTGACCATTCAAAGATACCCAGAGAATCTGGTATTTGGAAAGGAAGGCCTTCATTTTCAGCTAAAGACTGTAAGTTAAAATTACGAATTACCTCAGATACTGTGCTATTCAAGTGATTAGTTTTAAATAGTTTTATTCCTTCTTGAAGAGAGAGAGAAACCAGCAAAACATTTTCAATTAATTTGAAAATGAGACTGAGAGTGTTTCTTGATGAAATCACCAATTTAAATGCTGCACAGAGTGATAACATCCAAAAATTTCATAATCTGTTGGCTATCTCACAGATGAACACCAGAAGGAAATTTAGGAGTTTTCAGTTCCTTCCCAGGGAGGCAGATAGGCAACAGAACTGGAATTTTTGCTGGTCTTTAGACAAAAATCTTACTAGATATGGGCTCCCTCTATAATTCAAACTTTATTAGCATACAGTGACAGCATGCAAGAGGACCTGTTCACAGGGAGGTCTAAAAACATGCAAGAGGTCATTAATTTCACCATAATGAACGCCCTCCACCATTAACCTCACCACCAAGAATAAACACTGAGCATTTACATAGAGTTTAAGACAAGAAATGCTCTAATCGCCTACTCAGACAACAGAGGTTTTCATTCCAAGTCTTCGAGATGCTCTTTTTTCTTAGAAAAAACATATCATAGCTGCCTAGTGAGGGGCTGCCCATAAAGAAAAACACAGTCCCAGGAACAAAAAAATATTCCTTCTTTTAAGGGTCCGAGAGTTGCTTTTGCTTACACCGGCTCTCCTCCCCTGTCCCTGGGGTGAAAGCAGCTGGCTGGAGGACACAGTCATCACCGTCTTCCAAACAGGGTTATGAGCTGGTCTTCTCTGCTAAGTCCCAAGAAATGACCAGGTATGGGATGAAGCTTTGTGCCCAGCACTTTCCACTGTGGTGGCTTCTGGCTTGGAGAACTTCTGAACGAACCAACAACAATTCTTCTCAATTATTCTGGACAAGAGCATCAACTTCAACTATAAGCCCCAATGCAATTCTGTGGTTTAAAGGTCAGGCACAAAGAGGGGGAAAAACCTTACACACTTGTTAAAAAAATAAAAATAAAAAACCCAACACAATTATCTGTACATGGTTATCAGGAGCCAAGATAGGAAACACATGATATTCAAAAGTCGTGTCAGCAAAACCTTCAGAGCTGTCTTTTTTTGTAAGTGATACAGCTGCAAGTCAAAGATCAACGTTACGCAAAGTGCTCTTTCACACACAGGTTGTTCAAAAACAAGGGAGGTTGAAAGGTCTTTATTAATACAATAAAAAGCCTTCAAATGAATGTTAAAGTTTTTTCGTTAAAAACCAGCAAAACAAAAAAACCCAACCCCACCCCCTCCCCACCCCCAACAAGTAAAATAATAGAAATTGTAAAGAAAAAGGATGCTAGAAATCACCAGACAGATCATTAGAGAAATCTCATGGAATGGTAAAGTTTTTCTTTAAAAAAGCACAAACCTGAATGGGCATTTAATATTTATCTTCATTCTCACAGCCTGTTGAATTTCTCTGTATAGCTTTGTATAGCAAACTCAGACCTGCCATGATTGAGATTATCTGGCAAAAATATTTTCAACTTGGACTATACCAAAAAGGCTTGAGAACTATTTTGGTCAAATCTGTTAACAGAGGAAAACTGGAGCCAAGAGGAAAAGGACAATTTTAAACAGAGAAGATACTTCATGCAAGCCAAGCCAATCATTTGAGGTTTTCTCCTTACTCCTCCCAAAATCACTAAAACAAGAGTTATTTTCATGTTAAAGTGGTGCCAAACACTTCTTTTCTGTGAAAGCAAATGCCCTCAATCACACACACACACACACATGCACATAAGGGCAGCTTCCTCTGCCTGCTTCAGCCAGCTCTTCCCTTGGTCTGTTCCATGTCCTTCCACCCCAGCTACTTCTCCCCTTCTTCAGACATTGTGCTGGTGCCATTGCCATCATTTTCAGCCTCAAAGCACCTTCCAAATTCACCACTGCAAGCAACAACACTTTGGTGAATGAAACAGTATTTTTCAAGCATTTTTGGAAGCTTCAGTACTGACGGTACATTTTGTCTGAAATGTAAGGTCTCGATTTCAGGTTATATTTGTCCTTACACAGCCAGTGCTTTAGATGTTCATCTGTCTTTTAGAGCTCCCAGAGCCGCTGTAAGGGAACTTGGAGGATGTGCAGAAGATCTTCCAGAGGCCACCCCAAGAGCTGTGAAGCAAAGTGAGCTATGTGAGATAGAGTCTTTGTTCAGGGCTGGTTGTCGATGGTGCCTTTGTTTTGGGGAGAGCAGAGTAACTGCTCTCACAGCACAGGATTCGATACTATTAAAAATATCTCTGGCTCCTCTGAGGAGCTCTGACTGGGCTCCTTTGTACTTAAAAGCACTGAACACATCACTCACAGTGGCTTCTCAACATCCCTCCTTTCTGGTTGTAGCCACAGGGGACCTAAAGCAGGATGGAACAAAGAATTCCCCTAGGCTAGAAAAGGCCTCCAGTCATTGCTGCCTCCTAAAAAATCCACCAAAATAGAGTAAAACAAATACGCACAGAGGGGTGACCTTCCCTGTTCTCATCAAAACATTCTCACATCGCAGCTGCCTTGTAGAGTTCATCACATTAAACCACATCTCAGTATGATGAACATCAACGAACTTGCTCTAAAAATTTAGGTTTCTGCCTTAAGCAAGAAGGACTTATTACTCACAGATACTTTAGAAAATTATAGTGTGGAAGGAGCAACTTTCAGAGGTGCAAGACTTCTCTGAATCAGGAGAAGCTGAGCTGGAAAATGTGGGGTAACCTCTCCCCACAGCACCTTGTCACAAGCAACATCAATAGATCCATTCAAACTGGGAAGTCTATGACACAAAAAAGGAGCTGCATTTTGGGAAGGGCAGAGAGTTTAAAATTAATTTGCTGTATTCTTTCCTCTTGAAAAAACTATTTAACTCAGACCATCCAATTCAAATTGGTTGATACTGCCATGCTATCTTTTTTGACAGCTTTTTCAGATGAAAAACATTCTTTCAAATTCATGCTATACAAGGAACAGAGCTGGTCAGGAAAAATCCGACAGTCATTTTCTGCAAGATGATTTAGTTCTATCCACACCTCAAAGCTCTGCAAAACTGCTGCTGATTTTATACTCCAGTAAAAAGTCAAGGTGTCAAAGGTTCTATTTTGCTCCAAACAGGTGGCAGTATTTTGAGTTGAAATCCTTGCTTTCACAGCAAGTTACCATTTAAAACAGTCAGAAGCAAGATGAGGCATCATGTTTTGATTGACTTGAAGTAATATGATTTTTCACCTCCCCCAGTAAAAGTAGTGATATTGTTCAATTTTGTTCCCGTTCCAAGTGAAATAAAGTTCCAAAAAAGCTCTACAAAGTGTGATTGTTTTCCTGCAGCCAGTGGTAAGGACAGCAACAGGGTACTTCTCCTTGGCTGCAACTCCTGTAAGGTCAGGCCTGTTTCTAGTTTCAGGGCTCAAGGACACCACCCACAGACAGGTTTAACTTGACCCCTCTCAAACTGGGAGGCAGATTACCTTCCCGAAACCAAAGCCCTGCTTGAGTTAACAAGTGAGACTGCCCTAGAGCACAGCGCTAACGGGGCTCACGCGCTCGCTCCTTAGGGAGTGTCACACACTCCTCGGATGTACCGAAACAGCTTCAGCCTTTCATGTTCCATCTGCACCTGTCATTTCTCTGTCTGGAAGTCAGGCACTAAGGGCAAAACCCATGACAGGATGCAAATGCTAAAAATCCCAATTCTTCTACACCTGCGTGTTTGTCATCTACTGAAATACAAAGTTGGGTGCTTTTTTTGTTTTGTTTTGGTAGTTTGGAGGGTAAGGGGGGGCTGTGTTTGGTTGGTTGGGTTTTTGGTGTGTTTTCTTTTGGGTTTTTTAATATATAAATTATCACTACCTTACCAAATCAGGTTAGGGTTTTTAAACTCTAATAGTTAACCCCAAGCCCCCGTGGTACCAAGTGAGACACCTGGCAGGCAGGCAGATGCAGCCCTGGAGTTTCATCTCCTTCTGAGGCTCTCGGCATTGGGTGTTCCGGGCAGCATTTCCCTCGCCATGCCAGCCACTGGGAAGGCAGCTCTGGGGTGCACAATGCATTCACCATGGCACAGCAAGCAGCTACATCCCCGGCTCAGGCATGCGAGATCCATAGGGATCACAACTCAGGGTGCTCCACACCGAAGCATGCAAACCCTTTTGTGGGTTTTGCCTCAAGTAAATGGCTGACTTCCACAATACAGAGCTGTAGGCCTTTTGTCACCAAAGGAATCCTTAATTGCTGGATTTCAATGAGACCATTCGGGTGAACTAGATTTGTCGGTTCAAGTCCCGTTTTTGGAGTAATGGGTCAAAACTACTTGTGAAGACACTTCTGTGGGAGCTGCAGGGGTGGGAGAGGGACAGGAGTTATTGGTTTTCTCCCTCTGAAAGGAAGGTCACTTTGACAACACACACTGCTAGCAGCAGACCTACCCATAAAGCAAATTACAAAGCGCTGTCCATGAGACAAACAAACACCATTATTATATGTTCAAAGTAGTGCCCAAACTGAATTAAGCAGAACTTCACAGAACGAGTTTGAATCAAATATTAATGTATGCCCCAGAGAGAAGGATGAAGGGAAAACACATGCCTCCAACTCTTTTTCTCCCTGAAGTAAAAGCACGGTAATGCAGCAAGACAGAAAAGTGAGGATTCTGGTTAAATAGAAGTAATTTGGCATAAGATGGCCAACAGCTCTAAGCCTTCCTTAACACAATCAAATACATGATATTATAGATGTACCATATTAGTGTTAAATCATCACAAATGTGCCTGACAGTTTTCACTCACCTTAGCCACAATTCTATTACACTCTAAATCCAGTGCAGATGATATCATATCCAAATTAGAATATTCAGCTTAATTCAGCTAAGCCACAGGGCCAGTGGTCACAGAGGTCCTTACCACATCAGACTCCACTCATGAATTTCAGATGACACCATTTAGGTATTTCACATAAAGGTATTGTGGAATCTACTGTAGTCTGTCAAAAATAACTAGTTCCTCAGCAATGTGTTTTTTAACTCATATGAATTAGAAATTTATCAGTGGGTCCTAACTTTTAAAGACACTTTTAAAAATGATTAATAAGCAACTTCTCTATACCACCTTCTTCACTTCTGGCTTGCACTGACTGCCATGCCTATATGCCAAAATTGTTTGTCCCTCACTGAAGACATGTATTTACTCAACATCAAAATAATTTCCAGAGATGGCTGTTCAGGGTTTTATACTTAACTGGTATTTCATGCCAGTATGTCTTTCACCAGCAGGCAATGCAGAATTTCTGAAACAACATGCCTGAAGCATAAACCACAAAACACCACAGCCAGTGGCCTACCATCAGACAACTTCATATTGAAAATTGTTTCTTTTGCCAACGACAAGCCACACAGATGAGGCAGTAATTTGTTGGAGGTGGAGAAGAAGGATGCTTACAGGCACCCTCTAAGAAGCATGTGAACATTTCAACAAATCTGCAGCCTACTGTCAACAAAATACAATTTTTTAAAGCATTAAATAGGCAATCTTTCTTTCTCTCTTTCATCAAAATTACAGCTTTATGGGGTAAAAAGGGCTCAAGAAGGAACCCAATGTCTTTTTCACAAGAGCTATCATTCTTAAAATTGTTCTTATATTGTGAAAAGACACTGACCTACTGACATCCATCAAGTGCTACCAGTTTTCTGAGCACACACATCAAGGTGCTGAAAACTCCTGTATCACTGGTAACAACCTTTCCACTTTACTGATACCAAATAAATGTGCAACTGCAAAAATGAACTATCGCCCCTCCAGCTTCCCACTGGGTCAAGCAGTGGCTACAGTGGATGTAACTGAGAAGCTGGAGATGCTGCCTTCCCTCCCTTCCCACTCTGGTATTTTTCTTCTGCACTCCTTTGTTCACTTAACAGAACTTTGTTTGAAGTGTGTTTTTACTCCTTCGCTGCATAACAAACCCACACAGTCAGAAGACAGGCTTATAAAAACCACAGATCTCCAGCAGGGAGCTCAACGGTGGGTGTAATATTGGACACAGCTCTCCATTCATCATGCACATTCTCTGGATTTCAAGTTGACAGTGTCCCTTTAGCTTACTGTTCCTCCTCATGGGAGACCAGACGAGTCAACCCTAATGAAAACACTTCCTCCACCAGCATATAAACAAACAGATCTTCACCTGCAACTGTTCTCAGCTTCCAGAACGCTAGTTAAAAAGACATCAAGACAAAAAGACAAAAAAAAAAAAAAGGGGTGTGGGAAGGAGATCCTGGAAAGTGTTACAGCTGCAGGGATGGTGGAAGGAAGGATGTGGGAGTTAAGGAGGTTGTATACAAGGAGGAAAATGACAAGGTCTCAAAGGCATTCCCAGTCTTGTGCATGCATTTCAAAAGCCCGGTCCACCCTGGTCACTCGTTATTTAGCATTTTAATAATCAGAGCATATCAGAGTGATTGATGAGCAACTGCAGAGGGTTGCTTTCCACTCAGCCCAAACCTTCTCCTCCAGCACCTACTCAGCCCTGCCCTCCCCGTCACCGCTGAACGGACCAAGGTATCATGGTCTTGTTTCCCACAAAGTGACCCCCTTCCCTCGCCAGCTCTCTCCCAGAGCTCACGCACACGCAGAATCTACACAGAGCAGAAATCAGGCGAGACCCCGAGGAAGCAGAGGCCAAACTGAGCATTATTAAGGAGGTCGGTGACACGTACACTGTGGCTCTGCAGACGCAGCAAAACGCTGGCACCCATGGTGTGGCGTTTGGTATCTCTCTCTAATCTAAAATGTAGCTGAAAAAGAACTGGCACCAGATCAGCGGCCTCATCTGGGAAGGAACAGAGAGGCTCTAGGGGAGAGACAAGAAACAAGCCTCTTTTCACATCCTACCACCCTTGGGCATTTTGTGCGTCCCTTCTTTCTTCCCTGAAAGAGGCCTTTGTCACAGACGCGCAAATCCTATACGATTTATTTCAGAGGGAGAGAAGGTCTTTTTATTTATTTCCCCCCCTCCCCTTTTTCGCAGTTCGGCGACAACAAATACGTCCCTGTGCTGCGCCCCCTCCCCTCTCCCCGGCCGGCGTCCGCGGGGGCGGCGGGCACCGACACGGGCGACCCCCGGGCACGCAGGGGCCGCGCACAGCCGGTCACCGGCGCTGCCCCCGGCCCTCC